>CM076972.1:34593948-34631448 GCA_039105355.1 Benthosema pterotum | reverse complement strand
CTCTTGTCCAAGGCCTGGGGACGGGAACTTAAAGTTCCTACTCTTTCTGTTTGGACTGTACAATAGGGAATTTAAGTTCCCGTCTCTGTTTTCCTTGGTGACGCTTCTCTACAGCGTAGCTCTCGTCCACATGGTTACCACGACACCAAAACCTGCATTCTGCCGTCGTAGAAGAGGGTAGGACGGCCGTGAGGCTTATATATTGAGCACAGAGCGATTCATTACTGAAGTCGTAAGTCGCACGTTCTACCAATCTGAAATAGGCTAATATCTTATACTGACAACTGTGTTTACTTGTCGCTCTGCTATTATCTGCAGAGTTAGTAATTTAATGTGCCGTTGTACAGTGACGTTGCATGACAAAAAGTGTTCTTTATTTAATCTCAGTTTTAGTCCAGTTTCAATCACTGTTGCTAGTTTTTACTTTTACTTTTTGGTCAGTACTAATCTCTTTGAGGAATAACACATTTGTACAGAATACAACCAGGAATGGAAGATGTTTTGATCGAATCTGCAAATGTATTTGGAACCGTAAGAAGTCACAGGATGATTTATTTTAACCATTGTCCACTAGTCACTCCCCGACATTTTAGTATAGTTTTTGTTTGTAAGACAAAATGAAATTAAACATTTTTTTTATCTAGTTTTTATCTGTTGACTAATTTGGCAGTATAATTATCAAGCAGTATAATTAGCATTAGTTTTCAGTGAAAAAATGACAAACATTTTTAGTTGTAGTTTTATTGGAGTAGAACGACGATGGCTTGTTCCACAGAACATAAACCAGGAGACAGTGTATGTGGGGAGGGGGTGGGGCTGTGTGCGTCCACCTGCCACACGGCGTTCTCTCCCAGCGTAGCGGTGATGGCTGTGGCCACGCCCCCTGCTGC
Organism: Benthosema pterotum; assembly: GCA_039105355.1. Classification (NCBI taxonomy): domain Eukaryota; kingdom Metazoa; phylum Chordata; class Actinopteri; order Myctophiformes; family Myctophidae; genus Benthosema; species Benthosema pterotum. The sequence continues at coordinate 34,630,558 of CM076972.1, read as the reverse complement.
TGCTCCGCAGTCAGGTTTAATTAGCATGCGCTCCGACGTGGACGGCTCCTGCACTTCACAAGCTGTGCACTCACTGCATGTGGCTGTTTGACTTATTAAGAGCATGTCAGAACACAGTGTCATCCATCGAGAATATGGTGGCACAAGAACCCTGTGTGTGTGCGTGTGTGCGTGCGTGTGTGTGTGCGTGCATGTTTTCATGAGCATAGCCCATATTGAATGCATGTGCAAATGTCTGTGACGCGTGCCTACATTTGTTTGTGGGTCGGGCGGTGGCACATGCCTCTCTCCACGCCTGGGTGTGTGTGTGTACAATATTCAGATGTATGTGTGTGTTTGTGTGTCTGCCTTGTTCTATACAACAGGGAGTTGGGGGGGGGGTGTTTTATTATTTATATTTTCCCCTTTTCTTTTTCCTTAAATTGGTCTCTTTCTGTCTGCAGCACGCTGCACATGCCTCTGCCTTTAATCCTGCCATTGCTATATGGGGCCCCGAGGGCTACAGAGGCTGAGAACACATGCCAGAGACCATAAGCCCATGACTCACATTCTAAAAAATGGGACCTGTATAGCGATCTTAAAGGCGTGCGACAGGGTTGCAAAGATTTCTCAGCCGTGGTACTTTGCAGCATGTTGCCTAAGAGGATTTTCAAGGGGGAGAGAGAGAGAGAGAGGGGCCATTTTTTCCTCCACAGATCCAATATAATCAGAGTGCTCTGGAATGTGCTGTGCTCGCACGCCCTTCCGTATGGTTACGCAACGTGTCAGTCATATATATTGTCTCTCCATGTCACTCTCTTCGCAGGCACACTTCACATCAAATAGCACGTACAGTATGTTATTTGATGCGTTTAAGTCCAGTCCAAATTATTAATGGGGGAGCGTGCCTGTGGGTGATTTAGCCTTCCCTCTTGTTAGCATTATTGAGCATACGAGAAAAAAAAACATGCCATCAAGCAGGGCCCCTTGAGAGCCGCCGGCAGCACGCTGTCGTGGATTTCATCAGCAAATGCTTGGCTCTTTTCTCTAGGCTGCCGTGGGAGGTGAGGAAAAACCCACCGATTTGAGAAGTGTGTCAAGCCCCCGAAGAACTCACATCGCTAATCCTGTTAAACCCATTGATCACTGATGCAAGCCTGTAGAGATATCGAGATATTGATCCAAGGATCCTTTAAAGGTCCCGCACTTAACCGATGCGGCACTTTCCAGTTAAAGCTTACTGCTGCTTTTTACTGTAAGGCTGTGTGACGGCTGACAGAACCTTATGGTGTGTCCGCTGACCACTGACCAGTCCCAATGCCTCTCTGTCTTATGGTGTGTCCACTGACCGGTCCCAATGCCTCTCTGTCTTATGGTGTGTCCACTGACCGGTCCCAATGCCTCTCTGTCTTATGGTGTGTCCACTGACCGGTCCCAATGCCTCTCTGTCTTATGGTGTGTCCACTGACCGGTCCCAATGCCTCTCTGTCTCATGGTGTGTCCAGTGACCGGTCCCAATGCCTCTGTCTTATGGTGTGTCCAGTGACCGGTCCCAATGCCTCTCTGTCTTATGGTGTGTCCACTGACCGGTCCCAATGCCTCTCTGTCTGTGGTTTTGCAGGCCTGAAGGTGCGTGAGGTGATGATCAACGTGTCCAGGCAGCAGGTGGAGGACTTCCATGGACCTGAGGACTACTGGTGCCTGTGTGTTGCCTGGAGTCACCTGGGCACCTCCAAGAGCCGGAGGGCCACTGTCCGCATTGCCTGTGAGTATGGCAGCACGCTTGACTGTGTCATATTTTAGACTGCATCCATCTTAAAGGTAATAGCGGCAACTTTAGCGTGTACAGACAGTGTTTGTAAACAGATGTGTTTAAAAACAGAATCTAATTCCACCTCACCACCGCTCGTTATGAAACTGCTGCCAGTTATGAAACTGCTGTAAAGCGCTGCCTCACCCCACACAGCCCCCCTCCCCTTAACAAATTAGCACCGCCTGTCCTGAACCCGACGAATGTTTTGTTTTCATGATTTGTTTACAAGTTCTGGCCTGTCTGCAGGACGAAGCAATTGCCTGTCTGCAGGGAAACAGCTGCATCAATGTAGAAGCATCATAGAGGAGAAAAAGGCAAAGAATATAGCAGTATATAGCTATTTTCTTTTTTGGCTATAAAGTTGCCTCTAGTACCTTTAAGTCAAATCTCACTTTTTATTATCATTATTTTCTCTATTCTTGTACCATAGAGCAGGGATAACCAACCTTAGGCACGGGTGCCAACATTTGCACTTCAGAGGTGATCACTGGCACAAGTGTGGGAGTGATGTGATTTTCATTTTAAATTTAAACGTAGATAAAAAAGTTGTACAGTTAAATTAAGTCCACTCATATCTGTATGTATATTACATCCGGCACAAAATTCTACATTCATTCAAACTGACTGACTGGGGAGTATAATAATCATACAACCTGAAAGAAAATGTTTCTGCAGAAGAGAAAACATAAAAGTTGCTCTGCGAACGGACCATCAAAAGCGGGTGGAAATCATTTTGATGTGGTGTCATGATGAAACGTAATGTCGATATTGCACACCGCCTATCAAGAAAATAAAGACATGGCACTTCAACTGGAAAAGGTTACTGACTATATAATTAGTTCCTCCCTGTCTCAAGTGAACTGCAGGCATCACAAAAAAATAGCTTCAGTTTTGGTAGTGGGTGACAAATTCTTCATCCGATCGGGATAGAGGGGGCCTTCCTCCAACCAGGGTTGGGGTGGGGCGGGCCTAGGTGCACGTTCTGTTGGTATGTTACCCTGGACCACTGGTTTTCAACCAGTGGTCCAGGGACCACCAGTGGTCCTTGAGAGGGTTCCAGGGGGTCCCCCAGCTAAATGAAAGTTGGTTAACCAGATGTAACTCTTGATAGTGTATCTGATGAATCTAGCACCACTTAATTAAGAAGTCTACAGTGTTTTGTTTGCAAAACAATCCAGCCTGGAATTGTGGGCAAAACCAAAAGAGATCTTTAGTTTTGTGTCATCAAATGGTGGTCTGTGGCTCAAATGCTGAATAAATGGTGGTCCCTGGTAACAAAATGGTTGAAAACCACTGGACTCCAGTATTAGTAGAGCATATTAAACTGTAACATAACTGGGTTTACACAGAGCAGATCAAAGGCATGTGAGGCAGCTCAGACAGGGATCCTGACACAACATTCCGTTGTGTCAGAATATACAGTATATATATATATATATATATATATATATACATACGCACACACACACACACACACACACACACACACACACACACACACACACACACACACACACACACACACACACACACACACACACAGAGAGAGAGAGAGAGAGAGACATGGCTGGATTATGACATTATTGTGCGTCATGGTTACCACAGCCACCTGGTGAATGTGGACTATATCTAATTCAGCACCATGGACAGCGGTGCCTGCTGCTGCCGCTGTGTGTGTTGAGAGTGCATGCACAGCTAGGGAGAAAAGAAAAGCTTACTGAACTGGAGTGGAGGTAGAGCAGTGTTTGACAGACAGAACATACCACTCTGGTTTGTCTCCCCCAGGCTGAAGGCGTGACCTGAAATACTGTTTTTGCATTCCGGTCCGTGTGCCTGTCCGGAGCCTGTTAACAGCTAATCTCCGGCACCGCTAACCCAGTCGATGCCAAACGTTGCACCCTCACCCCTTAGAGGCCAACGATGAAACTTTGCCAGAACAGCCTGTTATAGCGCCACTATGAGGCAGATTTTCACATTTCAGCCATAACTGCATCGATCTGCACAAAACATTGCATGCAGAATGCACGCCCCCTAGAGACCAAGGACGAACCTTTCCCCTTGCATTTTTGACACATTTTCTTGGAATACTCCTCCAGATTCTGTCCAAAACTCCTACAAATCATTACGCAGTATCTCTATAGTTATGTTCTCAAGAAGGTTTTGTCAAATGTTTCATATTCCATACAAGCTTCCATAGTTTTTAGGATTGGCCCGTTTAGAATACAACATTTTCACACAGACATATTTCATGACATATTATACAGTTTCCAACTAGGCTGAGGATTAAACCTAAATTGGCCTCTTATAGTGCCACCAGCTGGTGGATTTAAAAAAAAAAAACACATTCTTTAGAAAAAACACCGAAATATCACCAAAAAGAAGAAAAATCTTTATATTATTTCATAAACATTTTGCCAAGCATCACACAAACACCTGTTCTACAGGTGGAGACCTGAGCCCAGAAGGGCACCTTTTCTAGTTAGATCTATCTAGTTAGACACATGCACCACACACACAAATTCTATAATATTGTAGCTGTGAGTAGCATCCCTCATCCACTGCAAAAGGGTGATGTCTTTGACCCGTGATGTGTGCAATGTGTGCAACATATAGTATGAGTCACCGGAACTAACAGGAGTCACTATTGGGTGATCCACACTGTTGTGATTCTCTGTTGTTCAGGAATGTCAGTGCAATCCACAAAGACTTCCTAACTGGCTGTTACGCAACGACACATGCACAGTCCGGGCAGAATGTCAGAAGACTGTGCAAAATACAAAAGTCCTCGAGCTGTCATACATACCACACATATCACTCGAGGTATACCAGCTACCAAATATGTACAATGAAGCACAGGGGGTGAAAATAGATTCACGGTTGGATGTGACCCAACTCTCCAGGATCAGTACAGTCCTGGCAGACACTGCATCCTCCAGTCTACCCTGTCAACACCAGATCTGTGAGCACACGCTTCCAAGGCGCCTCTCACTTTCATATCCGACGCGGTTTTGGAGGCTTTTCAAGGTTGTTCGGTTCAAACCCAGGGGCAGGCAGCGCAAGTCTGAGCACAAATATATAAAGTGTAAAAAAAAATAATTCATCCACTTGAAACTCTTGAGTGCGCAAATATTGAAAGGGACACTAAAAAAAACACTTTCCTGAGGGTCTTGTATGAGTGTGTTTATGGTCTTACAATGTAGATATTTTAGATTTTAGCTGTGTCTCCGTCCGTCGGCAATGGTCTCTGGACTACAATACCCATGATGCTTTGATGCACTGCATCTGCTTGTGGACAGGGAGTTTCCTGTCTGGCAAGCCAAATCTCGCGACACCTCCAAGACAGAAACCATATTTGCTGCCAGTTAGATCCTGAAATAAAATCAGGTACGGGTGATCTCTGTGTCTTCTTTTATAACCCTCAACCGATTATATGACACTGGTCTCACTGGCTCATAAATAATTTGTTGTTTGTTTATAATCTGTTCCTGCTTGCTCCGTTCACTGTGCTTATTCATGTTAACTTCGGTGTGAGTTCAGCACCCATGAAAGTGTCTTGGCGCAGCTCAGAGACACTGTGCACTCTTGGTCTGGCCTTCTATTGTCAACCTCTAATTTCCTACGGTACCAAGATGTATTTATCCAATGAGAGTCGGAGTTGGGGGTTGGTCTAACAACAAATCCGAACAGACGCAGCTGATTGGCCAGCAGCCCCGTCACTCAACAGTGCAACTGTTACACTGTCAAACAACAAACTGCAATTGCGATGAATGACGGACGTATCAATCTGTCCATTAAACCGACCTATGGCAAATAGTTTCTTTAAAGAAGTGTTGGGTTGTATAAACATCATCATCCAACATATTGTTCTTGTTCACATCCTAGTAGCGCTCGTTGGCTGTGTTTGTGTGTTTGGCAAACAGGCTAGCCCGTTAGCCACATGATTGACAACAAGCTCTGCTTTGTTCGGTATAAATCCAGCCCCTCCCCCTTGAAATCTCACAGACAATGGATAGTTTCAGACTCCAGCTTCAGGAAGTTGAACTCGAGTCTGATAATCACATAGAGTAATAAAATAACAGAGACCGGACTGGAGCGATAGCCCCGCCCCCTTGTTATTCATTTCAATACAAGTTGCTCATTGGCGCTTTGAAGCACCCGGAAGACCGCCGGAAGTGCGCCTATTTCCGCATTTGAGCACCAAAATTTGGTGCCCAAATGCGGAAGTATTTCTCCATGAACGCGCCCGACGCAAGGGATTATGGGAACCATGAACGAGCGCCGTCGCGAACGAGCAAAGGAAAAAAAACATCAAAAAGCATCAAAAACAAGCTTGTGGGTTTGCATTGAGCTTATTATCTGTCATATAATACATCTGTTGTGCTTTGAGAGGTAGTATATGACGTGAGGGCCGCTGGTTTATTCAGAAAACAACTTAAATACAAACTGCCCTGTACGCGTGCACAAAGCAAACGAGCGTGCGTGCTCTCGGGGCGTTCGTGCATGAATTCCACCCGCCTGCAGTACCAAACTTGGCCACCAGCGTGCCAGCTTCAAGCCTGGAGCCGCTGTCTGCTGGTGTGGATAATCAGGCTAACTCTGTCACATGACCATGGCATTTCCTTCTGGAAAAAAGCTTGATATAGTCCAGGAAGTGTTGATGACATCAGAGACACTGCTAAAATCTAAAAGACCTAAAATCCCATATCACACCCATAAAGACATCTAGCAAAGTATTCTAAATCTTCTCTTCTAAATCTTAAATGTCATTTAAGGGGAATTCCACCCATTTTCTAAATTTTCCTGAGAGTGTACAAATGTGAACCAAATGGTAGGTTGGTTCACAGGTTGGTAGATTTGTACACTCTCAGATAAAAAGCTCCCAAAAGAAAAATCATAACATAGTGAAACCCAACTTGATGATCAAGTCATCAAGTTGTGTCTCACCATGTTAATGATTGTTTTCAGACTGCCATTTCAGGGGAAACACAGAATGAGGGGGAACTTTTTATCATGTCCACACAACATCTCAACAAGGTACATTAATGACATAGTAAAATGTTTGAAAATGGCTGGAACTGTACTGAAACCAGTGTCCACAGAACTGCCTGACATTTGTCCGCTCTCCTCCTTATCTCCTTCTCCCCACACAGACCTGAGGAAAAACTTTGAGCAGGACCCTCAGGGTAAGGAGGTTCCCATCATGGGGATGATCGTCCTGCACTGCCGGCCCCCAGAGGGAATACCTGCTGCTGAGGTAAGACTATAGAGCCAGGCTCTCCTACAAGAACACTGTACGCATGCATGCACCAGCACAGACACACCCATTATACTTGGTGTGCAGTGGCAGTGTCACCTTCACTCCACACCATCAGTGACACGCATGCAATCACAATCACACTGAAAGGGGGGGTGGGGTGGGGTGGGGGGGCTTCCACACTCCTACAGAGTGTGAGAGATCTTGATCAGAGGGAAAGTGCATACGAAGATAATAGCATGATGTCAGTTTGTCAGCTCTCTTTCTATCTCTCTCTCTCTCTCTCTCTCACACACACACGCATGCACATGCATTCACGCACACATGCTGGCACACACACACACACACGCGCACGCACGAACGCACACACACACACACACACACACACACACACACACACACACACACACACACATTAGAGAGAGAGCTCATACTCCCACTGAGGGAAATGCCCGTGGCGAGTGTAAGATCACATCAGGACCACCCCCACCCCACCCCACCCCCACCTCTTGTTCAGTCAACCACCAGAACTCACCTCCACCCCCTGAACATGCAGAGAGAGAGACACTGAGAGCTTATACTCCCACAGACTTACAGTAGAGAGAGTATGTGGATCAGAGCATTTGTCTATTTCTGAGAATCAGAGTAGCTCTCTCTCTCTCTCTCTCTCTCTCTCTCTCTCTCTCTCTCTCTCTCTCTTCTCTCTCTCTCTCTCCCTCTCCCTCTCCCTCTCCCTCTCCCTCTCCCTCTCTCTCTCTCTCTCTCTCTCTCTCTCTCTCTCTCTCTCTCTCTCTCTTCCCTTTTAGTCCATTGGCCAGAATGTGAACCCTGGCATGTTGAGTGCACCAAGGTTTTATGTTAGAAATGTTGAGTAGGGGTCCCTAGCATGTAGAAGCTGCCGGGTGCATGCGTATACTATGTTAAGCAATTCTCATAATTGGCAGGGGGGGAGGTTGTTGGGGGGATTTAAAGGCACGGTCACACCTCTTTGAATATTGTGTGAAAAAAACTGCTGTTTGTGAAGCCAAAATGGATCATATTGAAGTGAAATCAGCTTCAATCTGGCCGCGCATTGCCACAATATGCTCAGATCCCAATCCCAACGTTAGCCGAAGATGCTAATTCAGTTCGCATTGACCGCGGTTTAAGTGGATTAATCAATGGATTAAACAAAGCTTGTCTTAACGATCTTGGCACCTGCGACCTTTCGGTAAATGCTTGTTTACAACTCGGGCTAACGCCCTTGGCACACAAGCAGTTAAGCTGTTTTTATTTGTTTATTTTAGTTATAAGTATAAATGTTTTAAGGCATATTTGTCTTTATTAGCCAGGGATCCTTTTAAAAAAAGATTCTCTGTTGGCCAATAATTGGTTCCCTGGTCTGCAGCCTGGGCCTGCTGTACAAAAAGACATCATATACATATGAATGCGAAAATACTATGTATATTTAACACTTGTTGGTTGGTGATAAAACTCACATCACGCTCCGACACCTCAGCCGAATGAATTGGCTATAAATAAGAAATGTTGGAATAATCTATAATGTCAAGGTTCTCCGCATAATAATATATAGTGTATTTTCCCCCCCGTTTGAAATCCATAACAGTTCTGTATCATTATATAAATGGACTCCCTAAATGCACAATGCTCTGCCATCGGTATCTTCTCTCATTCTGTGGAAAATCAGCGTGAACTACACCTGTGTAATTTATGCGCGGCGCGCTGGGAGCGCATCGGAGGGCTGAGGTCAGCCCCCGTATCGGCCGACTGTATGAATGATTCACTGTGGAAATGGAGGAATGATGTCACTCAGGCTGCTGGCTGCTCCCGGATCTGCAGTAGGGGTGTGTATAAAAATAGTCGGAATCGGAGTGGCCTGCACAGATGGAATCACAATCTCCACCGTCTTGTCCTTTTGTCAACACAAATGAGCCCAGTGGTGGAGGATCCCAGTGAATAATGTAGAGCTGAGACGCAGACCAGCGCCAGCCAGTCCCACCTCCTCAGTCCGCTTGGTTCTACCAGCACCCTCCTGGATGAAATATTGAGATCGTGAACATGAGTGCACCACTGTGAGCTTTCAGAGAGTGTGGGGTTCTGGGATGCATATGGCGGCAGATATAACACCTCCTGGGGGCCTCTTAATGGGATGTGAGTTTCCCGGGGATGTTCATTTATTTATTTATTTTTTTATTTTTTTATTTTTTGTTTTCCGGATGGATCCCTGTAAACATTCCAGCTCCTGTAAAGAAGAGTGAGTGTGTGCGGGGAGAAAAAAAACATAATAATAATAATAATAAAAAAACAAAAAATCCCCCTCGGTCAGCAGCACTGAAGTCAGGGCAAGCTAATGAGACTGGTGTCACAGAGGATTGGATCAATTTCCCGGCGTTGTGGCTAAAGCGGTTTCTATAACCGGCGCTCTGACATTCTGCTAAAGCATCTTTCCATTCCGTGTGACTCTGGTGAGGCTCATTTGCATGAAGAGAGGTGTCACACCGAAGTCATCGCTGAATGTAGTTTGTCGCCTTTCTCTTCCCATCCAATTATTATTTTTTCCTTGTTATAAGTTTTGAAGCTGCATTTTGAGTTGTTTTTAAAACAAACATTTTTGTATTATTATTTATTCATTATTTTACTTTCAACGGAATTGGAGTGTAGTCAGTTATATGTATTATACCATGCTGCTGGAGATTATTTCAATCTGATAAGAGAATTACCAGCGATTTATTTTCCCCCCTGTTTCATTTCAAAGATATATGAAGTCCTAAAGGTCACGTTTTCTGATATACTAGATATAGAATATAATTTCCACCATCTGCACAGAATTAAAATAAATAACTCCTACAGCTTCATAGGGGGCTCACTTTCGGTTTGTTTTTGTAAATGCCAACATATGCACATATTTTACCAGGGATTGCAATTTTACATACCTAATAGAATGTATGAAGAGGTGGTTTGAAAATTTCCATTCCGGTGCTCTCAGTTCAAAGCCGACTCACTTTCATAACTTCTCTGATATCAGAGCGCCTGTGCTCTGAAGTGATCTCTTTTTTTTTTCTTTTTTATTTGGCCAGAAGAGAACTCGACAGCATCGCCGTGTAATGAGTTTTCTTTGACGCCAGGGTTACCGTGAAAGAAAGTGCGAAATGATCAGCGAAACTAAGGAGCCAATTTCACCTTCTTTGAATGAAGCTCTTTAATGTCATCCCTGTTATCTGCTGTAATTTCGGTTGGCCAGAGTAGACTATAGGTACATATCACAAAGAGAGAGGGGGGGATCTGTGAACACGACCGTAGTACAAGCTGCTTTCTCTGTCGAGCACCTCGTATGAGACTACTCAACCTAACCTCCCACCACCACCACCACGCGCACGGCACGCCCGTGCACGGCACACACACATCCGCACTTATTTTCCTCGCTCCGCGTGCCGGTGTGTGCCTCTCTGTTATTTTCTCATAGGTCAGAGCTAGCCTCCAAGAGCGTCAGATGATGAGCCTCATTACTAAGCCAAGCAATTACCCCAACCCACACCCCATGCCAGGAGCCTCCCTCTATTTATTCCTCCAACATAAGAGACAAATCGGGTTGGAATAGTAATGCAGCCTCTGCATAACTCCAGGGAGGAAGCTGCAGCATTTGGGGGGAGGCTGCAGGGGCACCACGGGGCCCACTTAGTGGTTCCCCATCATCTCTGATTAACCTCCCGAGTGAGAGAACAGCAGTGCCGGAGATATAGCAGCCATCCAGTATGACCTATACTGTAGAAGATACCACCCCCTATAGCTCCACCAACACCACCCATCCACTGTTGAGATACTGCTACCTGCTGTCCTGCCTCCAGCGTGATTCAAATACTGTCTGACTCCCGACTCAGAGTTATTCTTGTCGACTAAAACCGAAAATGTTCGTCGACTACCTTTTTTTTTCCACTGACGAAAACTAAATAAAAAATAAAAAATGTAACTAAATTAACTTACTAAAACTATAAATAAATATACTGACAATTCTGCCAAGTATCATGTATCATGACTAATACTAAGACTAAATCTGATGGCAATTTTATCATATTTTTTGAAATAAATAAATACTAAAATGCCAGGGAGGGACCAGTGGACCAGATATCTGGTAGTGGAAAGAAAGGTTGCAATAAATTGTGCAATATTATATGAAAGTGCGTGCATGTGTGTGTGCGTGTGTCAGATCAAAAGATTCCATCCACAGGATCACAGAAAATGTGAAATATGTTTTAGATTAGATGCTGACCAAAAAAGTAAAGGGCAAAAATAATTGGCATACTGAAACTAGACTAAAATGTTGAGATTGCAGACATATCTCACCTGTACTGTATCTTCATATGTGCAACATTGTATGCAGTCTTCCCGTGTCTTTGCACGAATGCAGTACTATATGCATGCATCCTTATCTTTCTCTGTGCGTCTTCATAGCGCGGCGTGCTGTCGATAAATTGTGTGCTGAGAATCTGTCTGCTGGATTAGCGCGGCGCTCGTCGGCGTAGCTCCTGATACGGTTGGTTCGTGCAGTTTTTACCCGGGAGGGGTTGGGGAGGGGGTCTGGCTGTCTGTCAGCGCTGCTTAATCCGTGTAATTGTGTTGATGAGATATTCAGCAATTAAAAAAGAAAAAAAAAGGTTCTGCAACCCACATGGTGCCTACACCTCCGTCGGGAGCTGAGAGGGTTGTTTTTGTGAGTCGTAATTTACATTTCGTACACGGCCAATGTCGACAGAGCGTGGATGGATATGCTTTGTGCAGCAACACCCTGCTTTGCACTGATGCAGATTCACATATGTACAGCAACTAACAGACGCCTTGCGATAGCGGCTCTGCAGAGAACAGGGTTTGTTAAGTGCTTTACTCGGGGGCAACGGTAGTTAATGAGGTAGGGGAGTGCATGTGCAACTGTCCCATTCATGGAACCGCATGGTGACCCTAGTCGCGTTTTCGCAGGAGCAAGAGTGACTCGTCTGTAATTATAACTCGCCTTTATAGAACTTGCAGTAACTATATCCTTACGACTATACTTACTTACTGTACTATATTCCTTTATCCATTCCAAAGTGTGTACACAAGTCACCTTTTTTAAATGTCAACTTAAGAAAGAAAGCATTTTATTTGTTTTAGAATCACCCTTGTTTGCTATCTATGCTCATTTAAGAGAGCTGTCAGTTTTGTTTATTCAAGAATCACAGGGTGTAAAAACATTGATATAGTATAATGTGACGCACCCTTACAGAACATAAGCATAAGCAATAAGGTTTACATAGCGTGTCCTATACCACCATATGCAAAACAGTGTGGCAGCCTAAAAAATAAAGATATTGTACAGTATAGTCCTACACTAACAGAGAAGTGCTCATGGCCCTCATTAACGGGATTCAAACACGTGACACACCGTCAGCCCAAGAGCCTACATCTACATGTGACATGCGCCTGGAGGACCACTATAGGCCAGCGACAGGCACCCCGACACTCTGGGTTTTTGCTGTGTGCTACATACATGCCAGGCTGCAGCAGCTCATGAGTCACCTTGAAGCCAGGTGCTAGGTTAGGACAGGAGGAGGGATGAGGTCAGGCCCCGATGTAACCTTTGTCAATGGGGTGCAGGCGAAAATCGTGGGGGGGCTTCATCGCTCATAGCTTGAGCTGCCTCCATACTATACCATTTTGTTTAAATTCACCCCAAACCCCCACATTGAATAGATTACCATGTATTTTGGCATGGTTATTATTATATCTATTTTCTTTAGTTCTGTTACCCAGAAGAGTTACTGTATATCTTGTTCAGGACTTATATTAGCTCTTTAGGGTGCCATTTTTCCAGCCTGCCCTGCCCCTTTAAGTCGGAGGTGCCAGCTACTGGTTTATATCCATTCATTAATTGATTGATTAATCTCAAAACCAAAAAATAATGTTGCTATTAGTGCAGATAGGGGCCCATCGGCAAAAATATCCAGATGAATTTCCCTTCCACGCACAGCTTCTTATGACGCTAGAAATGCCAAATTCATCATAATGAAGTGAAATCAACATCAATCTGTCCGCTGATTGTCACATTATGCTCAGATACGGACCCAAATACCATGCGCGTGCACATACTGTATGCGCGTGCACCCCTGTATTTTGGGCATCATTTAGGTGAAAACGATCCCAGCGTTAGCCGAAAATGTGAATTCAGTTAGCATAGACCACAATGAAAGTGGATCAATGGTGTAGTCGTGGACCAACGCCGCAGGCTCAGACAGCAGCGCGACGTGAGCATGACGACATATGGAAGCCTTCATAAGGCCACGGGGCGGGTGGAAAGGAGTCTTTCCGTTCCCAATTGGAACTCCATCCCTTAAAATTCGGCTTCTCCCGTCCGTCTCACCCCGTGGCCCAGCTTCACCGTTACAAATGGGTTAAACAAAACTTGTCTTTATGACTTTGGCAACCATTGGTAAGGGGTCATTTTGTCACTTATTGTGTTAGGCAGGTAAGCATGAATAATAACAGCAGTTGTTGAAGTTGCAACAGGCACATGCATAAAGCAGTCTGACATTTTTCTTCTTTTTTTTTTGAATGATGAAATGGTGCTGATGTATAGTGGTTCGACAGTAGATCTTGCCCCGCCCTCTCCCCAGTGTCCAACCAGGGATTCGACACTTTCTAGTCGGACATTTTTTTTTTTTTTAAAACAATGTTTTAACATATGGGAAAGGTGGACAGCTTTGTCCATCATGTGTTATGCTTAGCTGTGATTGGACCATAGCGGTTTGGGGAGGGGCTTACTATTGTAGCTAGTTGTGTGCTGTTTCAAATCATTTTAAATATAGTGTAAGCGCTTCAATTTTACATATCTTCGAAATGTGTGTTTCTTACATGCCATCATGCTGAGGCAGTCAGGGCATGCCCCCCCCATGCCCAGGCCTAGATCCGGGCCTGAATGAGGTCATCATCAGCTGTGCTAGAGACCTGGTCTTTGATCTTCATCTGCGCTCTCTCCTCATGCGTCTTTATGACGGCTGTGCTGTCCAACTCGTTACAGAACTCCTCTGTCCTCTAATTGCCCCTCGAGCGGCGGAACATTTCTCAGCATCTAATCAGCGACCTAAGTGTCATCTGTACGAGATGTGTGCGGGCTGCACCGGTGTGTGTGTGTGTGTGTGTGCGTGCTGGTGCGCACACCCATGCACTGTCACTCTTTAGAAGATGAGAGGACCTGGCCGGTGGCACACGGAGGGCTATGGGAGGTGACCTTGGTGGCAGAGGCAGGTATAATGAAATCACAGGGCCGTGGCCCCTTCCGATGAAGGAACCCTGTGCCCGGAGCGCCCGCACCCACGCCACCACCACCATCGCCCGCCCCTACCCCCCCTACCCCCCTCCTCCTCCTGCTCTCTCCCGGCGTCAACAGTGACACTGATGACCGAGGCCTAATTGAAACAAATGTGCCAATTACCCCATTCATTTCTCACATCCCTCTGCCACACGCTTAGCGGCCTAATTTGTATTTGTCCCTTCATCTTTCTCCCCCCTCCCCTCCCCTCGCCTCCCTCCCACTGCCTCTGTCTCTCTCTGGTTGTCGCTTTCCCTTTGCCTACTTGTTCTTACCATATCTGTCACCATCGCTCTGCCTCTGTCTCCTCTGCTCTCTCTCTGTCTCACACCGTCAGCCTCTCTCCCTCTCTTCCTCTCCTCCCTGTGTGCTTGGTGGATCTTTTCATCATTACCCTAGGGCTGTTAGCAGCTAATGTACACCCCCCCCCCCAACCCCCCTACCCTACCCCTTTTTACACACACACACACACGCACACACACACAGTCACATCGGGGGAGAGCGACAGGCCAGGCAGTGTTCCTCACGTTAATTGCCTCTTTCAACTCGCACATTTCCCAGGATGAAAATGAAATAAACACATAAAGAGGGTAAGAGCGGAGCGAGCGGCAAAGACAGAACGTTCTCTCTCTCCCTCCCTCTCTCTCTCGCTGTCGCTCGTGTCACCCTGGCCCAGCTTTCCATTCAGTGACAGATTAGTTTAATCATGAGAAATTAGAGTCTTTTCCCCCGTAGTTCTCTCTCTCTCTCTCTCTCTCTCTCTCACACACACACACACACACACACACACACACACACACACACACACACACACACACACACACACACACACACACACACGCACACACTTTTCGCCTTTCTTTGCCTCTCCACACTCTCCTCGGCTTATCTATCGACTTGGCTAAACGCTGTGCCAACTGATGAAACACTCACTAAAGGGTATCTTTTAATTGTGGAGCAGAACATGGTAGCCTTTGAAGATTCACGTCAAAATGTTTTTCTGCGAGGCAGAAGGAACGGCGGCTGGGTGGGACGTGGGACGTGGGGTAGGGGGGTGTGTGTGGGTTGTTTGGAAGAAAACGGCCCTTCAGTCGTCCTGACACACTAACGGTATCGCTCTCTTCACCCGCTATCTGTCGTTTTTAATGAGTCAAATGGCTGTTAAAATTGACGGCGAATATTATTTCGGGCACACAGCCCGTGCCTGATCCCCTCACACACACACAGGACGTGTGTTTGCAGCCTATGTACAATATGAAAAGAGGGGCGGGGCGGGGCGGCGGGGGGACGTGAAAAATGATCAGGGGCATTATGTTTATCTTTTTTTATTTCTATGTATTTACCTGCAATCCATCATCCCACAGGTCTGGGGTGTCATTTCTATTTACGTTGCCAGTGCTGCTTGCAAGCCCGAAGGCTTTCTTTCTCTCTCTCTCTCTCTCTCTCTCTCTCTCTCTCTCTCTCTCTCTCTCTCTCTCTCTCTCTCTCTCTCTCTCTCTCTCTCTCTCTCTCTCTCTCCTATTTAAATCCAGCCGGCGTGTTTGTTTATTATAGGGGGGTGTCTGCTCTCTTCCAGTAAATCTGCTGGGCCAGCCTATCCTGCCATTTCCATGAATGTAATTTGCACATGCAGCGGTGCAGCTCCCCGTACCGTAGCAGGGAGTAGGAGCAGTAAAGCATCACTAAGTTTGTAATTCATAATTAGTTTTCCCCTCTGTTGCTGGTAATTGGTTATAGTGCTCCTCTTGACTGCCTAATGGCTGCAGTGTTGCCGGTGGAGCTTCTGTCTGACTATCGCTGGTCTTTTTCTACATCTGCAGTGATTGGGGAGAGGATGACGGTGATGCCGTTTGACAGGCGTTTGTGATGTGGCACAATAGGAAGATTCCCCCCCCATGCCCTTCAAAGTTCAATTCAAAATACTGACGCACAAAAATGAATGCAAACTGGAATATGATTTAAATCAGTGGTCCGGGGGACACCAGTGGTCCCTCAGAGGATCCCAGGTGGTCCCCAGCTAAACGATGGAGTAGCAGTTGGTAACCAAATGAACCTTTATAGATCTGTAACTCTTGAGAGCGTTAAAATGAAACCAAATGGACCCTCACGGGTCCATTTGGTTTCATTCTACTCTCTCAAGAGTTAAATTATATTTGAATGTCTGAATTACTTAGTTTTCGAGAATCTACACAAGTAGAAAATGTAGAAGAAATTGTTATTTTGACCAACATTTTGCCAGTTATCTCTCCTAAATTGTGGACAAAAACTTGTTTTTGGGTCCGAGAGATTAAACTCTACATCAAAGGTGGTCCGTGACTAAAATGCTGAATAAATGGTGTGCCCTGGTACGAAATTTATAATGTTTTATAATGTTTAAATGTTCAGGGTTGATGGTGCACTGATATATCGATCCACATATCTGTTCGGCTCATATTTGCTGTTGTTTGAAATAAAACTGACATTTGACTCTTTGACTGCATGAGGTGCATGGTTTTCTTTTTTCTTTTTTTTAACTCCAAACCAGTGAAAGACGACTCAGTGTTTTGAGCACCATTTTCAAATTTCAAATATTATTTCGGCAGACAGCCGTACCTGATTGGAGGCCATCTCCTCCTCCCCATCATCCTCTCCTTTAACCCTCTCCATCTGTCTCGGTTGAACCACCAGGTCGAGTGGCTGAAAAACGAGGAGCTGCTGAGTACGCTGGGTGACGACCACATGGACATGCGAGCCGACCACAACCTGATCATCAACGAGGCGCGTCTGTCCGACTCCGCCAACTACACCTGCTTGGCCAGCAACATTGTGGCCAAGAGACGCAGCGCCACCGCCACTGTGATAGTCTTCGGTAAGCAAAACCATAATCCGGTTCCTTCCGGTTCCTTCCCAGGTGTTCTGTTTGTGTAACAGCATGCAGTATTTATTCATGTGTGTTGTGGGCACTGTTGTTGTATCGTACACGTACTGGCTCACAGGCTAGTAAGGAGCCCATGCGTTGGGGAGACTCAATACACATCCCACTGCTGCTTTATATAAGTCTCTTCTCTCCTTGCCCTTAAAGGTATCGTGGGCAATGTTTTAGCAAAAAAAGCTATATATAGCATGTCCCTACATGCTGTACCTGACCGTTCAGAACAAATCCTTTTTGTCAGGCTCATGACAAGGCAGTGCTAGTGTGTTGTGGGTGGTGAGGCAGCGTTTTAGCCAATCTGTAGCCGCGCAGCAGTCGCCAGCAGTTTTCATAATGAGCCAATAGAGTGGAGGTGAGGTAGAGTTAGATTCAAATCGGTTTAAAAACAGATGTTTTGTCCACTAAAGTTTTCTATAATACCTTCCCACTGAAATGAAAAAATACGTTTTTCCCCACACTTTTGGACCACATTTGTGGTCATTATATGATGGATGCCAAGAAAAATGTGGGAAATTTTCATTTTTGTGTAATTTTATATAAAAGTCTGTGTCGATTGCCACATCAACAAAAGGCTATAGAAATTAAGCTGACCTGTTTTAATCCCATTTCTGAATCGCCTTCTCCAAAAATATGCAATAAGCCACATAGAGGTAAACCATTAGAGCTCACCGACTGTGTGTCTTCTAAACACACAATGCATCTTGGTCCCATCGCCTAAAGGGATGCAACACTCTGATTGGTTAGGAAACTTTCAGCATTTCAGGAGGGATGTATAATGAAATGGCCACCGTTTCTGTAGTGGATTTACAGCCACTACATTTTGCCTACTACCACAATACGCAGTGGACTGCTACCATGTTTATTACAGTGCACTTGAGGTCAATTTGTTTTTAGAAACCCATGCCACTACACAAGTGAATAAGAGAGTCCCTTCTTGACATTCTCTGGCAAAGAAAGATGCTTCCCATTATTTGGATGAATGTATTATTCAAACAATTCAATTTACAGCCTCTCATTTAAAATCAATGTGTACCTTATGAAAGAGAATAAGCCAATGTATCTTAATCGCATTTAAAAGGAGTGTTGCTCATTAAATATTCATTCACAAGCGGCCCTTGCAGCCAAACACAGGTTCACAGGCTTTGATAACCACGCTGAAGCATTTAGCCTCCTTTGCGTCTCAAGTCAGAGTGATCACAGACTAAAAACCTGTTACTAAATCAGAGCACTAAGTGGTCGACTACAGAGAAAACTGTTTTCACAACACCTCAACCTGCCTGGTATTATGAGTCACTGACGGGCCTGTGGAAACCAACGGCGGCAGGCAATTCCTTTTAATGTCTGTTTTCTTTGCTTTCTCATGCTTTTTCATGACTGTACATTCATTCAGAGGCTGTTGACTGTGAAGTCAGCAATTAGCTATTATGGGAGGGTGTATGCGGGGCAGCATACTGAATGTGCTGAGTTTGCCCCGGACGCTTTGGCGTTCTTTCCTTGCGGAGCCTCGCGGCAGGCAGGATCATTAGGAACTTCAGCTGTTATATTTAACTGTTATTTAACACTGCTGATGATCTGAATTGTAACAGTATCATTACCGTTCCTCCTTATCCGCACTTTTACATCTCTTTGGTTTAGGGCAGCAACTATCAACACTGTTGGGCAATATTACTTAGCAGAGTAATATATTACTTATTATCCCTTTAGGAAAGTAATAATATTACATTACATATTACTTGGGCTCAAGAGTGATATGTAACATATTTTTTTATATTACTTTTACGCCCCATCTGCGAAAAAAAGCTGCTCTAACAACTCTCGAGTGCTCACTTTCTGACCCCTCAATATCACAACTTACTGATACTAGAAGGCTTTATATGTCTGACTAAAAATAATAGATTCAGCCTGTAAATTGGCATATCTTCATCTTCCTTCTCCAATGCAATACTGTTGAAAGCAGCAGAATGACGAAAGTAACTAGTAATATTAGTAGAAGTAACTACTATTACTTTTACAGAGAAAAGCAATATTATTGTAATATTATTTTGTATTACTCGTCACACCCATGTCTGACTACCAATGATTCTCTATTATATTATCGATTATGTTGTTTAGTAATCATATCCTAATAATAGGAACTTTAAGCAGGCGACGGCGACGCCTCCACCACGGCAACACAAAGTCGATCCGTGCTCGATAGATAAACCTGCTTGCCATAGCAGCCGTTCCTACAGCAGGCAGAACCTACACTTTAACACTTTGTGTCCACAATGTCTGTTTGACACCGCTGCATAGACATGGTAAACTGTCACCGTTGCAGATTGCTGTGTGCTTAATGATTTTGACAGCTACAGCGATTGCGTCATAGCCCCGTACTTCCGGCAAGGGAGCCGTTGTAAAAAGAGTAGTTTCCCTAATTTGTGTTGTAGGAAGTGGTATTTCCTACAACACTACTACTGCACCTGTCAACTGTTAACCATCACATGTTTCATTCTTTGTCTCTTATCCTCTCTCTCTCCGTCTCCTCCAGTGAATGGAGGGTGGTCCCTGTGGACAGAGTGGTCGTCCTGCAACGTGCCGTGTGGCCGGGGGGTCCAGAAGCGCTCCCGGACCTGTACCAATCCAGCACCTCTTAACGGGGGACTGTTCTGTGAGGGCATGTCTGTCCAGAAGATCACCTGCAATGCCCTCTGCCCAAGTCAGTCCCTCTATATATTTTTAATAGCATAAAATTGCATCGTGACACAAAGTGTCACAATGTTATTGCATTGCAATAACATTATTGCATTGTTATTGCATTGCACTTTGAACGTTATTGCATTGCACTTTGAAAACCAAGGGTCTACATAAGCCATTCCCAAACTGTGGGCAAAACACTAACATAACTTAAAAAACAAAAATTTATTTAAAAAATAAATAGTAATTGATTTAGGATCATCACAATTCTCTCAGGCACGGTAGTGGGTAGCCAGAGGAGAAAAGTGGATAAGATGAGAATCCGGCCAATCGCAGTTCTCCAGGGGACTGTAGTGGGTGGCCGGAGAAGAGAAGAGAGGATGAAAATCTGGCAAACATAATCCTCAGAGGGAAAATTCAGCCAATCTTAATTCTCTGAGGGAGAATCCGGCCAATCACAATTGTCCGAGGGCGGTAGTTGGTCGACAGCAGTCGACCAACTACAAATGGACCCGTGGCGGTCCATTTGGTTCCATTTGTACACTCTCAGAAAAAAAATGTCCTAAAAGAAAAATCACATGGGGAAACACAACTTGAAGTTGAACATAGCATCAAGTTGTGTTTCATCATAATCACCATAATGATTTTTTTCAGACACAGGGAAGCATACCAGTACACCCCCACAAAAAAAGTTACAGGTGCCAAACTAAAATACACAGCTTTAGGATGGAAGTAAAGTCTCCACACTGTATATCAGCTCCTAGAAGTGTATCTAATGAAGTAGGTATAATGTTTCGGCTCTAGAGGATCTTCACCAGTTCTGATACAATGCAGGAAAAAAAATGTTAATGTTCTTTCAAACAGATCACAGCATCGCAATTAGTAGCAGCTGTTGTGGATGAGAAACTAATGACACACCACCCGATGTACCGGTTCCAACCTCAGGTCACCCAGGTTCCAACCATAAGGCTATAATATGTAATGTATAATTAACTATGAATGTCTGTCTGAAACACTGTCACTGCACCTGCACAGGCATTGTTGGCTGTTATAATTATTATGGAGGTGTGTTTCTTCTAAACACACTTTTTTGGACGATAATATGGAAAATAGACAGAAATACAGTACCTCTTCTCAGAACATTTGTATCCACCACAATTAGAGTGTAAATAAATGCAACAAGGTAACCTACAACAAAGGCATTTCAAAACAATAAGGGACAAAAAGGGCAAGAACAATAGAATCACATAATGTAGATGCACAAGACGACAGATATATGCAGACAATGAATGCAGTAATGAAGGAGAACATTCTCGAAAATGACTTGACATCAAATTCCGTATTCAGCCCCATTAGTGGCAAGACTGTAGTATTAACTGTGTATACATGCAAAAAGCTTTATTATGGAGAAGGGAGTAATTGTGATTGCAACCATTTGTAGGTGTAAGACAAACAAACTCCCCGCAAGCCCGAATGTAACCTTTCCCAATTGGTATTTTTAATACCAATTGAATGAATCAATCTAAATTCACCCCAAACCCCCACATTGAATAGATAACTGTATTTTGGCATGGTTATAGGATACCTATAAAATACCTATACCTATAGGACACTTATAAAATATATCTTCTATTTCATATATTTTCTTTAGTTCTATGACCCACAAGATTTATAGTGTGTACCGGACTTATATTATTGCAAATAAGCTGCGATAATCAGCTGAAACAGGCACGCATGCATATGCATGCATTTGAAAGATGAAATAGTGGTGTGATAATTGTAGTTAGTTAGTAGTGTAGTGTTTCAAATAATTTGAAGTATAAGCACTTTAATTTGAAATATCTTACATGCCATCATGTTTGGTGGGACAGTTGGGGCATTTAGGGAGGCATTGCACCCCCATGCCATGCCTAGATCCAGGCCTTCTCCACCACACTCATTAGTGAACATGTAGTAAATGATATCACGCATGACAAAAGTAATCCAGTTTCTGTGCATTTGAAAAAGCCAATCTAATAGCTAAAAGCAGGTCCACAATATCTTGCATCATGCTTCGTAAGCTTGTACATTGACTATTTTTGCCACTCTAAAACCATGACACATTTTATAAGATCCACCAAAATTAGGAAAGGCAGTTTGAAAGTGGCTAATAGATGTACTGTTGTAGATAAGAAAACGTATCTATAACAAATAATATGTCACAGGATGATGGATTGGCATGGATTGAATCAGTTTGGAGAGAATGTGCACAAAATAACTGGGTTTTAGGTCAACCGAGAACACTAGAATAGGAACTGGTGTGCTGCACCGGTACCCCAAAACCATGCCCCCTGCTAGAGAGGTGTGGCAATTCAAATGATACTTGACTCATTGGTTGGATGACAGTTTAGCGAAATTTTTGTGTGTCGCCGGGAAAAACCCTATAGACCTTGAAAGTGCTTGAATTTAAACGCAGCTTAAAGCCCGTGACGACCACCAGGAGCTAGGTGACGGCCAGCAGGAGCTCTGGGATGTGTATTTTCTTTCCTATAACATCCTCGCAGGTTCCCTTTTTAATCACATGCTCTGCAGAGCAGCATGTCAACCACGGCGGCATAAGAACTATTTCCTGTGTCTTGGGTTTCCACCCAGCCGACAGGTATTTCCCCGCCTCTGCGGAAGTTAGCAGCAGTTTACGGAGCTTAGACTGTCAGTTTGTAGGTGTTTGTTTTGACAATTGTGCAAGAACAATTCATCCCTGGCAGACGGATCAGATCGAGGTGGCATCAGAGAGAGCCTATTGTAAAGAGGGGGAAAACGATCAGACGGGAAGCTCAACAGGCGTTGCGTTCGTTCGACGGCCATGGTCAACTCGGTAGCGCTCGGTGTTCATACAAAAGATGTCATTTGCATTTAAATTAGATGAGAAATTGCGAACAAACGGGGTAGTGTGTAGGTACCCACCCACCACCCACCACCTCGACGAAGCAACAAAGGAAAATTACCTTTTCGGGCTCTGCTCGCGAAAAATGGATTATGGCCACCGACGAACGCTGCCAAAAAAGTCTCGGGGCGCCATATGGTCCCGCAGTATTTGTTGAGCTAAGCATGATGAGCAACTCCTTGATCGGGTGACACAGGCGGCAGAAGAAACCTGGCCATTAACATGCAACCAGGCTGACTCGGCTTCATTGCCCTGCATCCGATCCCATTATATAGGAACACACCTGAAGGTTAATATGGAGAAAATGACGTCTCAAGCTGCTCTACCGCCACACATGCACTGTTTCTGTGTGTATACACGTGTGTGTGTGTGTGTGTGTGTGTGTGTGTGTGTGTGTGTGTGTGTGTGTGTGTGTGTGTGTGTGTGTGTGTGTGTGTGTGTGTGTGTGTGTGTGTGTGTGTGTGTGTGTGTGTGTGTGTGTGTGTTTGGGCCTGTATGCATCATGTGTACAGCATACTACTGGGATGTGTTTGATTTACCTTTTATATTTACTGTATGTACCGCTATTCCGACTGCCAATATACACAATTATTTTGTTTTCTTTTGCAATTATCATCAAATTTGCCAATCATCTTCTGGGAACACGTGTTAATTAGTGCTGCAATGATTAATCAATGAATCGTAATCATGTCGATAATTTAATTGGTTGTCCATTAATTTAGTAATCAATTTTTCGTATTGCCAACCAATGACTGGAATTTCCATGGATGTTTCTCACTTAACCATAGTTTAAATGTCTTTATGAAGGAATACCCCTTGAGATCATATTTTCAAGAGGTTTCTTAGAAATAATGAAATGTTAGGGCACATTTGTCTTGTATTAGCCTGGAATCCTTTTTTAAGAACTGCTGTAACTTGCCCCAGTAGCCTTCTTTCCTCATTTAGATTTAATGTTGGTTATATTTAGCTCTAATAATGACCGAGGTGTCTCTCCCTGGTGTGTTTCAGTAGACGGAGGCTGGGAGGAGTGGAGCGAGTGGACAGTGTGCAGCAGCCAGTGTGAGAGGCAGCGCAGGAGGGAATGCAACTCTCCAGTGCCCAGATACAGAGGCAGGATGTGTGATGGCAGTGGGGAGGCCTCAGAGAACTGCACCAACGGACTGTGTACCCAGAGTAAGTCCTTGTGTTACACACATAGTGTCAGGGGTGGTTTTGGCATTAGGCAGACTAGGCAGTTGCCTGGGGCGCCATGAGGGGAGGGGGACACCGGGGCAACCACCAGACATGCTTTAAAAGGAAGCCTAATTGAACATTTAAAACACATAATATGTACTTTAGTTTAAAAATAGTTAATATTTTTATCCCTTGGAGGGGTGCTATTTTACTGTGCCTGTCGTAGGTATGGCCATTTGGTAAAGGGGCCTGCACACACACCAGTGGCTTCTTAAACATTTTAGCATGGGGGACCAAAATGTTATGTATGGTATGTATTTGGCCGTGCTTCCGCATCTGAAAAGCATGAGCTGCTGGCGTGCATTTTCATGGCCATGCTTAGAGATTAAACAATTAACCTGTTTTGACTTGACAACTGAGACTACAAATGTCTTCTATTCACTGGGACCACATTTGAACTGTGAGAGTGCCACATTTTTTTCAAAAACAGCAGACCTTAAAGCACACATTCAGTCAGGTGTTCTTCATAAGCTGTCATTACTCTGTCCAGTCTTCCTATTAGCTGACTCCATGTCCCTGTTCAGATGTCGGCGTTCAAATTTCCTCCACCTCCCCAGCCTCCTAGTCATCATCCACTCACTAGTTCTGAGTGGATGATTATGTGATGATCATGATTTATGGATTGTAGCATAGTGTGGTGTCCAGTTCTGTTATGGGTATCTGTGATCATTATGTGTTCTCTGTGATATGTTCAGTATGTATTTATGTTCAGTATGTATTTTGAAATGAATTGTAACTATGTTGTAATGTCTTATGTTGAGCTCTGCTCAGGCGGGTTGTTGATATCAGAGCTGTGTCTCGGTGCACAGAAATCTGAGATATCAAATGTGATATCAGACCTATGTCTCGGTACACAGATCCGATATCACATGATCAGAGGAACGCCGGCATACTAACATGCAGTAAATGGTCTATGGTCCTTCTGAACAAACGCTATATGATTTTTACTAATTTAATTTACTGTAGGACAAATGTTGATTGCAAATGATTGCAAGACAAAACAGAAGTGGGGGGCGGGGCACTGGGGCAGGCATCCACTTAACCCATTTAACGGTTAACACACTGCTCATTTTGCACACTTATGTTGCACAGCCTGTTGAGGCGGAAGCATTTGTCAGTCAACAGGCTGCTGTGAGTGAGTAAGGATGGCATGACATGACGTTTCTGGGCCAAAGCCAACCTCTGTTCATGTACCATCTTGAAATAAGTGTCTCGGCGCTATCTGCCTATGTGATGACAATGGTAGTAATCCAAGTGCTTTAAGTGCTGTTGATACTTGTACTCCATGACATCTCTGCCAGTATTGCATTAATTATCCCAATTATTTTGACAGCTTTAGTTACTTTATTTACTAGATTTAGATTCCAAAACATGAGGTTATGTTTACGGTTAGGGGTTAGGTGTTGGGCCAACGGTCGCAATCGATAGTAAAACGGTCCACCCTTTTCAACGGTCGCAACTAATTTATAACGGTCCTGCCACCCTTCACGACTGTTGGCCACCCGTTCCGACTGTTTGGCCACCCATCGTGACTGATATCACGGTTTGTGCCGATTTCACTGTCTCTCAATTAAGCCTTGTTTTATACCTTGTCTCTGGATATTTTGCATTTCTAAGTGAGTATTTCTAATGTAAGTATATTTTGATGCCAATGCTATTGTATTTTTAGACAATCTCACAGGACTGTTGTGGTTTGTAGTACTTTTACTTCAGTAAAATAAATCCTCATGTTAACATATTTATAGTAATAACTGTAAAACTAGCAACTGTAATTCACACTAGTCGCTGTAATAAACACAACGCAGCTTGGGACAGCTGGGGTTTGTGTGTCCTCCCAAGAAAAAGACTAAACAAATCCGAAAACATCTACACAGTTTAAACACATTTTTCATGAATTCCACATTCTGGGCACACAGGAATATGCAGGCCTCATTATGGTGGCTTGCCTGCCAAAAAACAAGTTGTGTCACAGGAATCAAAATATTATCTGTGCTGTGTATATTACCCTAGCTGACAGTTGAATAAATACTGCAGAACTGCTGCAATAATAATCCATTTATTGTGAAGAATGAGTGCAACAGTTGATCAATAATTGAATTCAACATGGCGAGGAACCCTCCAGAGCCCAATGGAACCTAGAGGCTTGGCTTCATCACCACCATTATCATAATCATCATTTCCCTCTCATGATCATCAGTACGACTACAGGCAGTATATTCTATGCAGAACTGTGCTTATCATACCATGGTAATCCATCAGTACACATAGGAGTGTTTGAACACCGCACATGCATTTGACAAAGACCCAACGTTAAATTATGTATGCCTCCCTCCCCCATACATGGAAATGTCAATGCTTAGCTGCCTTGTTCTGCTGACATAACAAATGTCATATTAAGACACACGACATTGTGCGGTAAGAGTAAACGGGAACATTCTGGGATGCTTCACCACAAGATTAGGGCTGGAATTAAACACGCGTTGTGTATGCCTCTCTCCCACACACACACACGCGCACGCACACACACACACACACACACACACACACACACACACACACACACACACACACACACACACACACACACACACACACCACACACACACACACACACACACACACACACACATGATGGCAATGTGCACACACATGTGCAGGATAACTTTCAAATTAGGGACGGAACATACAGAAATGTGAAATGTGCCAATGCGGCTGTTTTCAATGACGACCAGATTATTTTCTGCATGTATTTAGGCATAGTGTAGCTTCCTAGCCTCTTATCAAGGGCTTCTGATGGGGGAAATGTTGGGGAATGTATTTTCCCCTTAACTGTTGGACGTCTTTATCTGGCGTGGAAGGAGATGATAACACATGGATGTCTCCTCCTTAATCATATCCTTTTCCTATATTGCTGGTCAGAGTGTACCATGCTACCTTCATATCTCACATTGCCAGATATCAATATTGCCACTATGGTATGGCCATCACTTAGCCAGCAGAGCAGCATCTCTCTCTCTCCACAGTAACAGACTGGGTGGTCACTTCACACAGGCATGGACTATACTCACCTCTGTCTCTTCTCATTGTCTCATTCTGTCTCTCTGTCTTTGCAGATCGAAAGCTGCTACACGATGTTAAGCCTCAAAGTGAGTCTTCCACTGTGGATTTCTTTCATCTCCCCAAACCCCCCTGGTCCCTTAAGTCTAGCCGTTTGGTTTGGTTTTGTTGTCGTTTTGTTTTGTTTTTTTTGCGCGGGGCGAGAAACGGCAGAGGAGCCTGGCGTTTTCTTTTGCCTCAATACATCGTTTTTTGCAGGCTTTAACTAAAACGGCAAACTGTGAATTTGGACTGTCATCTGAGAAACCTCTCTCTGGCAAGTAATGATTACACATTCCTGCCATAACTTGGCGCGGCCCGCCATTTATGACAAGTGTGACATCACAGCTGTGCTCCTCGTTCCTTGCTCCGGGAGACAGATCGGTTGTGACAAGCGAACATGTGCTATATGGTGGAGGATTAATGGAGTGTAATCATTGCAAATGAGCTAATTTGACCAATTTGCAGGCCTGTCCTCGCATTCCCATAGCGGTTTTCAATCACTCCCACTGGCCCCGGCTGCACCGGCGCCTTCCAAAAAGTGATTGTCAGGTGCTACTGTAGCTTGCACACAGCCCCCAACTAACCTAATGAGCCTCATCAGCCTGTCGCGTTCGCGAAAAACGCCATGCCAAAGCGGTGCCGCGGGTCTGTAGTATAGGCTCTGGTGATTTCGACTGGGGCCGTTTGAATGGGGGGGTGGAGGGAGGGAGTGTTCTTCTGGGCATCTGGTGAGTGATCACACTGCCAAGGTTACTTCTAATTAATTAGCATTGGATCGTTCACGGTGACCACTGGTGACCACTGGACTCCAAAAAGCATGTGCTCCAATTGCCGTCTCAGTGAGACATCCATCAGGGCGATTGGACACAGACTAGTGGTTCTGAAAAGGGAAAAAAGTCCTCCTTACCCCCTTCGTGTTATTGGCCTTTAGCGGTGGTGTATAACCATTTGGGTAATAATTTTTTACAAGTACTTTTGGTCGCGTCGGCAGCACATTACGTATCGTAAAGAGATAGGACAGCCGGGCCTCCGCACTCCATCCTCCCTAATTCCACCTCTCATTTCATTTTGAACATTTTCACTCCACGGCCAAAGTAATCCTTCAATAACTGCAGTCTGACGTCCTTGAAACATCTACCATAATGGCACACTTATCTCCATCGCAGTGCTTTCATCTCCTCGCCCCCGGCCGGCGCCTCTTTCCGGAGCCTTTTATTTTTTTCTCAAGGAAAAGAGGTCAAGGCACATGTTAATGTGCAAAGTTTTAAAAAGCCATTGACGCAATTACACTGTGCATGTTTCAGCTCAGACCGCCCCTCACCGAGGGGGGAATCATTGTACACCGTGAATGTGAAATGAAAACTAATTAAGTTCAGTTCAACAGGCAGTGTCTGTATACAGCACATTGAACAGGCCTCCTCCTCCTCCTCCCTCCAGGTATGGACGGCAGTGGGAACGACGTGGCGCTGTACTCGGGGCTGGGGGCTGGCGTGGTGGCGGTGGGCATCCTGGCGGTGGCCGTCCTGCTGTACCGGAAGAACCACAGCGAGTACGGGGTGGACGTCATCGACTCCTCGGCGCTCACTGGGGGGTTCCAGTCCTTCAACTTCAAGACCACCCGCCAAGGTGAGCGGGCGAGAGAGAGAGCACTGTTGGTTTTTTTGACAATTTAGTCTTAGTCTTAACTTAACTATAAACATAGATTAACATGTCATGAGGTGTTTTAGGAGACATGACTACAAAACCCAGAAAACATCTACCACACTTTACAACTATAATTGATGAATGATAAATGATATAACTTATATATGATATAACTTGATATAAAATAACTTGATATAAAATACATTTATCTCTGAATGAGCCCTGGAAACAGTGAAATGTGAAGATACAGGCTGTTTTGTCAAATGTATTTAAAAAAAACTGAAACACAACTCATCAACTCCTCTTATGTTTTCCCTTAAAGTAGACACCTTAAGCTGTCATTATCATTCATCTGCACAAAATTCACAACAAAGGATTCTCTATAAATTATTTAGTTACTATTGAACCTTATGGGAGTGAGCCTAACTTTTCTGCTAATTTGCCAAAGAGGTAAGGTGCATATACATGCTGGGGAAAAAGCGAAACGACTCAAAAAAGCAACCTGAAAAAGGCAAAATATTTGCCAGGGAATTTAGTCACGGCTACGGCTGTACAGATCGAAATGCAACGTGAATTATGTGACTGTATTCGCCTCTCTTCTCGCCCCCCCGTCCTCTCCTTCTCTACTCCTATCCTCCTCCCTGAAAAACGCATGCAGGTGTCGAAACGTTGGTCTTTAATAAAAGTATCCTGAATCGTGAATTCATTCACTAATCCGACGGTTCTAAAAAGGCTGAAATACAGTTGATCATCTACACAGCTAAATGAAAAATGCACCAATCATGTCTATCATAATAACATCATATAGCTGAGGTGCATATCCCTATCAAGTAGACCTACAGTATCAATCAAATCAATGACAAATGCGTACCAGCATTCCCCGCTGTCTATAGGCACCAGCCAGTGTCAGGAGGAAAGGCACAACGCATGCTACTCACATGGCTTGGTAAAGTTCCCAACTTATCATGGTTCCTTTTAAAAGACAGGGGTATCTCCATTTAGACGAGAACGTCTCGGGAAGTTATGAGCGTCCACATATGGGCTATGTTAGTTACATTAAGTAGTTACACGTGAGCATGTGTCAACACCTTACATAGATAAATAGTTTTTATAAGAAACATTTTATTTTATATCATTTTAGTTTTTTGTATCAATAGGTATAACTTAGTTAGAAACCTTGATCTTCTGTCCTGCTTTCCTGAAAAGGTACACAGTGCATAGTGCAGATATGACAGAAGACTTTACTCTGTGAACAAGTCTTCTACTGTACAATATACTCATGTACTTGTGTTCAATCAAATAAATACGCAAATACAATGTTATTAGTCTTAGTTTATGATTTAATCTTAGTCTGCTGAAAACACACATTTTAGTCTTTTACTCCCAATTGGTCTTCCAAAATTGCTTTTTGTTAGTCTAGTCTTAGTCGACTAAATATCAAAAACCTTAGTCGACAAAAACAACCCTGCTGGTGTGGAGGGGGAGGAGGTACAGTAGGGTAGGAGTGACTACACGTGCGTGAGGCTGAGCCTGTCAGCATAGCGGTGCTTGTCCATTGTGGAAGACGACCACCTCTTCGCACGGTCAAGGCCACCTTACCCCCCCACACACACACACCCCCCAGCACCACCCACCTCTCTATGATTGATGCTGTTTGTCTGTTACGGAGCAACACCCGCCCCCCTAACCCATCTGCTTGGGGATTTACACCCCTCCCATAATCAGTGAGAGGACCTGTCCTTCTATTTTGACAGACCTGCTCCTCTGTTATTGTGAAGAGGGAAGATCATCAATCTCTGGGCACTCACTCACTCACCCCCACCTCCCCCTCCCGTCTCCCTCCTCCCCCAACCCCACCCCACCCCAACCCCCCCCATCCCCACCCATTTGACTGTCAGGCCAACCAATCTCTTGTAGGTTTCAGATTGCCCCGGCCAACCAAAGCCCCGCTGATGGATAAATGTGAGGTGCATGGAACAGTGAACATCAATTCGTTTTTTTTTTTTTTTTTTTTTTTGTGCGCAGCAATAACTTCTGTTGGTGGCGGGTTGTCCGGCGGGGGTGGAGGGGTGGAGGGGTGGTGGGGTGCGTGGTGTGGTTGGCAGGAGGGGACAGAGGAGGGAGGGGGGTGTTGGCCGTCCCAGGGCTAGCCTTGCTACAGGCATTCATATCGCTGTCTCTGACACTTCTGGGTTAGTGCAAGTGATAGCCATCGTGGCAGTGCGGGACGATCCATCCACGGAACCAGTGCTTGACAGCCAAGCCTTTGTGAAGCGTGCACACACACACACACACACACACACACACACACACACACACACACACACACACACACACACACACGTGTCCTCGCGTATTGAGCCCCTTGACTGCATCCACAGTTGGCTCCCCAGTGTGACCCGGTTTGTCGTCGTCCGTGCCCCCAGCTCTTGGCAGCCGTGCGATTTTTGTGTGGGGGTGTTGGGCTGGGGTGTCTATGGGGGGCCGATGGAGGGAAAGGATGAGCCAGAGCTATACATCCGGCACATCATCAATCCTATTTTAAATAGGCCAGCTCCTCTCCCCACAGCCCGCCCGCTGTGCCCTCCACGCCGGCCACCATTGCTCCTTTCCTTCCCCCCAGTTCTCTCTCCATCAGCCTCTGGAATATATAGACCATCATCCTGTCTGTGGCGTTCTCCTCCTTTTAACACCAGTTTGTTTCTACAGCACAGGAGCCTTAGTAGTAACGCCAGGAATACACTGACCTGCTTTTTTGTTCTGTGTTGCTGATTCCATTTTTTTTTTCTTATCGTGTGTTTTGTAAACAAACGGCGAGACGAGGGAGATGCGTTTTTTTTTTTCCTCCAGGGAGAACCTGCCTACCTGAAAGTGTTTAAAGTTTATATAATTGCCAATCAGCACCTCTCCACGCCTAATAATCTCCTTGGGAAGAAAAAAAGAAAGCCTTGGCAGTGCTCAAAGATGCTTCTTCTTTTTAACCCCTTCGACCATCACCTCTTGCAGCCGGTGTAACACGGTGAATGCAGGGCCGGATCTAAAGCATCCTGCCCACCCAATGATTAGCCTGGTATTAATCTTGGTAAATGGTGCATTTATATAGCACCTTTATCCAAGGCACTTTACATAGCTTGTGCATCACACTCACATTCATACACTGATGGCAGTGGAAACCATGCAAGGTACCTACAACGTACTAGCAGGCCAGGAGCAATTAGGGGTTCAGTGCCTTGCTCAAGGACACTTCGACACTAACTCTGGGGGAGCCCGGGATTGAACCGGCAACCGTGCGGTTACCATCCGGAGACTGTACCCCTGAGCCACTGCCGCCCACATACCAGTGCTTATGAGTGGTGGTCCCCAGCTAAATGGTGGAAAGTTGTTTAACCAGATGTAACTCTTTGAGAGCGTAAAAATGAAACCAAATGGATCCTTGCGTTGTGAGTCCATTTGGTTTCATTTTTTATTTAAAATATCTAGTTGTGTAAATATAAATATTTACACAACTAGAGAAAGTAGAAGATTAATGGTCATTTTGATCTGTATGTTTGACTGTTTTTGTTTCCCAAATCCAATCTGGTATTGTGGACAAAAGCAAAATAAATCTTTATTTTTGGGGTCTGTGGGGATAAAATGTCACCAATTGGTGGGACAATAAATAGTGGGCCCTGGTGACAAAAATATTGAAAACCACATATATGAAAAACTTTGGAGTTGCCCACCCTGCCATTCTTCCAGCCCACCCTAGTAGGGCCGGTTAAATCCTGCCCTGGGTGAAGGCAGAGGATGTTGTGGCCCTGACCCTGTCAGGGCCACACATTACCTCTGCATCTGAGTGATTTTTAATCAGAAAAGCCCAATTCCAAAGCCATCCCTCAAGATATTCAACGTGAGAACCATTTCATTAACTTCTCCCCATCTCCCTGCCACTATATAGGCTGCCTTTCCGTTTTCACGGGGGGCGGCCATTCTTAAAGATGCACACATGATTCGAGTAATAATGTGATTATTTCTCTGGTTGGAAGTTGGAACGGATGGGGAGGTAGAGGGAAAAAGAAGGTGAGCGAGGGGGAGATGGGTGTCAGTCAACTTACAGCCCAGTGATGTCCACTATAGAGAAACCAGAGCTATGCCCTATAGCCGATCAACAATCCCACAATGCGTTGCACTATACGGCAATGTTTTCACTTTGGGAAAAACAAAAAAAAGTTCAAATGAAGATGGTTGTACCTGACAGCAACGATAAATAACTGCAAAGACAAACGACAAAGAAAGGGAAAAAACAAACACATACCGGTACACACAGGTGCCTGGCCCTGCCCTGCCCCACTCAAAATGCTTGGCACACACACACACACACACACACACACACACACACACACACACACACACACACACACACACACACACACACACACACACACACACACACACACACACACACCCTGTCCTGTTGTAATTAACGATTTCCCTAAAAATAAAACAACATTAGCCTCCTACCTCGTGGCCCCTCACCGGGCAACAGCTGGGGCGGCAAGGACTCAGTGACTCCGCTGTTATCTTGGCTCGGCGGTGCGTACGTGGTCTGGCACATGGCGAGCCAGCCGGCCGCCGCTGGGTGGCGGGGAGCTCTGCCAGATCGATGCCGCCCCCCCGACCCCCCCTTGTCGGTTTATTCCCTCTTGTTGGGGGTGAGCTGCAGGCCCGGATGTAACCTTTCCCAATTGGGGGGCGCGGGGGGGAGGTGAAAATGGTATGGGCGCGGCTTCATCGCCCGTGGCGCGAAGCGACACGGGCAATGAAGCCGCGCCCATACCATTTCCATTTAAATTCTTTAGTTCTGTGACCCACAAGATTTATACTGTATCTTGTACAGGACTTATATTAGGCAAGTAAAGCATCAATAATAACATCAGTTGTTGTTGGAAGTTGCAACAGACACGCAGTATGCATAAAGCTAAAGGTCTGACTCACAGAGAGTTTTCTGTTTTGAATGATAAAATGGTTTAGTGGTGCCACACTTGCAGTACTAGCGTTTTAGCCTTTTAATTGTAAAGCACTTTAATTTGAAATGTCTTTTGAAATTTGGGTTTGTTTGCATGCCATCATGTTTGGTGGGGCAGTTAGGGGGCGTCATTGACCCCCCCACCCCCATTGCCCATGCCTAGATCCGGCCCTGGTGAGTTGCGGTGTTGGGTGAAGGAGAACTAAGCGGCACAACCCTCCCAGCACGTCCCTGTCTGTCCTCCTGTCTGCGTTGTGTTGTGTTGTGTTGGCCTCTCCAGCGCTTTGGGATTCTCAGGCTGAACAAGGACTCTCCTTCCTGTTCGTTTACAGGGCAGTTCACCTCCCAACCCCTTTGTTGCCCCCGAGAAGCGCCACCTCCCTCACCCCACCGCCCCCACCTCCCCCACCACCTCCTGTCCTTCAGAGAAACGACTTTGCATGTATAGCAGGGGGAGGCGGCCATCCAGCAGATGGATTATGGAGATCAAGCTGGTTAATTAAATTCAACATGCTGACTGTGGCTCTGAGCCCTGGACCTCCTGTCCAGGGCTGTGCCCTGCTCCCTCTCCAGCCTCTCTCCCTCTCCACTGGTCACTTGCCAAGACGTGCTGTTTGTGTTGCGGTTTGAAGGTTGGTCACTGGTGTGAACCTCTGATGTGGATCATCCCATGTGATGGAGGTGTGTGTGTGCTGGGTTGAATTACTCAGGATGTTAACCGATGATGAATTATAACTTTGCCGCTCAGCGGAATGAAATGCCGGTGCCAGGGATACTTTTTTTGTGGAGGTTGTCTGAGGTCGGGGGTAAACACAAGGATATTGCACTGTTCGGTCGTAGAGTATGATCAGGGTTCACAACTTGTAAAACAAACTGCGCTGGGCTTTTTTACACTTATTCTACCCATTATACTAAAATTGAAGTGCACAATATGTAGATTTGCTATTTTACCTATCTTTGATCAGTGTTGGACAATATTACTTAAGAGAGTAATATATTTAGTTCACTTATGACCCCTTAGACATCTTGTGACTTCTGCGATCACTTGTCGTGTCCTGTGTGCAGAATGGATTAGGATCTAAAGACTACTGCACATATCTGTTGATAGCTTGTAAATCTGCTCTATTTTCACATCATGCAACAACAATCTCAAAAGTAATAAGTAATGAGGCATGTTTTGGCAGAGTAACATGACTTATTACACGTTTTGACAAAGTAATATCTTTACTTTTGCTGGAAAAGGTAATAATATTACAGTAATATGTAATATTTAATTAGTTACTGCCCAACACTGCCTTTGCAAACATGATTAACATGCATTAAAAAAACATTATTAAATTGCTACATTGTGATATTATTATGAAACATGAATATCAAATGTATCCGGCAATCTCCAGTATATTTCCCAAAAGGACAAGCATGTATTTTCAGTCTGACCAGAAACAGTATTGTAGTGTAATTATCCTCACTGCTGAACTAAACTGAATGACCAGACGGAGGGTTTATCATGGTCACAGGCATGGATTTGCAATGTGAGCTTGTAAACATGTTTTATTTTTTGTTTTCTTCGCAGCCATAACCCTAGAATTTCATGTCGTTAAGCACCACTTGCCAACCTGGCACCCCTCTAAAATCACCCATGGGGGATAGGCTCCTGGCCAGACTGATTTGCAAAGTGACATTTCAGATGTGAGGAACGTAGCAAATCAGACTGGTGTCCAGGCTAGTGCTGTAACTTTTGTGACACTGTGTGCAGATACGAGGTTTAAGAGTTTAGCGATCCTAGCCTGGTACAAACCCATAGACGAGTCTCTTGGTCTGGACTTCTATTGTCAACCTATAATTTTCCGGTAAATTTATCCAATGAGAGTCCAAGTTTGGGGTTGATCTAACGACAAATCCAAAGCTGATTGGCCAGCAGCCCCGTCACTCAACCTTGCAACAGTTGCGGTGTCAAACATCAAACATGACGGCCGCAACTGTGGTGAATCGCGGCCGTATCATTCTATACATTAAACCAACATATGATAAATAGTTTCTTCAAAGAAGCGTCAGATTATAATAAACATCATCATCCGACATATTTTACTGCTAGTAGCACTCGTTGGCTGTGTTTGTGTGGTTGGCAAACAAGCCATACCAGGGGCGGAGGTAACCGTTTGGGGGAGAACATGTTGGAGGGGCAAGAGAAAATGGTATGGGGAGCCGCACCCATACCATTTTCTGTTACAGGACCTTTATTAGTCAAGTAAAGCATCAATAATAACATCAGTTGTTGTTGAAGTTGCAACAGACACGCAGCATGCATAAAGCTAAAGGTCTGACTCAGAGAGTTTTCTGTTTCCAATTATGAAATGCTGTTGGTTTAGTGGTGACACAGCTGTACTGTAGTTAGTTAGTAGCAGTAGTAGTGGTTCAAATCATTAAATATAAGCACTTTAATTTGAAATATCTTAGGTTGTTTTGCATGGCATCGTGCTTGGGGGGGCAGACTGGGTATTTAGGGGGGCACTGCCCCCCCCACCCCCCCCCCCCCCCCCCCATGCCCATGCCTAGATCCGCCCCTGGGGCATACCCCTCACCCTTGAAACTGGAGTCTGATAGTCAGGCTATGGCGGTCCAGAGTGGTCAGCAGAGTGGTCAGCAGGGTGCCTGCATGCCAAGCTGACCGTGTGTGACTGTGTCATCTCTCCCGTCTCCCTAGGCAACCCGCTCCTTCTCAACTCTGCCATTCAGC
>CM076972.1:34401448-34588948 GCA_039105355.1 Benthosema pterotum | reverse complement strand
TGTATTTGTAGCTCGTCACGCAGCAACAGTTTTCATCTTCATTTTGCTGGGCTCCCATTGAAAATGGCATGTAAGTCTGTCACTTTGTCGCTATTAGGAAGGCAGCATAACGTTTCAAGTATTCCTGTTGAACGGTTGAATCAAACATTGAAAATTGGATTGAACTTGATATTTTTAATTGCATTTTTAAAAGCGCAAAATACACAAAATGACTCATTCGCTAAACAACATTCAGTGACTCCGTATCTGTGCAAACAAATGACTGCTAATGGATGAATTTCATTCGGCGAAACCAGTTGTGCGTGTCTGTTTTTGAATGACAGCCAGGGGTGGGCAAACGAATGGCTTGGAGCCAAGGCTGCATCTGAATATCCTTATTCTATTTACCGTAGCTTAGGATGGTTGTTAACGGTGTGCAACGGCCAAGAAGTATCTAAGAGGCAGACATGATAAGAGCTGGTCAAATTCTCTAAAGGAAAGCCTGAAAGCCGCTTCATTGGTTTCTTTCTTATCTGCTTTAGCATGCGCTACACTGGAACCATATCCTTTATGAAACAAAGGGAGATTTGCGTCCCTGTAATTCCTTGCTCCAGCAATTTGGAAAAGACCAAAATCAAACAAAATCCTACGTGTCAATGTGTTCCATGAGTTGTGCGATGATTCTGAAGATATTGTGTGCGTTGGTAATCAGATGGCCTATCACACTGTCATGAGTTTCTTTTGCATTATTGCCAGGGAAAAAGGGAGCAGACATTTATTGCGTGTTGGTGCTACAGCTGATAGACAGACAAGATTATTAAATGCATATTCTTGGCTGACTGGCTGTACATGTCTGTCATCTGGGATTAGAGAAAAATAGCTTTTTGTGAGTCCAGACAGTTTTACTCTGGCAGACCCACGTCAATAATATCCGCCTGTATAATTAAGTAGCCCTGCTAAGGTTTTCTTAGTATGGCTGTTGTCTTTGTGTGAATTCTCCTTTACATCATTCTTTGACACTATGACATTTAGGAAACAATATTAATTAAAAAGTGGTTAGGGTGTTTTCTTTTTGTCCAGCTTTGACGGTGTGTGAAAACACAGACATGATGAAGGCCATTGGCAACGAATGGCCATCTTTTAGCGTTTGTGTAAACACAAACATTGAATACGGTGACGTGATGATGATGACGCAAAATTCTGATTGGTCGGAATGAGATGATGTATGAGGATAAGAGCACTTCACACAGGTGTGATTTTCATTTTCTGACTATTCGAATAGTATTTACTCTGCGGATTAACTCTGATCGTGATGGAAATTACCTGTACTTACATGAACATTCATTGGATTGTACAACGTAGTTGAGTTGACTGGAATTACACAGAGCTTCAGTTGAACATCACTGTTTGACTGAAGCTCATCTTTATTGGGAATAACCTCACGGCACAGAAAGAATACATACCAAGGGATGTCCCATTGAATTGCAGACTTCCAGAGTGCACTGGAAGAAATTCTGTGTTATTTCCAATCAGTTCTTTTTCCCTGCGTCAGGTACCCTGGCTGAGTAGGGGCAGGCAGTATAGAGACCTCAATTACTGTATTGTTTTGTGAGGGTATACCTACCCATAGGGGGAACATGCAAACTCCACACCAGAAAGGCCCTTTCGCCAAACCCACTATGGGCGCTGATGATGCCGATTCCCTGCTGGGTATGGAATCGAACCCACAGCCGTTTTAGCTGTGAGGCAGCAGCGCGATTCTATTCTTAATTAATTTTATGCCTATGGTAGGCCTACCTGCTGGTCCTGTGTGCCGAACATGTACCGTAGCAGAACTGGACTGGGGGAATTTGGCCGAGACCAGCCCATTTTTGCACGAATTTGGCCCAGCCCAGCCCACCACAAACAGTGTGCAGATGGCCCCGCTCTGTCAGCACACACACAAACATACAAGCCATAATACCACCATTTTTACACAACAACATAAATGATACAAACCAACAGA
The DNA here is from genome assembly GCA_039105355.1 of Benthosema pterotum. NCBI lineage: Eukaryota > Metazoa > Chordata > Actinopteri > Myctophiformes > Myctophidae > Benthosema > Benthosema pterotum. Next base: position 34,586,964 of record CM076972.1, on the reverse strand, counting down.
CACCTACACAACCCTTTTGTTGCTCTCACAAGAATGAGAATTGATTAATTCAATTCTTTAATCCATCTTTTGATCCAAGGGTATCGTCTGCCGATCGTTGTATTGTTGAATTTCATTTGGGACAGAATGGCAGAATGGACACGGCCATTTTGGAAAAATGCTGAACCTGCAGCCATTCTATCCCAAGCATTCGATTACAGGGGTAAACACAACTGGGACTGAACGTCACTTCTGGGATGTGTGACCCGGATGTTATTGCATTGACTGTTAAAGGGCAGAATGGTCAAGACACCGGAAAAACACCATGACGCCGTCATACATGGGGTTCGGGAGATCTGGCGCTTCAAACTAAGGCAGGGGTGCCTAAAATGTAGATCGTGATCTACCAGTAGATCTCACAGGCCGTGCAGGTAGATCACATGACAGTCCCCCCAGCACTTGGACCCTTATAGATCTGTAACTCTTGAGAGCGTTAAAATGAAACCAAATGGACCCTTACGGGTCCATTTGGTTGCATTTTACACTCTCAAGAGTTAAATTATGTTTAAACATCTGAATTGCGTAATTTTCAAGAGTCTACAGAATTATAAAATGGAGAATAATTGTTATTTTGACCAACGTTTTGCCAGTTCTCTTTCCCAGTTGTGGTCAAAAACTGTCAACTCAAACCTCAAATACTGTCAGTAGTAGCATGATCAGGAAAACCTTCCAATTCTCCCCCTCTATTTTTCATTATAAGTGCATTATTCCTAAACACTATAACAGTAAGTAACACCATCACCAACTATTTCAAAGCTCAAACTTTCTAGGTGGGCTTTGAAATGGATTTTCAGTCATGGAACAATCACATATTTGATGTGTAGATCTTGTTGAGCCGGTCATTTTGAAAATAGCTCTCAAGTCAAAAAAGTGTGGGCACCCCTGAACTAAGGGTTTGGACTGTGAAAGCTGTGTCATAGAACATGTAGCCTCGTCTTCTGCACGCGTTGGCTTAAGTGAGTTCCGTGTTAAGTGCAAATGTAGCTTTTTGTTCCTATCTAAGGCAAGCTAGATAGATGTTCATGAATGACCCCTGTGACCATTATGTTAAAACTGTTTGCAATGCACACACACACACACACGCAGTGTCATATTTTCCAGTGACCTCTCCATGCATGCAGAGTGCAGACCCCCCGCCCACGTCTCTGTGTTTCCACCGCTGGGCTCTCTGACAGACGGGTCACAGCGGAGCGCTGCAGCCTATCTTCTTCCTCTCCGCAGGAGTCCTCCAGGCGTCATTCACGGGGGTTTTCATTTCAACACGCACACATGAATACCGCGGACGCGCTGGACGTGTCTTGCGGGTGGTAGTCCAGGCTTTGATCTGCTGCGGAGAAAGTTAAGTCGGTGCTGAGCGCCCTCCGGGGTTCTACCATAATATATCGCTTAATTTAGCCGTCAGGCTCAGCGGAGGCAAAGTCAAACCTCCAATTTCTTTTCTTTCTTTTTTTTTTTTTTGTTGCACCCCTGCTTCTCTGGGAGAGAGTCAATATGTGGTTATACACTCACCAGATGTTGTCAACAGTGTGTCAGTCTAGAGGAGCGAGCCACGGCCTCGGGTGGCTTGTTTAAGCATGGTGGAGGCAGTGATGAATGCAGTGTTTCACTGATGGACAATCTGCAATATGTGGAGGGAGAAGAAGGGGTTAGCTGGGTGTCTCCAGAGGACTTTCATCTCGCTAGTGTGTGTATTATGTATTCCCATCACAGTCAGCCAATGACCCAGCAATGGACTGAGGGGGGTGCTGTGTGTGTGTGTGTGTATGTGTGTGTGGGGAGGGGGGTCTGGTCGGTGGAGGCTGCCCTTCCCCACGGAGAAACACCGGGCCGTCCAGCTCTCTGATGTGTCACACCGTATTTGCTTGTCTCGGCTTGAACAAAGTCACAGAAGAAAGGGAGACCTTCCCAAACAATTCACGCAAATGTGAGGTGGAACATGACAGGGGTTTTGAGCGTGGGCTCGCATGTTGGCGAAATATTTAATTAAGGAACGCGGTGCCCCGGGGGGAGCGGGCGATGGGATACAAACATGATGGAGGTACTTGTTTTTGAGGACTGGAATGAGTGAAATTGATTGTAGCTGGCGTTTGGTTTAATTAACTGCGGCAATACTTTGAACCGGTGTGTTTGAAATATACATTCGTGCACAAAGGAAATCCATTGCTCACATTATGTCAGATGTGTCCTCTAGACAGCATATGTTTGTTTTAGAAGCGCCGTTAAAACGTGAGTGCGATCTAAGCCACGGATTGACTTTCTAACAAGCAAGCAAACAAGCATGTGAACAAGTGTATAATTATGCGAGCGTGCATGTTCTTCTGCTGGAGAAAAGTATACAAGTTAAGGTTGACCCTTGTAGGACACCGCGGCTAACGATTTAGTCCAGGCTTTCCGTTTTATTCTTAACAGTCTATTTAAACGCTCTTGGCTTGACATCTGAAATGAAGAATCCAGTTCCAATAATATCGTAATCTTGCCCCTATACTCTTTCTAACTTTGATAGCCTATACCGCTGTGGGGTGTAGCTGGCAGTAGAATTGAAAGTGGCGATTGGTTTTGACATGACTACAGTACGTGGTTGAGATGTGTCAGCCCCTCGGCCAGAGTCATTAGATATCCACAGGGCTCAAGCCTATCTGGTCAGTTATGTCTGGACAGGTGGCTGACAGACAAGCATTTTGCCCGCAAAGCCATACTTGTGTGGACAATTTAGAATTTCCCATCCACCACTCTGAAACACGTCTTTTTGTACAATGCTTTGGTGCACGTAAACTCTGGAAAGGACGGTGGTTCGAATGTTTAGTTCTGCTGTGTCCACTTCGATCTAAATTGCATTGTAGACGTATGAAAGTCTTTCCTCATAATATTGCAGTAACACTGAATTCCATTGAACTTTCAATTTTAAATAATAGCACTTATAAAATATCTTTAACGTGTTTTATTGTTCCTTGATGCTTTAGGAAATTATGAATAAGGACATCTTCATCAGAATCCCTGTGGATAGTCGATTGAAAATGTAATTTTCAACAATGGCCTCTGTTCTCAGGCGTTAAAGTGTTATTATATATGGATAGAAAGAAATGTAATATAAATCATCATGTGCAGAAAGCAGTGCTAGAACTACAGTAACACTGATAGGAACAGTAAAGGAGAATTCCACTCCAGAAAGCTTTCTTACCTTTATTTGCAGTTGATATTTTGTGGGAAAAACTCCTTTATGGCTGTTTCTCCTACCCCTATGGGATGTTGTTCAAATTCACCTGCTAGAAAAGTCCCTTTACGGTGGGCTGGAGGAAACAGCCACAAAAAAATAACAACTATAACACTTTTTTGGAAGTAAACTGACTGAAAAAAGGTAAAGGTAAGAAAGCCTTCTGGGGTGGAATTCTCCTTTTAACCAAAAACTTATATTTCACTTACGATGAGGACGCAGGTTTGAATCCTGCCGTGTCCCATCTCTGCCTGGGATGTTTGGAATAAAGCAGCAAATGCCCCCAAATAAAAATATATATTTTTAACTTAAAAACATGAAGGCCTTTTCACTTCTTTTAACATAGCGGTGCCTCCCTGACATGCATGGTTACCTCCAATCTCCCTCTGTCTACCTCACACTACGCCTCTAACCCTGTTAATAATACTCTTCAGAATTTGGTCACAGTTCCAAAAAAACACTTTGGAAAGCTGTCTCTACTCTTCTGCTAGAATAGACATTGTACTGAGCGGTATATTCTCTAACTTTAATAATTCATCTCTTTTTTAAAATCACCTTTCCTCTCAATAGTGCCTTTTCAATGCCTCGCAGACTCTGACTTTCTCATTCAAACTCTTGCTCCAAATACACAAACCATGTGCTGTTGTTGACATCATCCAAATCGTAAAGACCTCATTTCAGGAATCTATTTTGGTATATATCGTCCCTCGGAGATGCTTCCCTGGATGAAATGAAGGACAAATGGGAGGAGAAGCTAGGGGACGCCATGCCTGATGATTCCCAGAAATGAGCCCCAGGCGAGAGTTAATAGGACCACAACATCTGCAAAACTAGGCATAATTGCATCGTAACCGCCTCTCCAAATATAGCCTAGTACATCTAGTAGTGTAGAAGATGTCATGGTGCTTCAGTGACCATATGAAGCATTATGTTTTGGTCTTTCCCTTCCTCGTCTAGTTATTGGTCAGCAGTATCCTGTCTATTATTGGTGAGCAGTGTCCTGTCTATTATTGGTCAGCAGTGTACTGGACCCTATGGCAGGTACCCCAGGTATGTAAGCTACAACACCCGACAAACCAGTGATTTGTTTCCTAATGACTGTTGTTTGGAAACAAATCACCGGTTCGAAGGGTGTTGTCCCGCTTATGACATGGCTTATAGTAAATAACTAATAATTGACAGAAATAGTACATAACAAGGCGACTTTCATTTATCTGCAGTTGTGTTGGCTATGTTTGTCCAAACTAGGAGGTCTGTAGTTGAGCGGAGCGGTCCGTTGTTGTGACATATCTAACCACTCACGTGACCAGAATGCTGGCTTCTGATTGGAGCATTCATTCAAGCCATGTGATAATACAATTTACAATTTAGGCATTTAGCAGACACTCCAGAGCCATTACATTAAGTAAAAACATCACAGTACATCATATACGTACATATTAGTTCAATTTACAAATTACAATTTAAGCAGAATTTACAATATACTTTACTATACTAAACATTATTTGGAGAAGCACCGACCGAGAGAAATGACACTATAACACTCCAGGACTCCAGATTAAATGAAAGTCATAGCCAGCACACAATGAAAGACTTTTCACGAACAGAAGCAACGGAAACATTTCATATGTCTTCTACAGTGTTGAGGGTTCAGTGGCTGAATCAATAATGAATTATACCAGTCAGTAGATGTATTAATAGTAAGCATACAGTAGATACGTTATTGCATGATACAATTAAAGGGATATTTCACTGCCGCCCACCACACACACACACACACACACACACACACACACACACACACACACACACACACACACACACACACACACACACACACACACACACACACACACACACACACATTAGAAGAAATGTCCCTTTAAGTCTTCTCCAAGTGATCTTCCTTTCAAACTGAAATCCCTCCCTGTCAACTCGGTGTTGAGGGATGACACATAGCCCAGCACAAACATCTCATTCATTCTCTTTGAATCCTCACAAAGAAACTAACATCACACACACACACACACACACACACACACACACACACACACACACACACACACACACACACACACACACACACTCTGCACCGGGTGGATGCAGAGTGGATGCCTTTCCCCTCGGACTCCCAAGGTGAGCCATATTAGCAGAGGATAGATAGACAATGCGTGTGTCGGCTTGTTCAGTTATTTATGAGCATTTTTACCAACATTATATTCTTTATTCACCCGTAAATAGGTTATGAAGTGGCTAATTATCAACTCTGTTCTCTACAACCTCTTTTTTACATTTTAGATTTTAAAATGCGAGCCTGTTGCAAACTGTCTGCTTTCTCTTTCTTTCAACACGGCTACTGTGTTGACTTGACTGACAGGTGGCTTGGCACACCCACACCCACTGCTTCAAAACCATTGTAACTAGCTTTATTTTCCTCCGTCAGCTTCTGGCGCTGCGTGAGCGGTGCACCACTCAGTTCACATGTTAGTGTGATTTGTTTTGTACAACAACACAATCTGTTTAGTTCAGCCACTTTTAGAACTGAATTGTTTTCAATAATAACATTAAGGAGAGTCAGGTAGTAATGGTCTACAGTAAAGCAGAAGTCTCTCTCTAATCTTTTAAATGAAATGACAAACACGACAAAATAAAAACTAAGAATGAACATGTAACATATTCTAATTTTTACAAAGTAACTAGTTACTTATTACTGTTTTGGCTTTACTTGTTAGTTGTTGGCTTTACTTTACTTGTTACTTTACTTGTTACTGGCAAAAGTAATAAGATTACAGTAGAATATTACTACTATACTAACTAGTTACTGCCCAACACTGTTTATTCCAGGAGGGACGAAAGCAATCCTCGACCACGACAGCCGTCGCAACAGTTTTACATTTTATAACCATAACACAACAGTCGTGGCCATTTTGCATGACAGCGGCGGTTTGGTCGAGGGTTAGGTTAGGTTTAGGCATAGGTTTTACTGAGGTTATGTTTAGGGTTAGGTTTAGTATGGAAGGGAAGGGACTGTTATGCAAAAACAGTGGCGACTGTTATGCAAAACAGTCACAATTGTTATGCAAAACGCTCGCAACACTTATAAAACCGTCGCGATGGCCGTCGCGGTCGAGGATTGCTTTCGCTGACTCTCGTTTATTTATCTCTTTATTTGTATTATTTTCATTAGCAGTATGAGTATGAGTAGAAATGTGCTTAAGCTCATGCGTGTGTGCGTGCCTGTGTGTGTGTGCGTGCGTGGGGGGGGTGCGTACAAGAAGAAGAAGAAGCAAATAGAGGTGGGGGCTAATGGAGCGTGTTAATGTGTGCGTTTATTAAGCTATTCTCCTATACCTCTCCATGCACCGATCTGCCACTTTGCACACAGCTCCTCCTCGGGTCCCCGAGGGGCGAGTCATCACTCACTTTAAATAATGCACCTCATCTAGGGGCCCAGCGGAGCCCCTGCTACAGAACCCTTCATCCTGCTGACATGTGGAATTGAGAAAAGAGCGATAGAAAAACCTCGGGTGCTCCTTTTGAGAGGTGTGATGCCAGATTCTCTCTCTCTTCCTCCCTCCCTCTCTCTCTCTCTCTCTCCCTCTCTCTCTCCCTCCCTCTCTCTCTCTCTACCCCTCTGGCTCTTTTGGGCTCTTTATGCCTCTCTGTTTCACTTTGACTGTCACTTTCTGTCTCCTTCTTCGTCTCGCTCGCTCGCTCTCCCTCTCTTTCTTTCTCAGACGTTCTCTCCGTTGATCCTTCTCTATTTTTATCTCCCATCGCTGTCGATCACTCTCTTCTGACTAGGCCTCTCTCTGTCTATCTGTCACTCTCTCTCTGTTTCACCCTGCAATTCACTCTGTCGTAAATTGCAGTGTCGGATCTAGGCATAGGCAGGGGGAGGCTAAATTGCCCCCTAAATGGCCTGACTGACCCACCAAACATGATGGCATGCAGAAAGATGGTATCCTACGGTGGTCATAGATATTATTTGTCGTGGCCCACCTTTCTTAGCTTGGTGCACGGAGGTATTGCAGGTGGTCCCTGAGAAATATAAATAATAATAAATAATAAAACATTTCAAAATGAATTTGTATAGACAGTAGGGCTTGCTTGCGCTACCGTCTATATCTAATATTCATCATGTGAATTAGTCTACACAACTAGAAGATTAATGGTCATTTTGACCAGTATGTTTGACTGTTTTGTTTCCCAAATTCATAATATGGGCAAAAGCAAAATAAATCTTTAGTTTTGGGGGTCTGTGGGGCTAAAATATCATCAAATGGTGGTCTGTGGCTCAAATGCTGAATAAATAGTGGGCCCTGGTATCAAAAAGGTTGTAAACCACTGTCTCAAATGATCTGGTCACCCTACTCTCTCTCTCTCTCTCTCTCTCTCTCTCTCTCTCTCTCTCTCTCTCTCTCTCTCTCTCTCTCTCTCTCTCTCTCTCTCTCTCTCTCTCTCTCTCCCTCCTCTCTCCTCCTCCTCCTCCTCCTCCTCCCCTTCTGGGTACTAAAGGTAATCTTCTCCTTCAGCCTCTCTTCACATTAAATGTGTGATCAGGCCTGGCTCAGCTCTGTGTCTCTCCAAGGGTCCACTCCACAGCAGGGGGTGGTGGTGGAGGAGGGGGCCTTGTTGACACGGCGGCAGACGTATCATTTGAATCAAGGACAGAGAGGCCAAGGTGACTCCATGATGCCACACTACAGTAGCAGTAACTAGCATAAGGGATAAGGGAGTATATCCTCGGCCGGTGCCTCCGTGTTGAAGTGCTCTAATTGGAGCGTCTGGAGTGCACCTGGAGAGCGCTGTAGTTACCATTAAGACATCACTGGGAGACAGGAGCACCACTTCAACACAGATAAGCATGTCTAATGGCAGGGAATCTTATATAACCTGTGGGCTAAGGAGGAGGTAAACACAGGAAACTTTCTCATGGTTAACAGGATGTTATGTCGTCGTCGTGTCTGTAGAGGCGGCCGAGACGCTACGCCTGATACAGAGTACAGGCACAAAACCCTCCACTGGCCGTTTGTCTACCTGATACAGAGTACAGGCACAAAACCCTCCACTGGCCGTTTGTCTACCTGATACAGAGTACAGGCACAAAACCCTCCACTGGCCGTTTGTCTACCTGATACAGAGTACAGGCACAAAACCCTCCACTGGCCGTTTGTCTACCTGATACAGAGTACAGGCACAAAACCCTCCACTGGCCGTTTGTCTACCTGATACAGAGTACAGGCACAAAACCCTCCACTGGCCGTTTGTCTACCTGATACAGAGTACAGGCACAAAACCCTCCACTGGCCGTTTGCCCCCATTTGTCTACCTGCGAGCTTTCCCCACCGACAACACACTCAGATGGACATTTTTCCGCTGTTTTTGTTCCAGAGACAACATTTTTGTTCCACGGACAAAACCTTAGTTACTTCCAGGGAGAAATTTTCAGGTCCGGGGTTCAAATCATAATTTTGGAGATCCCTGAAAGAAAAAAGTGAAATGAGCAGAACTGACATAGAAAAGGTTTTTTTAGGGGGCTTCGGTCCAAAATGGGTTAAACAAAAAGCGCAAAAAGGGCCACTGACTGTTGCTTATGTGTGATGCCATGCCACACACATTTCAATGATAGCCAGGGCCGGATCTAGGCATAGGCATGGGGGAACAATGCCCCCCTAAATGCCCAGTCTGCCCCACCAAACATGATGTCATGCAAAACAGCCCAAGATATTTCAGTGCTTCTATTAAAAAGTATTTGAAACACTACTGAAAATTGTATGGCGATGAAGCTGCCCCCTTAACATTTTCTTCTGCCCCCCCCAATTAGGAAATGTTACATCCGCCCCTGATGAGAGCCAATACATCTTTATTTTTGGTGAAGGCTCTGATGAACTCATTCTCATTGGGTGGATGTTTGCTGGTGTTTTGGTGGGTTGGCTCCGATGGGAACAATCACAACCCGAGTCCTGACGGCGTTGATATCATGCTGCTCTCCATCAACCAAATGCAGGGGAATGAAACACACCAAACCCTGGCGGACAAGTTAATCACACAATTTAAGGGCGCTAATCATGCAATACATTTCAGAATAGCGTTCGTTCTCACGCCTTATTTAACCAAAGAGTGTGCTAAATTGTATCAACATTATTTATTTTATTTTTTTTACGATTTTCCGGCACTCTACAGTACCTGTTTGTGTGAGTTCTTTACTCCATGCCTGAAAACCGTGAACTTCACACTACCTCTCCAGTGAGGAAAATAAATCACTTCTTATTCAGGGGAGGAAATCTTGACAAATCAGCGTGCTCAGATCTCTACTCTACAATGACTGATTTGAGCTTAGAGGAAGCTTTGCCAAGGCATGCTGCCTCGCTGCCTTGATCTCTCTCTTGCCGGCCCCCTTTTCTGCTGCAGCTGTTGTCCGCTGACTGTTTTTTTCTATTGCTGCTTGTAGTGAGGCTTTTAAAGATACCACATGTCGGTCTAGGTGTCCACAAATTTGGTCCCCAACGACATGTATATGTGTATCAAAAAGTACAGGCTGGATTGCCATGCAATTGTGCAGTGCAGATTAACCATCAGGCCAAACTGTCACCGCACATACGGTAAGGTATACGTTGTATGTAGGCCATCTAGTCTACCTTTTTCTGGATTAACATTCCAGTAGCATTCCAGTTGAGTGCTGCGAGCAGCCCTCCTGTGCCACTCCCATATCCAGCTTTTAGTGTAAGCCATAACACGTGATTTTTTTTCCTAATAATAACTGACCGAGGCACGACCAGGTCCCGCTTATTACATGGCTTAATACATACTTAATAAATAACTAATAATTGAGAAAATAGTAGAAATGGTACATAACAATGCTGCTTTTATTCATCTGCAGTTGTGTAGGTTACGTTCATTAATGTCACCACTTAAACATGTTAAAATTGAACAAAAAAATACAAAAATCACGGCACTCCCTCTTTAAAAAAAATATATAATATACGGTATATAGTATATAAGTGAAAACAAAGTAGAACTTGCAGGGCAAGCAACCTCTATGCCCACCTATGTCCTTGGCCCCTTTAATTGCTGTTGTCTAGTACACTAGTAGCAGATCTTGAGAAGAGATTACGGCTACAAGATAATATACTGTGAACGATGATGAATATGCAAAGGCATGGACAGATCAGCAAAGTAGTCTCACCAGACATAACCGGGCCGCTCTTGTATGTATTGCTTTCTGTGTTAAGACAGATTAGTAGGTAAGCTGGGAGGCAGACAGCATTGGGGACGCATTATGGAGAAAGCTCTCGCAGAATACATATGGTTCCAAAGATTAGAGTCTCTTAGGCGCCGCAGCCAGAATTCTGTCTGAAGCTAATTGGACAATGTCTCATTATAACTCACTATCTTGTTAAAAGGAGGAGGACTGTCATGCAATGATTGGTACAGGTGCAGGAAATTGCTTGTATTGAAAGGCTGGGCTTATAGGGCCGCAGCTGCCTGGGATTCACTTTTTAATACCGTTTTGAAACTTTGAGTCTAGTCTACCAAAGTGAAAATTTAAGGGGAGGAATGGGTTAAAAACATAGCATACGAATGCAATGCAATAAAATAGTACAAAATTACATTATTAGTCCATCGGTTTGTTGTCCAGAATACAGCCCAATTAGGGTTTTGGCCTATATACTTGTTTTGCTTTTCTTCTTTGAGTTTTTGAATCTATATTTTTATCCCATGATTACTTAAAACCCATTTTTCAACCAGTGTCAAAATATAACCATGTAATCCTGGGCACTAAAATCTTTCTGTCACCCTATGGGATGTCATGCTTCCGTCTATGCGTGATGAGTCCAAGCTGCTTCTTTTCACCTGACAGGAGGTAGTTTCCCTAATTGGATTAACACATGGAAGGAACACATTATTTCAACCTTCCTTTCCTCTCCATCAGGCGCCCCGGCTGGTGACCGTTGGCATAGCGGTCGTGACCAGTGGTCGACGTGGTTGCAAAATGATTTTGCGGCAGTTGGAGAATAGCATGATCAGTGGCCGCGACCGCTATAAAAACGGGAAGAACATGCAATACATGAACTTACGTGAGATTGCTATATCATCAACTCTTAGATTGCATTTCCTTTTCCACCTCACAGGGGTGTTTTTGCCATTAGGCAGACTAGGCAATTAGTTGCCTGGGGCACCATTAGGGGGAGGGGAAGGGGGGACCACTAGACATGCTTTAAAAGGATCCCATATGGATAAATGCATGATACAGTACTTGCCCTTTATAACTAGAATTGGACATTCAAAAACACATATAATATGTTCTTTAGTTTAAAAATCCATATTTCTATCCCTTGGGGGGATAGATTTTGTCCACCTAGTTCACCCTGTTCGTTTTATAGTACTTTATTTAAGCAGTGGGGGTCGCCAAACAGAGCAGTGTATATGCATTGATGTTTTACCTTGCAATGCTGGGAATCATGGAACCAATGAAATTCATTGAGCCCCCTCACTAATGAATTTCATTGGTGAGGGGCTCCAGGGAAAATCTTGCCTCCAAATTGCTTAGAAACACCACTACCACCTCAACATCACCAAAGGCTTTTTCTTTTCTTCAAAGTTGAGTCCAGTGATGCTCAGATACTGCTGTGAAGCAGTGCACAAGTGTTCTCATCTTGATGGTGGACACAGCGACTGATTAGAAAAGGTCAGTGGGGTGGCCGGCGAGAGGACAGCATGTGTACAAGAGCAGGAGACAGTCCTACAGATAAAGTAGTCTGTGTCCACTCTGTAGTTACAGTACGACTCTTACATATGTGATCTGGATGTGTGGTTTGGGTAATACCTCTTCCTTTCATTTTACTGGCTTAAACTTTCATATGCCAGAAGCTCATAGCAGAGTACACATGCATAAAAATAAAATAAAATAAACCCTTTGGTTTCTTTTTGAGTGCCTGAACGTGCTTATCAACTTTTTGTTTGTTTTTTGCATTCTGGGGCTCAGATGTGGAATGTACATTTATATATACAGTATATATATATATACAGTATATATACAGTATATACAGTATATATATATACAGTATATATATATATATATATATATATATATATATATATATATATATATATATATATATATATATATATATATATATATATATATATATATATATTTGTTCTGTTCCCCATCAAAAAAATCCTATCATGTTGTATTGACAACAGACAAAACAAGAATAATTACAATGTTCTTTAAATGTATTATAGGCGACTTTTTTAGCAAAAAATAAAAATACATACAGAATACACACTTTTGCCATCTGTCGATTCTACTTTGGCGCTGCAGCTGTTTCCCTGCAGACAGACACTTTCTTTGTCCTGCAGACGGTCCAGAACTTTTGTTTTGTTGAAACAGAGTCTTGTGATAAACACATCAAACGTCTGTATATAACCGTATACCGTGTACTGTGTACTGTTTCTCCATGCAGCATCCAGTCAGAGGACAGTGGTGAGATCCTGCTGGGTCCTGAGGTGACATATGGACCCTCAGGCCTGGACCTCCTGAGCCCTGTGGCCCTGACCATCGCCCACTGTGCTGAGCTGGACCCCCAAGACTGGAATGTCCACCTGAAGAGGAAAACCCAGGACAGCAAATGGGAGGTAAGAACAACCGTGTGTGTGTGTGTGTGTGTGTGTGTGTGTGTGTGTGTGTGTGTGTGTGTGTGTGTGTGTGTGTGTGTGTGTGTGTGTGTGTGTGTGTGTGTGTGTGTGTGTGTGTGTGTGTGCGCGTGCGTGCGCGTGCGCGCAGGCTTCTCCAGGAAGAGCGAGTAGCGACCTACGACCAGGTCGCAACCAGGTTGCAAATTGCAATTACTGTAATTGCTTACTAGTTGCAACCAGTTGCAACCTACCTTTTGGTTGTGACTTGTTGCTAGTCACAACCTGGTTTCAACCTGGTTTCAACCTGGTCACAAACTGGTCGCAATTAGTCGCAACCTGGCTGTGAGTAGTTGCAACCTGTTCCTGACTAGATGAGAGTAGGGTTTAATGCCGGGATCCCGGATTCCCGGGACGCCCGGGTACAACTGACTTAATTTTCCTCCCGGGAATGCCTCCGGGACCCGTCTTCCCGGAGGTTATCATTTCTTTCTCAAATTTTCCACACAAATCGTGTTTTTCCGATATCTGTGGGTGGTCAAATCAAATCTATAACCCTTGCATAAGTTCCAAACATCACTGATAATTAGACTATGCAGCGAGGGCTATGAACAGGAGCCCCGCGGTGCCCGCGGGACACAATATTGGCGACACGTGGAGTCAGGACTATGGACCGCACGACCGCCTCAGATGCAGACCAGCTTATATAGCCTACACTAGCAAAAATATGAACGTCTGAAGAGAACGTTGAACTTCCCATACTGCATGGATTTATTTTCCTCGCGACAGATTGTCCCTGTTCTACAACTTCTTGTATATCACACGGCTACTCAGCAATGTGAAATAACTTACAACACAGGTAAAAAAAAAAACACCACAGCGCAGATCACACCACACCACAGCGCAGATCTCTCTCTCTCTCTCTCTCTCTCCCCCCCACATGTCCACCGAGGTTATTATAATATTACAATATAACTTGCATTGCTTCGTTTGCATTGATGAGCTGGAAACGCAGCTGCAATCAATAGTATTAAATGCCCATACCAAATATTTGATCATCAAGCCTCAATCATCATGTACAAGAGCACTTTCGGAGTGCGTTCTACCATCGTATCCTCTTGTGATGTGCAGATAACCTTATTATGCGATATACAAGACCACATTTGAGACGCGCTGTCAGCTTCGCTCTCTCTCTCTCTCTCTCTCTCTCTCTCTCTCTCTCTCTCTCTCTCTCTCTCTCTCTCTCTCTCTCTCTCTCTCTCAATGTCCTAACCTTCCAATAAGTAGCCTATTTTGCGTGCCGCATTGCTAATATTTGTGTAACCGGCTTACATTTGTATTTGATAATGTTCATATTTTGTTAAAATTAAAGGTTTAAAACAATAAAATATCACTATTCAATTGAGAATATTAAGTATCGACATATAATTGCATTTTTAGGGGGACCTTTTTAACTGTCTTATCCTTCTATTTTTTTTACGGGAATTCCCGGGAGGGCCGGGAAATCGTTGGCAAAATCCCGGGATGTAAAATGGGCCAAATTCGGGAAAAATATGAAACCCTAGTTGCGACATGATCGTAACTAGCCGTAACCTGTTCGTGAATAGTCGCGACCTCGTCCAACTGGTCCAGCTTGTTCTAGTGTTAGGGTTTGGTTATGGTAAGGGCAGGGTTAGGGTATGGGAACTAGTTGCGATCAGATTGCAACGAGTAACTCACTAGTCGCAAACCTAAGAAACCAGCCATGTTGCAACTAGTTACTCACTAGTCGCAATGCCCCCCCAAATGCCCTGACTGCCCCACCAAACATGCAAAACACCCAAATTTCAAAGATATTACAAATTAAAGTGCTTATATTTACAATGATTTGAAACACTACTACTGCTACTAACGAACTACAGTTGTGGCACCACTAAACCAACAGCATTTCGTCATTCAAAACAGAAAACTCTGAGTCAGACCTTTAGTGTTATGCATGGTGTGTGCCTGTTGCAACTTCAACAACTGATGTTATTATTGAGGCTTACTTGCTAATAAAAGTCCTGTAACTGAAAAGAGGCGGCTTCCTTTCGGACCACGGGCAATGAAGCCGCCCACATACCATCCTGCCCCCCCAATTGGGAAATGTATAACATCCGGGCCTGCCTCAGTTGTCCTTTGCCCACTGGCTCCATTTCCTGGTGGGTAAATGTCAGGTTGTCTGAGTGCTGTGGGGGATAGGCAGGGTTGTATATGGAGGGAAGAAGGCAGCGTTGCTTGACATAAAGTGGCAGGGGTTGTTGACTCTAACCCCTCCCTGGTCTGATCCAGCCTCTATATATTTGCTTTATGTGGTAATGGCTCCAGTAAGTCACCCCAGTCACTGAGGAATGTGACTGGATGAGTTGTGTGAGCTGTTGTACCACGTGTGTGTGTGCGTGTGTAAGTTGTTAAGCACTATTGGATGCTGTGATTGTGTGGGTGTTTTATGTTTTGATTGTGTGCGCGTGTGCATGTGTGAGTGTGTGTAATTGCGCTGTATATGTGCCTGTTTGTGTGTTTGACTTGTGCCTCTGTTGTCTTAGAGGATCATGTGTGTGTGAATGCGTGCGGAGGTGCCAGTTTCTGTGTGTGCGTGTGTGTGTGTGTGTGTGTGTGCGTGTGCGTGTGCGTGTGCGTGTGTGTGTGTGTGTGTGTGTGTGTGTGATTGCACCGTATAATATGTGCCTGTTTGGTTGTGTGTGCATGTGGAGGTGGCTGTGTGTGTGTGTGTGTGTGTGTGTGTGTGTGTGTGTGTGTGTGTGTGTGTGTGTGTGTGTGTGTGTGTGTGTGTGTGTGTGTGTGTGTGTGTGTGTGTGTGTGTGTGTGTGTGTGTGTGTGTGTGTGTGTGTGTGTGTGCGCGTGTGTGTGCGTGTGCGTGTGCCTGTGTGTGTGGCTGTGCGTGTGTGGCTTAGAGGCCAAACAAACGTTTCTCCCAGAGAATTAAAAAGCAATGATAGCGTGTAACGGCCTGGAAGAGTCACAGCCTCCGTCAGTCAGTTGGCCAGCAGGCTGATGACGGGGTTATGGGGTGTGTGTGTGTGTGTGTGTGTGTGTGTGTGTGTGTGTGTGTGTGTGTGTGTGTGTGTGTGTGTGTGTGTGTGTGTGTGTGTGTGTGTGTGTGTGTGTGTGTGTGTGGAAGGGGGGGGGGGTGCTGTGCTGAAACGGGGGCCTGTTAGACATAGGAAGTATCGATCCAGCGGCTCTGGATGGACATGCCACAGTGACTGTGGACACGAGGCAATCAGGATGAAGAATCATGGAAATGGCCTCTGTGCTGACCACAACACTCAGTCTGCCCTGCTGGACAGCCTGCTCTGTGACCCCCCTCCTGCCCACCCACCAACATACACACACGCACGCACGGGACAGGGATACAGGGATACACGATTAACGTGCGATCACATGCATGGAAGCACGCACTGGAATACACACACACACACACACACACACACACACACACACACACACACACACACACACACACACACACACACACTTCAGAGCCAATAGCTGTTTGCTGTTGATTGTTTTCTTTTTTGTTTTTTCCACTAGACTGGCCTTGATTATGTTTTAATATCGCGGAATGTTTTCCTGATAAACTGATTACTTATGCAAATGGTGTGGGGGGAGAGATCAAATAAACTCATCTGCAGTCTGTCTTTTTGTCCAAATATGATAAGAAACATTCTCATTGGAGAGCACATCTCGGTAGTTAGTCTATTTTAATGCCCCTTTCTAGTATTAATCACTACAGTTAATTATTGCAGTTATTACAATTTATGAAGCAACATTTTATATCGGGGAAAAGAAAGGGCAATATGGTCTGTGTAAGGCAGGGGTACTGTAGTCCGGGAGCCAGAGGCTGATTTTTTTTGACTGAATTTGTTTTCGCCAGATAAAGTTTCAAGCAGGTGCCCAGTGATATCCCTTGAGCATTTTTGTTATCAACCACTTAATGCCCAAATAATCCATAAATAATCCTTCACAAATATAGTTTTGTGATATTTCAAGCAGCATACCAGTATACTTTGAACAGGTAGCCTATAATAGCGGAAGTGCTGTTTGATCTAATACAGAGAGGAAATGTCACTGCGCATAGTTCCTCTAAGGAACAATGTGGCAGGTGACGTATGGAAATGGACCAAATGGACCCTTGCGGGTCCAATTGGTTTCATTTTTACACCCTCAAGAATTAAAATATCCATCATGTGAATTAGCCCAACTTAGTCTACACAACTAGAGAATGTAGAAGATTAATGGTCATTTTGATCTGTATGTTCCAAGCGAGCATCTAGCACATTCTAGTGCATTTTGGAAGTGCCACTAGTGCATTTTGGATCTTGTCCAGGCCACTAGGTGGCGCAGGCCACCAGGAAACCTCCCTGTACTCCAGATGGCCAATCCGCCCCTGGTATGGACTCTTTTCTTTAGATCTCCCAACTCTCCAGGGATCATTGAGAACCCCCAACCCCACACTGTGTCACTTAGACAGATTAGACGGACATTGGGTGCAATTCTGAAAGCTGTGGTGTAGCCAGGTATGGTGTAAGTCTTCTCATTGGCTGCAGGGCAGCAAATCAGCTCTGGGGCCTCTGTAGTAGGCCAAAAGCCTATACCACCAGGCCTGGGCCTGGGCTTACCAAATAATTACCCAGAATAATTAAAATCTGCAATTCAAAAGGTCCAGAAATCACCTGAACCCCCCAATTAAAAATGTTACTGTACTGCCCTGCTTTGTTCATCATGAGTTGAAGCTCTTGATGTCTGGTTTTAATTATTATGGATAATTATTTGGTAGGCCCAGGCCCAGGCCTGGTGGTATAGGCTTTTGGCCTAGCCCAAGGCCGCAGACCTGATTTGCTGCCATGCAGCCAATGAGCACGGACCCACACCTGATTTGCTGCCATGCAGCCAATGAGAGGACTTACACCATACTTGGCTACACCAAGGCGATTCAGAATTGCACACATTGTTGGGAAATGAACCTTGACCGCGCTGCAATGTCAGAAATAGCACAAAAGAAAGCAGCAGGTGTTTTTAAGTGTTCTGAGCCTTTACTGGTAAATGTGCTCTTTATATGACTCACTCCACTTCAATGGATAAAAAATGGACATACATTACAGTTATGTAATTACCTATTCAACATCACTCAGCGTTTTGTTGTCCAAGTGTTTGGAATTCTGATCCACCGACAGGTCCTTTTTTACACCAATTCTTTGTGACCTATTGGTAGATCACAAATCTATGTATCTATGTACCCCTGGCATAAGGACTTCTCCATGCATTATGTGTATGTCACGCATGCATACTGTACTGTACATGTGCGTACACACACACACACACACACACGCACGCACGCACACACACAGCCCTGGCTGGTACCTAAACCCTTTCCCAGCCTGTTAGCATATACAGTGGGCCAGCAGCATGCAGTAAAATGAAAGTGGCACACTGTTCCATGTTGTTGTTTTAGAGAGGTTTGGCACGGCGTGTATCTATGCTTGTCTATATAAGATTATATTTAATGTTTCCGCACTGGGAAATGGAGGGTATGTTTTATTTTTTATTTTACCAGTATTATTATTTTTATCAGGAGGTATTTGCTGCTGCAGTCATATCCCCAGAGCTTAATCCTCGAACCCCGAGGTCCCTGCTGCTGGCATCGTCACTTTGTATTATTCTGCCTCTTCTGTTCCCCAAAACAGACACCAGGCACACAGACGGGAATACAGAAAGAGAGAGAGAGAGAGAGAGAAAGTGGGGACACAAATGTAGTAACAAAAAACAGGGATTTCCGTGCATGCAGGCGGTAATATTGTAAATCTCCCGGTCTGACGTAACGTTTCGGTAAGTCGGAGACGAGGGTCAGAATAATGAATATTACCGTACATCACCCCTCCAGGCTGTAGTGCTTATAGGTAGTTGTCAGCGTATGGAAAAGAGCCTTGTTATTTTTTTTGCAGAGGAGACCAATTGGATTTGGCCGTGTCCTAGAATCCCCCCTCCCTCCCGCCCTCCATTCTTCGCATCCTAAGTAATGTTGTGACAAGTAATGGAGACGGCTGTAAGGTGACACGGAGTAGCTGTCCCAGCATGCATCAGTGTCTGTCTGTCTGTCTGTCTGTCTGTCTGTCTTCACCCCGCTCTCTCTCCATCCAGAGCCGCCGCAGAGCCGGCACCGCGCTGGAGGGTGCAATGACATGCAACGATGGAGGCCTTTGATTAAACTCTCTCTCTCTCTCTCTCTCTCTCTCTCTCTCTCTCTCTCTCTCTCTCTCTCTCTCTCTCTCTCTCTAACACACACACATACACACACGCACTTGCTCCCTGTCTGTGATCTCTTGTGCTCCTTTCTCTCTCTCTCTCTCTCTCTGCTACGTCCCAGTCGTTATAATCTCTCTGTCAGATGTCGGCATGCAGTCCCAGATTAGGCGTCTCGCTGACTCCTCCATGGAGGTCATTCAGACACAGATTACTGTCACTTTGAAAAGCTCTCCCACTGACACCCTGTTTGGTCAGACAACATTACGTGGTTGCGTGTGTGTGGGAAGGGGGGCATGTGCTTGAGAGTGTGTCTGTGCGTGACCGCTTGTGTTAACGGGTATAGTTTTCTGATCATTTAATTTACCCTCATTTTCTTCCTCAAGTCTTTTCTTTGGATCATGTCTTCCTTGTATAAATACACAAGGCTTGGCTAGTGTATGTGCATGAAGAGGTTTCTGTACAGTTCAGTGTTATTTCTTATGGAAGAGAGAGAGAGAGAAGGAGAAGCAATGTAGACCGGAGGTGATGAGAATAAATGCATGATTCATGTCTCTTTGAGATTTCTTTGTAATATTAAATAGGTGTGGGGATACTTGAAGATTCTCAGGTTGGGAATAATGAGCCTTATCATTGAAATCTTGCCAAAGGACAGTGAGTGAAGAAGGTTTTTTTGAAACACTTGCCAGCGCCAGCATGCCTTTCATTAAAATGGAACAGACTACAGTAAATTACATCCTTAAAACGTTCCGGAGCGTTATCAACCTGTGCACTTTGTGTCAAACCTCTTTTGTTTAAAGCACTTGCGAAGGAAAAAAAATCAATATGACTTGAGTACTACGTTCACATTTTTAGCTAATCTGTCAACAAGCAAACAGCGGCAGAACTAGTCGGATCCATCACTTTCTACATAATGGGGACATTTAAAGTGCTTTACATTTAAGTCAGAGCGATGACATTCAGGGATTGATTATGGCAGACAAGCCATATGGCATATTGTTGATTTATTCAGATAGGAAAGCTCAGGGAGAGAGACAGGAGAGCTGTGGCAGAGAGGAGGGGATGACATCCAACACAACACAGGTCTGCAAATGAAAGCAGGGCTGTTGCAGCTACACGGATGGCGTTCTTCTTGCTACCCTCGTCCCCCAAGGCCCTCTGCGGAAAAGAGTTGGATGTGTTACATTTACTGGTCGTAAAAGTGATGTATGTTGTAATTTTGGCGCTAATGTTGAGCATCCTGCGCGCAGTAATTCAACGCTTAATGTTTAGCATCCTGTATGCCGTATGTTAGCGTAGTTTATCTTGAGTCAACATTTGGCTGTGGTGTTTCTTTCTCATTCTTACTGTTCGTCAGTGTAGTGTGTGGTTAAGAATATATGAGCCTATATACAGTATTTTGGCAATTTGTCAACTACAACCATAGACATACTTACAATGCATAGCTCATCAATATTAAAGCAAATATATTCTTTATTTAATTATTATTTTTGAACAGTTTTGCATTATTATGCAATATTATAATAATAGCTAGAACATAATTGGTTGAAGGTTGTCTCTATGGAATTGTTGTTGGGTATGAAACCTACCTGCAAGGCTGGATCTATGCATGGGCATGGTGGGGTAATGCCAGACTAAATGCCCTGCCTGCCCCACCAAACATGATGGCATGGAAACAACCCAAATTTCAAATATATTTGAAATGAAAGTGCTTATTATATCTAAAAAAAAAAAAAAAAGAAAAGAAAATCGAAACACCATGCCACTAACTACAAATGTCACACCTTTGTTCATTCAAAAAGAGTCAGAGCACTTCATGCATGTGTGCCTGTTGCAACTTCAACAACTAATGTTATTATCGATGCTTACCTGCCTAATGTCACAGAAGATAGAAGATAGATTTTGTGTTATAACCATGCCAAGATACATAGTTATTAGGGATGGGCAGATATATTGGCCATACAGATATTATCAGCCAATAAAAATATGACTTAAAAAAAAAAAAAACGGCAAAACACTATTTACAGATTCCTATGTACAGAGCCACAAATTGGGGAAAAATAGATAGGGGGGCTTCCTCCATTAATGATCGAGTGGTGACAGGCCTCGATGTGTTGTTATGTGTTGTTGTTGTTGTTGGTATGCTGGGGGGGTTTTCCAAATCACTGAATGCTCTCATTATGTATTTTTGTCCTTGATATTTTGTTGATATTGGTTGATATCGGTATCAGAACTTTAGAGTTGGACAATATCCTGATATCTGTAAAAAAGTCAAGATCGGGCATCTCTAATAGTTATCTATTCAATGTGGGGGTTTTGGGTTTCATTTAAATGAAAACGGTATGGCCATTTTTGCTTGTCCCACCAATTGAGAAAAGTTACATCCAGGCCTGCCTACTTGTTGACATCCTGGCTGTTATTCTTGGTGCAATTACCTCTATCTGTCAATATATATTTATATACTGTATTTATATTTTGGTAGATGAGAGACTATAACTTTAACAGTTGCTAATTAGACTTTAAAAACTAACTGAGTGTGTTCCACGCTCTGTTGACGACCTGAGAAGTCGAAACAAAGCATCTTGGGAAAACATCAGTGTACTGTAGCAATAGTACCCTGATTCATGCAGTCGCCTTGTTCAAATCGTAAAAAACACATCCAATTCAGCATGCTCTTTCCCTTCTCTTGGCACATCATTACTCTCCATTTAAATAACAAAGCTCCTATTTCCTTTTCGCAGCCTTGTAATGTTTTCCTATCCCTGTCGCCCCCTTTTTTCCCCTTGAATAAAAAATGGCGCACTTGAGAGGACATGAAAGATATATTCCAGTTGGAGATAATGAAGTGCTCTCCACCTGCTGCTGTGGTTTCATAAATAAAATGCATTGCATATTATCTATAATGACTATTTTGTGTTGCAGTAACATCATAACTCATGTAGGAAATTGAGTTTTTTTTTTTTTTCGTTCTCCGTCTACTCAAGAGACCACTAACAATCCATGTAATTTTAGTTTTATTTTATTCAACTTCTGAACTTCCTACTTAAAAGTTATATATTCCAGTATGCCTGCGACACATTATGCACCAACACATTTAATGCCAAGCCTTCCAACCTGTGCACGATAAGCTTGGAAAATAACATTTGTAATTTTGTATGTTTTGTCCAGTGATGGTCGTGGGCTTCAAAATCACACCAGTGTCCTTTTGTTATCTAATGCCCTTTTATAATCCTAACTATTGTCTGTATTCCTTTTAGATAGAACTGCTGTCCCCCATCCCTTTTAGTGCAGCTATTGTCTATCAGAAAAGAAAGCAGATACAAAGGGGAGAGTGCTTCCCACTCACAAAATGTGCAATGCTGTTGAATATGTCAATGCTTGCACTTTGATATCTAACATGCCTATTATTCATTTTATTAGCTCAGGCTGTGTTCGTAGCAACATATTTTTGTCTCCTGAATCATTTTTCAAACGTATACAAGCCAAGGGTTTAATTCCCCTTCAACTTAAATGTAATAGAGGCAACTTTTTAGCCAAAAATGAAAATAGACAGCTATATTTCTTGCCTCTATGTCGCTTCTACTTTGATGCTGCAGCTGTTTCAGACACTTGCTTTGTCCAGCATACGGTCCAGAACTTTGTTGTTGTCAACAAATCATGAAAACAAAACACTCGTCTGGCTCAGGGAAGGTGGTGCTGATTTGTGTGTGTGTGTGTGTGTGTGTGTGTGTGTGTGTGTGTGTGTGTGTGTGTGTGTGTGTGTGTGTGTGTGTGTGTGTGTGTGTGTGTGTGTGTGTGTGTGTGTGTGTGTGTGTGTGTGTGTGTGTGTGTGTGTGTGTGTGTGTTGGGGGGGTGTGTTGTGTGGCAGAGTTTTAGACAATCACAACACATCACGGTAAAGCCAAATGTAGTGGGCACACAGAAACGACTGCAAATTCCTCGTTTCGCTGACATGTGCATTCACAAGTCCACCTCTCAGATTTGTGTTCTTTGTTACAGGAAGTGATGTCAGTGGAGGAGGAGTCCACTTCCTGTTACTGCCTAATGGACTCGACGTGCTGCCACCTGTTGCTGAACCAGCCAGGCTCCTACGCCCTGGTTGGTGAGCCTCTGACCCAGACAGCTGTCAAGAGGCTGAAGCTAGCTGTGTTCGGGAGTTTGGAGGCCAGTTCAATGGACTACAGCCTCCGGGTCTACTGTGTGGATGACACACCGCATGCCTTTCAGGTACAGAAACAGAAGCTCTCGCACAGTGGTTTTCAACCAGTGGTCCGGGACCACCACCTCAAATTTACTCAGTGTCTGTGGTATCAAAATGGTTGAAAACCACTGCAAGAAACCTGTAGTAGAACATTCAGCTGAGCATCACTATTTGATGTTGAGTACAGTGGTCCTAATAGACAAAAGATGTGACTGAATGGTGCATGAATGATGTGTTTTATATTAACTCACACTGTGCCAAAATCTCCTTTTAATCTTCTGGTCCAAACACACACATCGCAAAGATCACCTTTTCATGACTTTTTTTAATATCAATTGATTGTGTTCACAACTGTGCTCTGCAGCATACTGTATCTGTATTTCTATGGAAACACATTTTGCCACAATGGCAACAACCTGACTCTGTTTGACAAGAATGGAACACAGCCTTAATCCCAGTCAATCTGAAACATGTGAAGGAAGTAAGGAAGCAGTCCAAGTCCTAATGGTAAGCAGGGAACATAGAATCCGGGTAGATAGGTGATGACCTCACTAAAATGTGAAGACGGTACTGCCTTATTAGATGGCGCAGGTGCACAATCACAAGAGACATGGCCGAATGGAGAGAGGGTGATGACAGCATGACCCATAGGTCATAGGCTAAATTCAAAACAACCAGGTTAGTGCATGTCAAATGTATAATGTCTCTGAGTCCCTAATCAGGACAGCCCCAGTGAGTGTAGAGTCGGCACGCTTTTAGTTGCTTTTTTAGTTGTCTTTTAAGATTACAGGTGTCTAGTCTTTTAAGATTACAGGTTAAGAAACTAAAATACATTATTGGGTATTGTTTCCATCAGTAATGACCACATTTCTGGCTGCTCTCTCTCTCTCTCTCTCTCTCTCTCTCTCTCTCTCTCTCTCTCTCTCTCTCTCTCTCTCTCTCTCTCTCTCTCTCTCTCTCTCTCTCTCTCTCTCTACCAGGACATTTAAATGCCTTGCATTGGAGAGCATCACAAATGTATTGACTTTATCTTCCACCCTTGTGGTGCAAACACATTAGCAAGACACGGAAATCACAGGGGATCAGACATTTTGGGATTCTTTCTCCCGTTCTCATCCGTCGCACCTGCTCAGATGTCCAAGACAGAAGCTAGTAGAAAATGCCTTTGTTGTGTTTTTTCAGTTTCCGGCTTGCAGGTTTGTGGCGAGCAGCCAAAGTAAAGGTCAGTTGACATTCTGAGAGCTTAACGTGTTAACTCTCAATGCAGTCTGAGGTCTCTGCCTGACAGTGAGGAGGTTCTGGATGGCTGCGTCTCTGATACCCAGCACCTCCTTACCTTATACCGTTACAGTATAGGTGTCAAACTCTGGCCTGTGGGCCAAATTTGGCCCGCTGTGTAATTTCCTTTGGCCCTTTAGGCAACATCAAATTAACATTAGAGCTGGCTCGCCGGTATTATACAGCCGTGGCACCTCTGTAACACTGCATTCACCGCTAATACTACAAATCCCATAATGCTCTGCTGTTGTTTTTCAACGTTTTTCATCCCAAGGCCCACCATTTATTCAGCATTTGAGCCACGGACCACCATTTGAGGATATTTTAGCCCCACAGACCCCCCAAACTAAAGATTTCCTTTGATTCTGTCCATGACCATTAATCTTCTAGTTGTGTAGATAAGCACTAATTCACATGATGAATATTTTAACTCTTGAGAGCGTAAATGTTTTATGTTCTCAAGAGTTACATCTGGTTAAACAACTTAGCTGGGACGATCTGGAACCTAGCCCCGCAGCTTTGTTCAGTTTTAAATTTTGGCCCACTCTGTATTTGAGTTTGACACCCCTGCGTTACAGTTTGACTGTTATTGTCGAAGAAAATAGAGGCTTCACAAGTTCACCAGACGGCAGCGATCGTTGCTACTTTTCCACAAAAACATCCATATCCGGTTGTGCATGCTGCATTGTTGGCGCACATGCCAAACCAATCAGATATTATAAGAGTCTAGAGACTAGCTTAAGCCTGGATAACAACAGTGTCTGACACTCTCACAGCGGCTGTCGTGTGGTGGTGAGTGGGAGCTCTTAACAACCCTGGAGACAAGAGATTTCCTTATGGTCTGTAACTATGTCTTTGACTCCAACATCCTATTGGATGGCGAAGCCTTTTGCTGTGTGATTATCATAAATATGTGGTGCTAACATATGTGGGCGCCGGTGCCCAAAAGGTAGATAGTGGTCTACCAGTAGATCACAATATACTGTTCAGGTAGACCACATCACTCAAAATATAGAATTTAAATATATAAAAAAGGCCTGTCAGCTCAAACCAACAACCAACTTGATTTCAAGAGTGACTAGTGGTGCAAATGAATATTCCATATTGAAAAGAATATATGAATATAAATGGTAAAGAATATTTTCGAATGTCACAAATTAAGGTTTGAATTTAAAACAAACACCGGTAATAATAAAATGCCTCTGACGCATTAATTTGATCTCACAAGAGTCATGAGAAAGCATTTCTCAGCACCAATCATGGATAGAGTAACAAAGAGGATGTTTTACAGCATATTAGGTGGCAATATTTTGTTTTGAAATGATATAAATTCGATATTCAAATAATTCAATATATTGGTTCGAACCTACATGGTGCTTTAAAAGAAATTCTTACAGCACTAATGTAGACATCAGTGTCATTACAAAGATCTCGTTCATCTGTTCAATTTGAAAGTAGCTCCCAAGTTAGCTCAGATTATATCAAACAAGTTGTCCTTGATAAACCATGCTGAAGCTGTCTGATAGGTTATCGCCTCTTTTAATAGAGAGAGACAAAGCTCTATGTACTGTAATCACTGCCTTTCAAATGTTAACCAATCTTTTTTATGGTGGTGGGTTGACTTGATTATCCTTCAATGACCTATGGAGTATTCAGGCATTGAAGTCTCATCAGTGAGCAACGGGGAAATCAAGCTTCTCGCCCCCCCACCCCACCCCCCCCCACCCCCACCCCCCCCCGAGAGACAAGACTAACAGATAACAGAACAGAAGATGAGCTGAGACAAGACGAGTCGAGCTGAGCTGTACAGACAGAACAGAGCGAGAGCAGAGCAGGCCTCGGGAGTGAGTCAGCGTCCCGATTGCATTCCCTGTCATGTAGCAGCCGTCAGTGGCAGCTGGCTTTAAAATGTATTCTGGATTTGGTTTATGAATTCCCTAGCCTGACTGCCGAGCAGATGCCAGACTTTTTACCTCTGTGTCCCCTGAGTTCCTATCTGCCACAGCGCAATTTCATTCTTTGTGTGTGTGTGTGTGTGTGTGTGTGTGTGTGTGTGTGTGTGTGTGTGTGTGTGTGTGTGTGTGTGTGTGTGTGTGTGTGTGTGTGTGTGTGTGTGTGTGTGTGTGTGTGTGTGCGTGTGCACGCGCGCGTGTGTGTGTGTGTACATGCATGCGTTCGTACGTGTGTGCGTGTGTGTGTGTGTGTGTGTGTGTGTGTTTTGTTTTAAGCTTCACTGTAAAGTCAATCACTAGCAACACATTGGATCAGCAGTATGCCGGTGGAAACATGAGCACTCATATGATTTACAATAGATGGTTCTATACCAAGTGTGTGTACTGGCTGGAAACGTCGGAATGTTCATTTCCTCTTCCCTCGCTGTGTAACGTCATGGAATTTCCACTGGGGGATTTAGAATAAAGTATATGTTTCTTTTTTTTCCACATGGACATTGAGGCATAATGTATGAATAGAGTAGAAAAAAGTGCCCCTTCTGTGCACTGATCTCCACCACTAGGAGTGTGTGTGATGTTTGGCAAAATGTTTGAGTATTATAAACATGTGTGTGTGTGCGTATGCGTGTGTGCGTGAAAACTGTCACATAGCATATCTTCCTCAGTCTAGTGAGAGTATGCATGCACAGTTTCACCATAAGTGGATGCTGCGTTGACGAGTTGTGGCTACTCCTGAAAACTTTAGCAGCCAGTCGTAGGATGGATTATGAGAAATCAAACCAATCCATCTTGATCACATGTGTACCAACTTTGGATAAATCTGTAGGAGTAATTAGAAAATGTGTTTTACATATACAGTATGTCAGCCTCCTGGTGATGCTCTAAGGCAGTGGTCCTCAGACTACGGCCCAGGGACCGGACACGGTCCGCTTCCACATTTGACCCAGCCCTCTGAACAATACCAGAGACATTCTTTTTTACCCGCATTATTATTATTTTTTGCAGTCTGGCCACTCAATCGAGACTAATGCACACATAGAACACTGGGGTGAAATGGGCCAGGCCGACTGAATCCCTGGAAATGTTATCTCTGTAAAGCTCATTATAATTGGATTGTGAGCCATGTTTAAAAAAAAGTTGCTACTACGACCTCACTTGCCCCAGTCATAGAAAGTGAACATGACCCCCACCAAGAACGGAATAATGGCAAAAAGGTTAGGTAAGAGAAAAATGATTCAGAATGTAGGGCATTTAACCTGCAGTGGACAGGGCACTTTTCTCTCTCTCTCTTCAATGCTGTTACAAAGACGGGAGATTATTCAATTTTTATTGGTTCCTTAAGTAGTGTTATTATATATTTAGTTAAAGTGTTATTATATATTGTTATAGTGTTATTATATAGTGTGTTTTTTATTTTCTGTGAATAACCCAGATAGGGTTATTTGATGACATTTAGGCACCCCTACTATCGTCACACGTTTTCTGTTACAACTGCCCCTGGCCCTCAATCAGAGAAGGGGAAAGCTATGTGGCCCTCACAGGAAAACGGTTGGGGACCCCCATGCTCTATGGATTGTGCATATGAGGATTTACACAGTAAATCACAGTTTTTACCTATAACTCAGTGCAGTTATAGGTAAAAACATAGCACCACTATGAGGCTGAGTTGAAAGTGTCATTTTCCTTTGGAAGTTCTTGCCTTTGGACTACAAGTTCACGGGTTTGATCCCAGGTACTACCCACTCGGCGTAGAAGTACTACGGCTACTCAGAGTGCATTGTTACAGGGACAGACTTCTGCATGCTACAGGCTGATACTGACAATAAGCCACTACCGACCTACTTCTTCTGTCCTTTAACCATAAATGACTGCCCTATTTTGGAGCAGCTGGACAGGCATGAGGTGTGCAGTGAATGAATGACTGGATTGGTGATGTTTTTCCTTGCCTGTATGTGCTGGTATTTTGGGGACTAGTCATGCAACAGTGTGTGAGGAGCGGTGCTGTGGGGGGTGTTTTATATGCAAAACAGAATCACACTAAATTTTTCGGGTCAACAAGTACTGCGGTTTGTACCTCCCGCCTGCTGCTCAGAGCTGTTTTTTTTCCAGCATACATTCTTCCTCAGCCGCGCCCCTTCTGTTTTCACTCTAGGTTGCCTTTTATGCACTCTGTCAGTTACCTGCTTATCTGTTTAGTGGCGTTCTTTTACCTTCGTAGATTGTGTTTAAAACTACTGTTTGGAATACAATGTCATGCAAAAGGAACAGTTAATATTATGTGAGGAAAGGAACGGTGTTGTGTGACTATCCCACGCCAGTTACTAAATTCACAACTGCATGGTAGGAAATGCTTGCATAGGTCCAGCTCTGAATCACCACCTTTCTCCTGCCATTCAGGTCTGGTGACGCTGCCTCTGGTGACTAGGGCAGTTGATTGGCCAACAGCCCTGTCACTCAACAGTGCCAAACAACAAACATGGCACCCCCCACTGCAGTGGATCGTGGCCGTATCAATCTGTCTATTAAAGCGGAAGTCCACCCATTTTCAACATTTTAATATGTCATTAATATACCTTAGAGATGTTGTGTGGACATGATAAAAAAACGTTCCCCCAATTCTGTATTTACTAAAAATGGATGTCTGAAAAAATCATTAACATGATGAAATACATCTGAGGATGTCATCAAGATGTATTTCACCGTGTTAATGATTTCTCTTTCAGACCCTTCTTTCAGACCCTTTTTTCCAACCTATGCGGGTCCATTTGGTTCACATTTGTATCCTCTCAGGATTTTTTTGAAAATGGGTGGAATTCCCCTTTAAACGAACCTATGACAAATAGTTTCTTTAAAGAAGCGTCAGGTTTTTATAAACGTCATCATCCAACATATTTTGCTGCTTTTGTTCACATGCTAGTAACGCTCATCGGCTGTGTTTGTTTTTAGCCCATTAGCCACATGATTGACAACGTCGTCTGCTTTCCCAATATTCTGATTGGTTGGTATGAACCAACCTTGTCAAAGACTGCCGCTTTGATAAGGCCCAACCCATAAACTGCAGTCGCTGAGAGGATAAGATGATGACAATAATGTAGTGAAATGAAATGAGTGTCAGGCAAAGGAATGGTCCAAAAATGGTCCAAAATAACATACACATAACAAATGTGTTCATAGTCTGTGTTGGACAATCAGAAACAACAGCATTGCAGCTTTGTGTATATTTGAAGTAAATTGTTAAACAGCGCTTTAGTAATATCTACAGTGCGTGGGTGGTGGTAACAGCCGAGGCAGATGTGGAGGCCACAGGCGATGTCCGTAGGCTTGCTGTTGTGTAGCTTTGAACATGGCTCTGTGCACCTACAGTATTTTGCACAGATGCTCCTGACCGTCATCATTATATCAACACATTGCTTATTATTGTTATTGCACTGTGTCAGTTATACATTCATGTGCTGTGTTCAACGATTAAATTGTCAAATAGATCAACCTTAAAGTAATGAAAAAGCGAGTAGATGTGCCCCCCCCCCAGACATAGCAGTCAAAACAATCTACGTACATATAAGGGACACAATGAAGGGACAACAATGAATTTAAAATAATAATAATACAACTATACTTAATCAGTTATTAAGTGTTGTTTGATTGTCTTTTAAACAGATTGGAAGAAAGAGAGGTCATAGTAGTGTGGAGGATGTTGCTTTATTGATCTTGATTTGCTGCTGGGTAGTGTGCTTGTAATTGTACGGTTATGTTAGTTTGATGAAGGCTGGACCAGATTATGTAAAGACATACATATTTATATATAATACAGTATATTTGATCAGCAGCTGAACCAGAACCAGAAACACAGGGTGAAGACATTGTGTGTTTCTGACTCAAGTCTGCTGCAGAGCCAATCACATGAAGCTCTTTGGAAACTGATCCAGAACAGGAAGTATTTATGCCAACCTCTGAGAACAGGAGCTACAGTTATGCACAGTCTATTGTGCACTTCAATGTTTCTGAAGTGAATGCAGCTTTTCCGAAGCAGTTCGTGTCTGAGAGTCCTTTAAGTACTTTATCATTGAACAATATGTGGCCTCAACATCCTCTGGTGCCCCATATAAGAAAATGTAAAACGTTTTCATGTCCTGTGTCTGACCTCCTTCACTGCCCCATCCACGCCGTTCAGGCTATATATATATACTTGAGTTATGGTCCGTGTGTGTGTGTGTGTGTGTGTGTGTGTGTGTGTGTGTGTGTGTGTGTGTGTGTGTGTGTGTGTGTGTGTGTGTGTGTGTGTGTGTGTGTGTGTGTGTGTGTGTGTGTGTGTGTGTGTGTGTGTGTGTGTGTGTGTGTGTGTGTGTGTGTGTGTGTGTGTGTGTGTGTGTGTGTTGGCTTGCTGTGGATGTACTGTAGTACCACTTGGAGCACTACATTTCCCATAGACGACTATTCAATATGGAATATGACTATTTTTTATGAACCAATTACATATGCAATGTTGACATTGCTGTAAGCTGTTGCTTGATTGAAAATCTTGGAGATGCAAAGAGTATTTGGCAAAGCATCCACATCATCCACTCATCATTCATGGTCTTACAGCTTAGTTTGTTTTTGCAAGAATTATGCTTCCCTATTATTTCAGTCACCCAGCCTTTGTACTTGACAGATTGATTGATTGATTGATTGATTGATTGATTGATTGATTGATTGATTGATTGGTTGGTTGGTTGGTTGGTTGGTTGGTTGGTTGGTTGGTTGGTTGGTTGATTGATTGATTGATTGATTGATTGATTGATTGATTGATTGATTGATTGATTGCATTTAAGGTAACCCATTACAATAACTGCAGCAGTGTAGCCAAGTTTGTAGTATGCCAATCTTACATAGTACTTATTGTATAGTACATACAATATTCTTACTATTGACCTCACCATATACCTACATATACCTCACCACTCTCCAAATAATGTGCCTTCTAATCAGTGTTGGGCAGTAACTAATTTTAGATTACATATTACTGTAATATTATTACTTTTGCTCCAAAAAGTAAAGTAACGAGATTACTCTGCAAAAATGGGTAATAAGTAACGCATTACTTTGCAAGTAACGCCAAGTTACTTTTTAAAATGAGCTTGTTGTTGCATGCAAAAATAGAAGAGATTTACAAGCTATTAGCCTCGACACCCAGGCTTTCATTTTCGTCCGCCTTGCGCGAAAACTGAAAGCCTGGACTAACGCGCGTTGGAAAGTGGCCTTGAGGGGCGTGTCAACCTTCCGGGGTGGGCGTCGCTCTAAATGATGTGACGTAGAACAGCAGTGGACGGGCGTGGGAGGGACCGGAGATGACGACACGTTAGTGAGATCAAATCAGAGCGCAGCACTTCCGCCGTGGGGATCCCACGACACCCCCGCCCCCAAGGCCAAAATCATTGAGGGCTAGACCAGGCTAATAAGCTATCGACAGGTACTGTAACCAGTGTTGGGCAGTAACTAATTTTAGATTACATATTACTGTAATATTATTACTTTTGCTCCAAAAAGTAAAGTAACGAGATTACTCTGCAAAAATGGGTAATAAGTAACGCATTACTTTGCAAGTAACGCCAAGTTACTTTTTTAAAATGAGCTTGTTGTTGCAGGCAAAAATAGAACAGATGTACAAGCTATCGACAGGTACTGTAACAACAGAGATGTGCAGTAGATTGTAGATCCAGTCCACACGCTGCATCCTGCACACAGTTATGTACACTACAAATCACTTGCTGCTTTATTTTGTAATAAACAGATTATGTTGTACTTCTCTGTTTTTTCAAAGGCGGTGTGGAGAACTTGGGAAAGTAATAACGTAATATGTAATATATTACTCTTCAAATCCAGTAATAAGTAAAGTAATGATATTACTTTGTCTAAGGGGTAACAAGTAAAGTAAAGAAGTTACTTTCCTAAGTAATATAGACCAACACTGCTTCTAATACCTGCTTACGTAAATTCTTCATTTACTAACTTCAAAGTCACCTACTGTACTAATACCTAACCTCTCAACCTAGGTCCTGACAGTAATCAGTATTAATCGACAATTTGTCAGTTCTCAGTTAAAGTTTGCAAAGGAGAAAAAGGTTAACAACTACAACAACAACAACGAGTTCAAAATAATGTTCAATACTACAGTACCCAGTGCCGGCCCTGAGCAATTTGATGCAGTACTAGGCAGAAGTTTTTGATGCCAGGAGGATCAGAATCAAACTTTATTGTCACATCATATTACGAGTAACATGCGTGAAAAACTTTATGTGTAAGCTCATCATTGCAGCTAAAGATAAAAAAAGAAAGACAAGAAGAAAGTGCATGGAATGTCTGCATATGCGTATGTACATAAAAAATAAATAGAATAAATAAGGAGTCTCTATCTATATGTGTGGTCTCTATCTAGACCTTGTTTAGCAGCCTCACTGTTGACACATAAAAACTATTCAGCAGTCTGGTGGTACTGCTCCTAATGCTTTGGAATCGTTTTCCGGGCCGAGGATGCAGCAGTGGCTTAAACAGGCTGTGGCTTGGGTGGTAGATGTCCCTTATAATGCTCTTTGCCTTAGCTACACAGCGTTTCTCATGGACGTCCTGGAGAGAGGGGAGCTGTCCTCCCACAATGCGCTGCGCTGTCCGCACCACTCTCTGCAGCGATCTGCGCTCTGCTGCAGTGCAGCTCCCATACCAGGCGGTGGTCCCGCTTGACAGGACACTTTCGATGGTGCTGCTGTAGAAAGCCCTGAGGATGCGGGGGCTCACTCGAAACTTCTTCAGCCGTCGTAGGCAATAGAGTCTTTGTTGCGCTTTTTTCACAACTTTTGTGGTGTGTGTGGCCCACTTCAGGTCCTTTGAGATGTGTATCCCAAGAAATTTAAAGTCACTGACCTGTTCAACTGCCATGCCATCTATGCAGATAGGTGTGTGCGTTCTCTCCTGCTTCCTAAAGTCCACAACCAGCTCTTTGGTTTTGTTCACATTTAGAGCGAGGTTGTTCTCCTGACACCATTGTGTCAGTCTGTGAACCTCAGCTCTATAGGCTGTCTCGTCATCGTCGTCAATGAGTCCCATGACTGTGGTATCATCAGCGTACTTGATGATGACATTGGAGCTGTGTGTGGCCATACAGTCGTGAGTGTACAGGGAATAGAGGAGAGGGCTCAACACACAGCCCTGGGGTGCTCCCGTGTTGAGGGTCACAGAGTCCGATGTGATGCTCCCCATTCTAACTACCTGGCGGCGCTCTGATAGAAAGTCCAGTATCCAGCTGCACATAGCCGGGTGCAGTCCTAGATCCCTTAGCTTTACCTCAAGTCTGGTGGGAATGATGGTGTTAAAAGCTGAGCTATAATCTACAAACAGCATACGGACACATCTGCTCTTCCCACCCTTGTCCAGGTGGGTGAGTGCAGTATGTAGCGCCAGGGCAACTGCGTCGTCAGTTGATCGATTCTGACGATACGCAAACTGCCATGGGTCCAATGTGGCCGGCAGCACCGAGCAGATATAGTCTCTCACCAGTCTTTCGAAGCATTTGCTCACAATCGGTGTGAGGGCCACTGGTCTCCAATCGTTCAGACACGCCACCTTGGAGTGTTTGGGAACCGGGACCACGATGGATGACTTGAAGCCAGACGGGACCACAGCTTGGGAGAGCGACAGGTTGAAGATGGTTGTGAACACTCCTGCCAGCTGGCCTGCACAAGCCTTCAGCACCCGACCTGGAATGCCGTCGGGACCAGCGGCCTTCCGGGTGTTCACTCGCTGGAAGGTCCTGCGCACATCAGCCTCCGAGATGGTTAGAGGGTTGGCTTCCGCTGGTGGTGCAGGCAGTGGGGGGATGTGGCTCTCTGGGTTACGCTCAAAGCGAGCATAAAAGGTGTTCAGCTCACCAGGGAGGGAGGCAGGGGGGTTTTCTGCACATCCGACTCTACCTCTGAAGTCTGTGATTGTCCGAAGCCCCTGCCATGTGGTCCGTATATCCCCGCTCTCAAACTGGACCTCCAACTTGGCTGAGTATTCCTTCTTCGCTCTCCTGATGGTTCTTTGGAGCACTGCACGGGTGTCCCCCAGATCACCAGATCTGAAGGCTGCATTTCGTGCGAGAAGAGCGGCACGGACCTCACTGTTAATCCAGGGCTTCTCGTTGGGATAGGTCCTGATTGTTTTAACTGGAACCACGTCATCTATGCATTTACCAATGAAACACATGACCGTGTCTGAGAACTCATCAATGTTCTCAGCAGCGTCCTGGAACATCTCCCAGTCCACATGGTCAAAGCAGTCCTGAAGCATAGAGTCTGATTGGTCCGACCATATCCGAACCTCCCTCTCCTTGATGGGCTCACGCTTCAGCCTCTGCTTATATGCAGGGAGTAGCTGGATGGCGCTGTGGTCTGATTTCCCAAAGGGGGGGCGGAGGAGGGACTTGTAAGCGCCAGGGAAGGTGGTATAACAGTGGTCCAGAGTTTTGTCACCCCTAGTGTTGCAGGTGATGTGTTGGTGGTATTTTGGGAGAACCTTCTTCAGATTTGCCCTGTTAAAATCTCCAGCAACTACCACCGCAGCCTCTGGGTGAGCAGTTTCCCTCTCGCTGATGGCTTTGTGGAGCTCTTTGAGTGCAGTGTCTATATCCGCCCTTGGATGTATATAGGCACCAATAAAAAACACCGTACTGAACTCCCTTGGAAGCCAAAAAGGTCTGAGTTGGAGCATGACATATTCCACATCTGGACAACAGAGGGAGCCAACGGTCCTCACATCAGAACACCAGGAGTCACTGACGTACACACACACACCTCCTCCTCGTCCTTTGCCGGTCTGTTCGACTGTCCTGTCAACACGGAAGTGGGAATATCCAGGGAGCTCTATCGCCGCGTCTGGTATGTTACTGTCCAGCCATGTCTCAGAGAGACAAACAATAGCAGTGTTCCGTGTCTCCCCTTGGAACTTCATCCTCGCCCGGAGTTCTGTCATCTTGTTGTCCAGTGACTGCACGTTAGCGAGTAGGATCGATGGCAGAGGGAGCCTGCCTGCACGTTTCCTCGCCCGTACCAGGATTCCGGCACGGCTACCACGACGCCGTTGCCTCCCTCTCCAGCGTTTCTTCCGACGCTGATCGGTTGGCATGGCAACCACGCCGGTAAGCCATGGGGGTTCCCCGTTTGTGAAGCCGTGCGGCGGATCCGTTCCGTGAAACTGCGGTGAGTGTACAGCAATCGCCGATCTGATTTCCAATAGCGTGTGCCTATCATAAGTGTATGTACATGATGCTATGTGTGTGGGCTTAAAAAGGACAATAAAAACACTAAATAGGCAGAAAAGGCTGTAAATAGAGCGAACACAGCTGCAGCCATACGTCGGCGCCGCCATCTTGATGCCAGGAGGAGTTGTGACATACTGTATATGTGACATCAACACTTCAATAAAAGGAAGTTGCAGTGCCCATTGTCAGTTGGAAACCAGCCATGCTTTGCTGGCCAATTTCATGTCGAATTCACTTAGTAATGGCGTTTTGGTGATCACAGCATAATAACAACAGTCTCTCACCAGTGGCAGAAGTGAAAGTAGTGACGTAGTGGCCAGAAGTGGCGTCTGCTGCTGGTCTACTCTTAGGAAGAGTCCCTGAGGGTTGGGGGGGTTTAAAGGGAAAGTCGCATAGTAGTCACATAGTACCCAGTAGAGTGTATAAACAGCATATGTTTGCCTGTGCTTGATCACTTTCTTTTGGGATTAAAGTGATAAATTAATATCATGCATGGCTGAGCACATAGGCTTGATTAAGGTGGCCTGGAATGTGGTGGTTTCAGTTTCTAAAATCTGAGATTTAGAGAGAAATATTTTATTTTCTCTTATGGCTGTTTCTCAGGACTCAAATTGCACAAACATGCAGATTGGAGTAAATCACTCCATAATCTTGATTACATTTCCAACAATATATTGACCGAAATAAATAAATACAATGAATATAAAAACAAAACAACTGACCATCTAGGATAGTTAAATCCAGTAAATCCATGCGAATCAGAGAATTGTATTCTAAACAAGAAAACAAAAACTAAAAACCTAGGCAGGGATGAAGTACCAATCAGCAGTTCTCTTATTCATTGACCCATCGAGTCAGCACCCAGGCTTTCATTTTCTGGGTGACTGGGTGAAAGCATTGGCTGTGCTGGTCTAGAAGTGAGAGTCAAGCTCAAGCTCAGCGCATGATGAAGGATATAATTTCAGATTTGCCATCTGTGTGTTTATCTCTGGTAGCTTGTGTTTGCTGCTGGCTTCAATAGAACATTTCTGAAAAAACTGTAAAATGAAATAACACTTTTCAGTTCCTAAGAACTTCATGGGAGCACCTCGACGAAGAATGCTATTTATTCATTAGGGGCACGGTGGCACAGCGGTTAGTGCTGTCGCCTCACAGCTAGAAGGTTTGGGTTCCATTCCCACTAGGAGCGCCACTGTGGGTGCTGGCGGCGTGTCTCTCCTCCGTGTCATCAGTGCCCATACCTGAGCCGGGGTTGGCAAAAGGGCCTTTCTGTGTGGAGTTTGCATGTTCTCCCCGTGTCCCCTATAGGGTACATACCCTCACAAAAACATGCAGTAATTCTGGGCTCTATACTGCCTACTCCTGGCCGGGGTGCCTGATGGAGGGGACAGGAACTGGTTGGAATGACGTGTTCCTTATATACGTGTTACGTCCAACCAGGGAAACTCCCCCGACAGGTGAAAAGAAGGCAGCTTGGACTCCTCATGCATTGAAGGAAGCATGAGGCAAGTGCTGCCTCCCCAGGTTGGCGGGGAGGCAAAACATGGCTGGTTTTCCTAATGTGATCCTGGACTGTGTAGAGCTCAGCCCAGTATCATACTAGGAATTGGCACTGTGTGGAAAAAATGTGTTACAAAAATTGTGGGAATAAAAAAAAAGAATAATATTCATGCCTCCAGGTTCAAAGCCTGTCTGATCTGGTCTTCCATTACAGCAACTACAGTAACAGACAAAATAAACAATATGGGAGTCTGGAGCTGTCTCATCTTTTCACTAGAGCCAGCTGGTAGCTCAAACTCTTACGGAAGCCAGTTGGGAGAAGAACAAAAAACTTTCATCGAGAAAAAGCCTTCCATGCAGTTCTTTGCCTTTCTTTCAATCAAGAAATACCCTCCAGTTCTGACATAACAGTATCCTTCTTTCTGTTATTATCTAATTCCATGAACACTGTAGTAACTTCTCATCGTCATCACCTAAACACACACAGTTCCTCAAAGAGTGCAGATTGGCACAGGTTTCAGCAGAAATGTAGCACAGGCCTGACAAGACTGAGAAGAATTAAACTGTGATCTCTCGAGGCCCATGTCATAATCAAATAGATTTAGGATGCCATACGTAACCACATCCAAACTTACACATGGCCCGACCTAAATTGGCATATTGGATGTAACTTAGTTTCTCCTATACGCCACATAGGATAAATCATAATCTCAGTCTCCTTTAGTTTTCTAAACTCTGTAGTGAGTAATGGGCAAATACCCACTAACCCACACAGTAAAATGTGATATACCTGTAGATAATCTAAACACATTTTCTATTCCATAGTCTACGATGCAGGGCCCAATTGCGTCAGGGGCATGTCCGCCTTAAGGGCTTTACAGACGGGCAGTAATAAATTGCGCCTTCTAGCTAATTTTCAACAGGTACTTAGAAAACGCCATGCGATAAAGCAAGCGTGTGCCACGGGACGTTATTGTATGGCATCCAGTGTTTGTTGCGTGCATGCTCGTTTTGTGCACACGCCCGTGACTTATTTTAGACCTCAATTCTGTGAGCTTTTTTCCACGCTATGCGATTCTCGTCTGTCAGCACTGAGTGGCACGGTGGAATCGCTGTGATGTGTGCGTTTTAGGTTCCCCGTATGTAAAGCCCCTTAGGGCTGTCCCTGGCCTTTCTGTTGCCCTACGCACAAGTAGCTGCTTGTTGCCCCCAAAGCCCCCCCCCCCATGTCTAGCGCCCTGACTGATCGATACATAAATACATACATAAAACGCAATATTAAGAAAACAAAAATGAAATGATTTACTTCAAGGCGTGATCTTCTTTTCAAGAAGATGGCTCTAGTTTATTGTCATTTGACAGCAGGTTATATTAAACAGTGTTGCACTGTGTTTGCTACTAACATGCAGTACAGTATAAGGTGCAAATACCCAATTGACAAGGTAAATCACAACTACTGCAAGTTTGGCTCCAAATGTGCTTCTTTTTGTTTTCTGTGCTCTGAGTCTGCACGCAGTCTTCACTTGTGTTAAACTAGTGGGTAGGCGGTGTCGGGTTTCAATACAACAGCCACCAGCGCACGTGCGAAGAAGGGAGGGGGGAGCGCTTCAGCAACACACACACACACACACACACACACACACACACACACACACACACACACACACGGGATGGGACGGACGGTCGCGCAGAACCGCGCTGTCGCTGTGCCATTGCAACTTGAAGAAGCCAGCACACTGAGCACAGGAATAAATAAAACTACGCAAGTTGCGCAGCTCATTGTGTTGCCCCTAGGCAGAGTGCGTGCCCTACGCACTCTGCGTATCCCGCGTATTGGGAAGGACGGCGCTGATGTAAAGCCCCTTACTGCTATTCTCCTAGCAGTCGCTGAATTAGTCATTTTTTGCATAATATAGTACTACTACTATACATTGCATTTATTTTTCAATACCTATCTCTTTTCACCCCTTCTCCTCACTCATCAGTCATCAAGACTCATCTCTGTGTCTGTACGTATTACTATGTATTACCTAGTAATGCACTCGCAGATGTGTTGTTTATTGAACCACAGTATGATGAGCTTGACGGACAGGCGGCTACACTCTCCTTTCGTTGGTAACCCCCGATTTGATGTTGACCTGGTAATGTGTTGAACGTCGTGCGGGAAGGAATTATTTGCACCACTGCCCCGTCTGATGAGACTAACTTGAAGCTGGTTGTAGCGTAAAAGCACCATGTCTGTTCGTAAGATAGCAGAGCATCCACTCCTGATTGCACACCTCATTCTAAGACCCAACATGTCCAGGGTGCTAATAGGTGCAAGGTTACTTGTTATTCTCAACCACCAAGGGGTGATGGCCATAAAAACTACATCTGCATTCGTCAGGCTATGCCAGTTAGCGGCGGCTTGCACCAAGAAAAAGATGGGGCCCTAGTCTTAATTTATCCATTTGTAACAGGTCCATTTGGTTACATTTGACTTCCAAATAACAAGACAACCCAAAGCACCCAAAAAAACACCATGCAACATTGGCAGTTAGAGGTGCGTTTTCCTTCAAATCGGAGCCATATATTCCACAAGCTAACCTGGGATTGGATCTTGCCAGAGCTTTCCACTGCCTGCCTGCCTGCCTGTCCCTCACTATCTCCCTTTCAGCTTTTGAAACTGTTTATCTCCACTGGCCCTTTTCATTTAAAAAAAAGGGATTGGAAAGAGGAGTTGGACGGAAATGTTCCATTGTGACAGGAAGTCATTCTCCAAGGTCACAGGGACTCATTGTGGAGCCATGCTAGCTGATATATGGACGGACTACTGATAGTGGCCTGCCTCCAGCTCTGCTCGGACGCTCGCCGACAGACTGTTTTCAGAGTGTTTTGAGAGACAAAGGCAGATGGCGGAGGAGGGACACGCTATTTCATCCAACAGGTTTCCCGCTGTCACATTTTTTTTTCTAGCAGCATCTTTCATCTGCATTTTACCAATGGTTGATTGGTTTCACACCTATGGCAATGACAGATAGGCGTACGCACTGCAGTCACACACAGTGCCACATGCTCACTGCACATTTTGGCTGGCTGACACGAAATGCTAAACGCGATGACACATGCTGGATGCATCATATGTCATTTATATGGAAGGAAACGATTGACTATGAAAACCGAGTCCTCCTTCTCATTACATGCAATGCTGTGTGTTTGTTTTGATAACAGCCGTAAATGCGGTTTTATGGTAATATATTACAGCCTACTAGGCTCTGGTCAGTCAGTCCAGTTGGCTGGTCAGTTAAGCACAGTAATACCAGGCGCCAAATCGAGCTGGAAAGGAAAATTAGCATCTCCATAAAGCTTGTGAACATACTGAAGCACAAGGTACTCTACGTAGAACAATGGCTGTGTTGAAACTATTGTTAAGTTCTCCTTGTCAGTGGATCAACACCAGCTGATAACTTGGCCAACATTGTGTTTTAAAGGACAGCTTTGTTTTTGTTTTTCAACCAAGGTTCATGTTTTATTTTGTTACTAGACCTACAGTAATAGACTCCAAGAAATTATACCTGGCCACAAAATGTCACAGGATCTACTGAAAGTGACAAACTGCTATATCTAGCTCCATGTTCAAATGCCAAAAACAGCTAAAACCTGTAAAACTAAAATACGCAGCAAATGAAGAAAAAAATAACATGCATGTTTTACTCTCTCTAATAACAACCTAAAACATGAACCATGGTTGAAAAAAAAAACAAGAACAAGTTGTTCTTCACGTCCAGAGTCTCACCATAACCATCTATTATGATATTTGACATCGCTATGACTATGATATTTATATATATATATATATATATATATATATATATATATATATATATATATATATATATATATATATATATATATATATTTATGTACTGTATATACCACAACTGACACAGATATACCATACTGTACTGCATATCATTACACTGTATACAATCTCCAGACACTACATTCATTACCCGCACTCTGTTAATTGGCAGCCCCCAACCCCCCCCCCCCCCCCCCCCCCCCCCTCCCCTCCTGCACACACACATTGTCACTGAGTCAGAATCCATCAGTTCTGCTTGGCTTTAGTCACAGTTCCCTTCACTGTCTGTTCTCCTTTGTGATTGAGATGGCTGCGGATAGACAGCCCAGACGCTCCAACCTCCCACAGGGACACGCCACAATGAGTACAGATGAATACCTGCGAGCGGCAATCAAAGAGCTCTTTCATCATCACAAATTCAATTTGGGGAGATGCGTGTTAAAGCCCCAATGCACACTTTTTTTCCAATGCATTAAATTGAAACTTCAATCCTGTCATGTTTGCCGCCACAAATGCGATGCTAATGAGGCCTGGAATGGCGTCTGTTTCTTCTTCTTCTTTTAAGGACAACTCGGGCAGCCATTTCAAGAAAGCCTGGCTTTGTGTTGACGTGTCGTGATGAGCTCATGTGTGTGTGTGGGGGCGGGGCAGTGTCTCGGAAGGCAGAGCAGGTCATCTTGGAACGCAACAGTTTGGTTCCCAGCTCCATTTCATGTCATGTTGAAGAGCAAGACAGTGACAACCCCTACCTGCTCCTGATAAGCATGTTGGTGCCTTGCCTGGTTGCCCACGCTGTCAGTGACAGTGTGTTTCAGATAAAGGCGCTATGCTAAATTAGACCATTTACTGTAGCAGGCGGTGCCATGTCCGCTGGAGGTCTGTACAGAAGGTGGGTTGGAAGGAATTGTCAGACAAAGGAGACTTGTTTTCTCTTGTTCTTCCATTCCACCTCTCTTTGTGGCATCCCACAGGGAACTGAGGGGGGGTGCAGGTAGTTCAGCACCAAGGCCGGCGCTGCAGGGCTCCCCCGGGCCAGGTGATACAAGGACAATGCCTCCCTGTCCACATTCTTTTACTTACAGTGACTTCATGCCCTACCTAGTACTGTATGTGTGTGTGTATAGCCAAGAAAGTCAATGTCACACGAGGGCTCTGGAAGTTTAAACAAAGGTGCTCCGT
Source organism: Benthosema pterotum (assembly GCA_039105355.1). Lineage (NCBI taxonomy): Eukaryota > Metazoa > Chordata > Actinopteri > Myctophiformes > Myctophidae > Benthosema > Benthosema pterotum. The sequence continues at coordinate 34,544,565 of CM076972.1, read as the reverse complement.
CTTGCATGGATTTTGGCTCCTTTGTGTGGCCTGGGGCTTGCAAAAAGGAATATTTCTGACATCCCTTGCTCATTTTTCACTTGCTTAGGCCATGAAATTTGCTTGGGCAGAAAACCCTCGATGCCAATGCCTGTGATATTTGCTGCAAGAAAGTAGTGGACACTCGCCCACACCTGCAAATATCTGCATTTGTCTAAAATTATGCCTTCAGTCAACGGGAAGGTGGACCTGGGCACACCTGGTACCAATATGAGCATTTCCCAAATATAGCTAACTTTCATACTGTGTAAAAATATGACTTATTTGACAGAGCGGGACATTTTCCCCTTATTTTATATTTCAATTACACCTGAAACCTCCAAATAGCAGCCATAACGTCCATAGCTTCCATGTTTAGTGGGGTTCAACCAGTGGTCCGGGCACCACCAGTGGTCTGGGGGCCACCGGTGGTCCATCCAGGTGGTCCCCAGGCTAAATGATGGAAAGTAGGTTAACCATGTGTTTTTTATCCGTATGTTTGACTGTTTTGTTTCCCAAATGCAGCCTGGAATTGTGGACAAAAGCAAAAAGAAATCTTTAGTTTCACCGTCTGTGGGGCTAAAATATCATCAAATGGTGGTCTGTGGCTCAAATTCTGAATGAATAGTGGGCCCTGGCCTCAAAAAGATTGAAAACCAATGTATTATACTATCCTGTCCCCTCCTATCCTTTCTCCTTCCCTTTCCGTCTCACATTTCTCGTCTTGTCTCCTCTCCTCCCCAGGGAGTGGTGGCCACGGAGAAGAGCAGAGGGGGACAGCTCCTCGAGGAGCCAAAGATGCTGCCTTTCCGAGCAAACACCTTCAGCCTGCAGGTGTCCATCCAGGATGTTCCCCAGTTTCTGTGGAGCATCAAACCCTTTACCACATGTCAGGTATGACAGCCGGCCAACACTCACTGAGATGCATTCGTGTTTAAGCAGATCAGTTCCTTAATCTTCTCCAAAGGGGGAAAATTAAATTAGGTTTTGGTACTAACGCCACCCAAGAGCGAGGCTGGGGGTCCTTGGCCAATACTACGTTATCTGTCGGTGAAATGTTGCCGCCATCAGCTTTACCTGTCTTGCAGACATGCATTTGGACGACAGATTAAGTTGTTTTCTTTTTTTCTTTTCCTGCGGTACCCCAGAATAATGTACACAGCAGTGAATATATATTCTTTATAAGATTAAAAGTGTCTTTTAATCAGTGTTGTTGGACAATATTACTTTGAAGAGTAATACTGTATATTACTTATTGCGTATTACCCCTTTAGGAAAGTAATACCCTTACATTACTTATTACAGCAGCAGTCACTGCTACACATTCAAAAATGTCCACATAAAGCGTACACTGTGTTTTGGTTGGATTGGCCACAGTGACCATTGCACTCAGTCGTGTAGTTTCAAATGCACGCCTAGAGTCTAGTATGACACTGTCTGCCCTAAAGTGGGTTGATATGTCAGCACAACAGCAGGAGCAGCAGAGTCACGCAAGCTCCATTCACTCGATGGGGCCAGTCCAATGGCTCTTATACCTAGGCCTCTATTGACAATCGGGACAATAAATAGGGACAACTTGCTGCACGAACAGCTCTCGAGCGCTCTTTCTGACCCTTCAATGTCGCAACTTTGATACTCGATGGCATTTTACGTCTAACTGTAAAAATAATAGGTTGCAGCCTGTTTTTAGCTCAAAGTAAAGCTCATCCCTGTTGTCCAACGCAATACTGTTGAAAGCAGCAGCATGACGAAACTAAATAGTGATAGTAGTAACTGTATTACTGTTTCGTAGGACGAAATCTTGTACTACTTTTTACGGAAATTACTGTAATATTATTTTATATTACTCGTTACACATCCATCTCTGCTTTTAATGCTATATGTAGTTGGCATTCCTCTGTGCAAGGGGCGAGCCGTGCGCTCGCTCTGTCCCTTCCCCGCTGTGTTATTGCACCCGGCGTCTGAATGCAGGGCTGGGGCCTGCTGCGCGTTTCACACAAAGCAGACACCTCCACGGTGTCCACGTTGTTATTTATTAGGGTCTTAGGAGGGAGACAGGCTCTGTGAACCTCTGCCTCCCCCTCCTGCTCCTCTCGGAGCAGGTGTAGAATAATGGCCGCGTGGCTCGCCATACATCAAGTCAGCTTTTAGTCCTAAAGAGCAAGCCGGTCTCTCCCCGTGTCCATCATTCCTTCCTCCTCCACCACCACCACCATCAATTAACTGTCACGTATCACATGAATCGGGTTTGGGGCGGAGCAGGCGTGGGCTGGGGGGGTCTGCGCGGGTCAAAGCCGGTCCTAGGGAGGTTAACATTGGCCTACTTGGGCCCCTCTTTGCCTTTAAAGCCAGAGTTTCCTCCTCGCTATACCAATCGTTTACAGGTCACTTTAATATGCAGATATCGGGCAATCTGCGCCGCACCAGAGGTCAAGGACGTTTTCCCCACAGATCTGCCCTCGTTTCCACGGAAATTAATTATACATCAAAGGCCATCATTCTCTCCCCTGCTCCCGAGGCCCCTGCAGCCCCGGCACGTTCAGAGGAACGCTGCGCACAATACATATAACCCTGCGAGCGTCTCTTTTTTCTAATATGATCGGAATTGTGCGGGTCTGTATTTGCACGGGGATCCCTGCTGCTTCCTCTCATTCCCTCCCTCTGTTTCGGTCTGTCCTCGAAAAATATGTATTTCTACGCGTGAAGCTATCATCGCTTAGACTTCAAAGACGACTGCCTTTTGATCTTACTTTGTGTGTGACAGTTTTTTTTTTTCTATTTCTTTTTTTTTTTTTTTTTTTTTTTTTCGTTTGTGAGAATGTGCTCGCAGGAACGACAAGCAGTTGAGTCATCTCAGACAGAGGCAGTCCTAAAGTTGTAATTCTGTCATCCGGTTTGCCTCTTCTACCGTCTTCATTCATTAAAGTTCATTTGATTTATTTGCAATGTAATAGGAGAAAATGGCACCAAAAAAATCAAAAGTCGTAGAAAGGTTAAACTCAAATGTGAAATTAATGAAGAGAGATGCAGTAAAAAACTAAAAAGTGTCTTATGAAATAATCTCACCCGAGAGAGAAATAAACAACTAACAAGCAGACAAAGATTTAAAGGGGAAAGAACATGAAATACAACTATTTATCTTTTTTATTTTTATTTTGTTTTTTTGGTGCACCCATGTGTGTTCTCTGTCCCCACAAATCTATTCTAGTTTGAACAATCAGTCTTTCATATCATATAGGAGCTTTAATGGAAATTGCTCTCAGGAACATCTTGTTTGGCCTCATAATGATGCCATCAATGCACCTTACTTTGTATAATTACTCCTCTTCTTCAGGCTTCAGTTCCAAATTTGCATTTCCACTTTGTTTGCAATGCCCACCATTCTTGATTTTCCAAGCTGACATGGAATGGAAACATCTAGCATCAGTATTATAATGACTCTACTATAAAATGTCCTCCACTTCAGCGCCCCCACCACCTCAGGACATTGTGGTACTGCAGCTAAACTGTCCTGAAAGAAATGACAAGGACTGGTTATATCAGTGGTGAGGCCCAAACCATTAGAAATAAGCTTGAGGGACATATACAATATGATATTAAGTATTAAAAACAAATTTAGGAATCCATGTTATTTGAGCTTTAAAGACATGTACATGTTCTATACTGTAACATTCCTCTCCTCTCCTCTCCTCTCCTCTCCTCTCCTCTCCTCTCCTCTCCTCTCCTCTCCTCTCCTCTCCTCTCCTCTCCTCTCCTCTCCTCTCCTCTCCTCTCCTCTCCTCTCCTCTCCTCTCCTCTCCTCTCCTCTCCTCTCCTCTCCTCTCCTCATGTCAGGAATTCCCTTTCCCCCAAGTGTGGTGCAGCAACCAGCAGCCCCTGCACTGTGCCTTCTCCCTGGAGAGATACAGCCCCGCCACCACGCAGCTCTCCTGCAAAATCAGCGTGCGCCAGGTCAAAGGCCATGAACAGATTCTGCAGGTCTACACGGCCGTGGCCGAGGTGAAAACCCTCCTGCCTCTTCCCTTCTCCTCCTTGCCAAGCATTGGAGGACGTTTTACTTTTCTCACACAACCTTTATCTAACCTTCCGCAAACGTGTGTGTGTGTGTGTGTGTGTGTGTGTGTGTGTGTGTGTGTGTGTGTGTGTGTGTGTGTGTGTGTGTGTGTGTGTGTGTGTGTGTGTGTGTGTGTGTGTGTGTGTGTGTGTGTGTGTGTGTGTCTGCGCACACGTGCATGTGTGTAGAGTGTGTGGCCATTGACAGCAGTGTTGGGCCAGCTTTCCCCTGCACTAGTGTTCTGTTATTAATAGAGAGAAAAGGACACGCTCTCTAAGAGCATTGGGGCTATACTTAGACTCTTGTACGACTATATTCTGTAGATCTCACGCAGCGGAAATTTGGTTGGACTGTACTGTATTTGAACCCACTGACACAATGGCGTTATAGTCCGGAAATAAAGTTTCAACAACAAAAGCCCTAGACAACAGGTAAATGATTTGAAATGGTATGCGATTCATTCATTCCGATTCATTTGTCAAAGTGTGCACTAGGGAACTCAAAACTTTGCTATTTGGAGTTGTGGTGCAGAATAAAATGCAAATGCAAACAAAAGCAGTGCAGTAATTACAGACCGCAACAGCCAACACCATGCAGACATTCCTCATAGGATTTTGCAGTCAGGATATTGCAGTAAGACAGCGACAGTGGGGTGACTACTCAACCTCGCAGCACTGGGAGAAAACAAAATCAACAAGAGCGAGAGATGCTAAATGAGGGCAATCATGTGGGGGAAACGACATCTCTTTTCAAAAAGTGAATCAGCCAAACTTTGAAGGCACTCAGGTGGCTTTACAAGGGAGTATGAACTGTTTGTATGAGACTATAGTCCCAACATGATGCATATGAGTAGAACATAAGCCTGATTTATACCACCCTGGACGACACAAGGTCTATCGGCAGTAGTTGCGAAAGTTGCTGTATTTACAGTCCCCAGTGAAACAAACCTGTTCAGTCCTCACTAGTGTCTTGGCTTGTTCACTCTTATTTTCAGAAAAAAATGATTTAAACGAACAAAGCCGTTATAGAAGTGCGCAAAGTGCACACAATTCCATCTTTTAAACCTTTACAATGGCTTTGCGAGAGCAAAGGTGGAAATAAAATGTTTCTGTGGGGTATACATTTTCGGGAGCACGATTGACTGAAAAATGGCAACTTCCAGGAGAAGTTTGACATGCCGAAAGTCCTGCCTTTTGTTACACTCACATTCCCAGAGAGCCTCTCCAATGTTGAAGAGGTCGGCCCTAGTGGTTATCGTGTGAACTGCAGGCAGCCCATGGATTCATGACTATGAAACCCCGTGCTCCTGGAGTTTAACATTGGGCGCTCGTTCATATGCACATTCATGAAGAAAACACTTTCGCCACTTCCGCCCACCAAAATTTGGTCGGTGGAAGTGCGAAAATGCGGAAGTAGACCCTACTTCCGGCAGTCTTCCGTGTGCTTCAAAACACCACTGAGCAACTTGTATTGAAATGAACGGCAAGGGGGCGGGGCTATCGCTCCAGTCGGGTCTCTATATTTTATTACTCTATGAGTAGGTTGTGCCCAGGCTTTCATTTTGCGGCGCATATGTAAGCCTGGAGACCGAGGCTAGGTTTATACTTAATTACATGCCGGTATTGCAGACCAAAAATAGCAGATCTATAAGCTCACTTACAACCCATCCCGATGAGAATCGATGTGAGCTTCTGAATCGGCTACTTCGAGTGTACGACACGGCATGCCAGCAAAGGTGTAGTGTAAGGCATTACACCAGGCCTGCCCTCTCTTTAATTAAAATGTCAAGTGGAAAAGTATTTTAGTCAGTTATAAATATAACTGAGAACTCATATAGTAGGTTTGCAGTATTCTTATCTTTCCAATAATGCCAATATTATTTTCCCCCTTTTAACATACTTTTTCTTACGTCCTTTGGGAGTCTGCTGATTGCTATTGGCTAGTCAGCCTCAATCAGTTCTAACTACCAGGCAACCAGGGACTGAAGTTTTTTTTTTAATCTTGTTGGCTAAACTTTTCTCATTATTGCATGTCACCCTGCATTTACAAGCTTCAAAAGTGGTACGTCTCATCTGAATTATTTCTCCCCAATTTATGTAGACCAAGACATGACAACCTCTCCTCCCCAAAGCATCAAGGTTTTTGACATAAAATCATTTATTTCCGAAAGGAGCTTCAGTGACATCCCTCTGTTTTTTTTTGTGTGTCGGAGCAGGTGACAGATGTCACAAATTGTATTAAAGTATTATTTATTTTTTTGGGTCCTCTCTTAGACTGAGAAGGAGTCGGTGCCATTTTTTATGCAGACAGACTGCACCATCACCTCACAGACAGGTCCCAAGGCCTTCAAAATCCCCCTGTCCATTCGCCAGAGGATCTGTGCTACCTTCGACACTGCCAACGCCAAAGGCAAGGACTGGCAGCTCTTAGCCCAGAAGCTACACCTAGACAGGTGAGCCCATACTGAATGATGCAATACTGTGTCTGTGCTTGTTCTTATCAAACAGCGGGAGAATGGCTGATCGACTTCATTTTTTATTCTCCTTATAAAACTACTATTATGTTAGGCAGAAGCTTGTCTGTAGCTCGTCACTACTTTAGAAAATAACAAAAAATATCAGATGTATAATCCTACACTGTGTAGATCACTCACATGACACTTTAATATGACAAGTGTGTTAAGTGGTTAAACTTAACACACTTGTAACTTAAATTATTATTAAACTCATCTAAAGTCATTAATGTTGTTAATGTTGCTAAGTATGTATCGTATGGTATACAGTAAGTATCCTCATATTCATTTTCCAAATTTGACATTTTTACAGTACAGTACACTGACCAGACTGATCATTTAACTGTGAAGCCATGTTGCCTACTGTTGCATATAATGCACATTCTTTTGTGCTGTCCTTGCAAACTGACTTTCCCTTGAGGCAATAAATGGTATCATATTGTTCCTCTTAGACTTTGCTATCTATGTCAGACAGTTAGCAAATATCAGTCAGCATAATGAATATCACTTTCTCATTCCAAGTGCCTTCCGATTCGATATCCTCTTATCTTTACAAATATGAAGCAGCCTGCCCTATACTATCCTATACTGTGCTCGTTATGGGACACTGTACTGGTGTTTCTCGATCCAAATGTTCTCTTTGCCAAAGCCGTGCGTTGGCTCAGGCAGACCTAATCTCCCTTTAAGTGTGTGATTCATGAGAAGTTGGTATCTGAGAGTCCTCTGGGGCTCCAAATTACCCAGATAAGCCTTCTTCTGTCATGTTTAGGTCCTTTCAACTCAGCCACATTTGACCAATGGCTGCGGCCTCAGAAGATGGGTGGATTATTTTGTCTAGTGGCAGATAGTACACTACCGACTGGAAGGGAAATACTGCCCCCTACTGGATTCCATAGGTTTGTCATGGCAGCAAGGGCATGGCATGGTTGAGCACAGTGGTTGACCTGACCACTACTGAATAATGTCACAATATTGGGATGTGTTAAAACTATTATCAAATGCTTCCTAATAAAGGAAATGCACAAGGCCATGCATGTCCAAAATGATTGTTAGTGTTAAGGAAATTAAAAGAAGGTGCTGTTTTCCAATTGATCTAATGTCATTGTTTAGATCTTACCTTTCAATCGTTTACTATTTATAAAACATGCAGATTTGCACCCAATGTCTCTATTTTGGGCATGGCAATATAGGAGAAGAATCTTCCAATTTCTTTCAGAAGTACCCATAATAGCAGATCTACAAGATCACAACACATCACATCGCAACGTGATGTGTTGTATATTGGCTGTACTAGGCTGTCAAAGAATGATATAGCCAGTCATTCATGAAAGAGTTACAAGGTTTCTGCCCAACAGGGATGATGAGCAGTACGTACAAAATGTGGTGTATTTACATTGTTGAATCATTAAGAAAATTAAATGTTATGCCTTAAGGTTAGGTTAAAGATAGTACCCATTTAAGGGTAATTTAAAGATTTAAACAGACCGTGCCTCTTTAATATCTGTAGGCTAACTTGGCTAAGTGTTCCAGAATTTTGGAGCCTACATTATTTTTTAGAAAACTTTCTCCAATTTTATTTTGGGTAGGATATATTTACTGTAGCAAGCAAGCCTGCAGTAAATAATCTGAGGTCTCATGAAGGAACATACAAACACAGGGGGTCTGGAAATAAGCCAGACCAAACCTTCTGAGAGATTTATGAACAAGTAGAATACTTGTAGAATACTAAAATCTAGGAGACAGCCAGTGTCTAAGGCTGGAATGATACAGTAGGTTCTCTTCTTGTTTGCATTTGTTAGCAGTCTACCAGCAGAGTTCTGGATATGCTGCACACAATCAATGGGTGTTTTAAAGACTATTAATAGGTTCATTGCAGTAACCAAACCTATTGGAGATATACTGTAGCATGTTATTATTAGTTATATTTATATATGTATAATTAGTTACATGAAAGAATGCTGTGTTGGTATCTTTAATAGATGGAAAGTGAGCAACATAATAACATAACAATACGTATGCTTAGTTTGATAAAGGAAATCCTTTTTGCTTCACTAAATAGGATTTCTGTCTTAACCTCAAGTTATTACCATGTATTGATTGCATGCAGACAGACAGACAGACAGACAGACAGACAGACAGACAGACAGACAGACAGACAGCAACAGGAATCTAGCATTAGGTTCTGTTTTCTAGTGGAAAATCAGTAATAATAACTGTCCTACCAGGGTCCAAGAGCATAGTGAGATTTTTATTTAAATTATTTTTATTGTTATTGAATGCTAACTATCTGTTATTCGATTTAGCAGATCTACAAGCGAACAGCGTGATGCATTGTGAGCTTCTAGATCAGCTATATTAGATTAGATAGATTGCTATGTAAACAGTTACTATACTGTATATTGAGATTCTGTCTTGTCTATTGGTCTGCCATCAGATCACAAAGTTTGAAAAAAAAAAAAAAAAATAAAAACACTGCGATGCACTGCGATGCAGTGCACTCACTCTGTAGTAAATACATGATCAGCCATTAACAGTTTTACATAAAACTGCACATCATTCCCCTTGACATCCAGTACCACAGAGAGCAGGCGCCTAATTTAACTCAAAGTCTGACAAGACTTTCTCCATTCCCTCTACAGGAACTTGTGTTACTTTGCTAAGCAGCGGAGCCCATCAGCAGTCATACTGAGTCTGTGGGAGGCGCACCACCAAGACAGCGGTGACCTGGACTCTCTGGCCAGCGCTCTGGAGGAGATCAGCAAGATCCAATCGAGAACCTCCCCAAAGAGCCTGGACAAGCCAGAGCCGCACCTCAATCACATATCAACGGACAGTCTGGCCGCCAATCTGCATCAAACAGGCTCGGAATTTGCGAACCACGAGACGGAGGAGGACTCAGCCGAACATGAGTACACAGGCTGAACCAGACAGAGGGACTGACGCTAAAACGATGCCCGATTTCAGTCAGTGAACTGATGAACTGAGCTTAATGCATAATCCTTGTATGCACACATACTGTACAACGGTGACTGGTGGTGGACGGACGGCATGTGGGTGGCGACACGTTGAGGGGTGATGTGTTGGTCAGAGAGCGGCTCAGGCAGGTGGACGGACCGCGCAATCAACACATTGGCCCGATCACAACGGCAAAAAGTGACGTGATGCTGTCTCACCACCGGATCTACTACTACTAGTACTACCCCACCTCATCTTTGTTTTTCAACAATACGTCTGAAGAAGGACTGTGAACATGTTTTGTTTTTGCTTTCTTTCACCGTTCTACTCTGTTTCATTTTTTTTTTTTTCTTTCTTCTTCTCAATGTCGGCCCACCCTTCATCTGAGTGGTGCACTGTGTATTTTGTGCCCCCACCTTGCCTCCCAGCCATAGCGTTACGGTGGTATACCTTCTGCATTGCCGCCATCCATTATTTTCCGGTACGATATGCTCCTATAAGAAAGTGAGAGTATGGGAAATTCTCTCCTGGCCCCCTGGGGGGTCTGTCCCTGCAACTCAGAACACACACACACACACACACACACACACACACACACACACACACACACACACACACACACACACACACACACACACAAACACACGTCCCGATCCCAGCAAACACAGCTCCATATGGCATCTGGATGTATTTGCATATTAGTTCTAATATGCAAATGATGCTAGAGGAATATAATAATAATCATGGCATCCAATTTGTGGGGAAAAAAGAAAAGACAAATCTGTGTTTCATTTTGGGTTCCATTAATAAAAAAACAGCCTTCTTTTGCGACAGAGAGGAGTCAGCTGACTGGTTTGGGTGAGTGAGGGTTGGGGTACATACTGTACTGTTATATTCTGTACTGTACTTTTAACTTTTAACTGCTGACCAAGAGATGACAGCTGTATGTATGGTGACTTGTTTGAGAGAGAGAGAGAGAGAGAGAGAGAGAGAGAGAGAGAGAGAGAGAGAGAGAGACAGAGAGAGAGAGAGAGAGAGAGAGAGAGAGAGAGAGAGAGAGAGAGAGAGAGAGAGTGTGTACTTTCAACAGCATGGTGCATCTATGCATCTCTAGTGTGTATCTGTTGCCTTAGTTTCGCCATTGTGTTGACGTGTACCACACCACTCTTTAGGCCTGTTTTTGGTCACCACCCTCAACGGAGAGGTACCGATTTCAACAACTACAGGCAGGCGTCAGGTAGATGAAACGCAAAGGACTTTATTCTGTTAGTGAGCTTTTATTGTTTTTAAAAACAAAAGAAGAAAAAAAGTGTTTAACTAAAATTATGCAGCGGCTTTTCTGGTCTCAGAACAACCTACGCAGTGTTTGTTGGGGGGGGGGGGGGGGTATTATAAACAAAGATGATGTCCGGGATGTGTTTGATCTGTAAACATATCAGCGTACAGTTTAATAAATACTTATTAGTTGTTCCCATATTAGTCACAATTGTCTGTCATTTCCTGCTCACAAATCACAATCATGATGATTTGGGTATATACTGTACATTTTTTTGATCTCTAAAAATAATATTAATTTAAGGTGATTGATATACAGTATGTGGAGTTTGGTCTCTCACAGGTTTACCATTAAGGACACATTAAGGTGACATTTTACTTTAACATTAAGATCATAATGTCGCACACCACATCGAGCTGGGCATTTTTTTAGTCTCTGCCCCGATTTATGTTTTGTCATCCTGCGAGGTTAAAAGAAGACCTTTTCTTTTCTATTTTTACTAGGCACGGCTAATCCAATTATACCAGTCGTTTATATAATATCAAACAGGTTACTCAAGAGGATGAACGTTCATTTATTTAAAATATAATTGTTCCTGTAATCGTGACTGTTTGGGTTTCTCATTTCTGTGAGCAAAGAGCTGTTGAAAATGGAAATGTGTGCTTCTGTAGTGCTTACCAGTGGTTTATGTTTGCATTGAGAGAGCATTCTAGTCTTTGGCATCGCACCCGACATTCATTCACCCTCACTTTGGATGTGCACTCAGCTCTCTCTACTTTCCATTATCAATATAATCATTCTGTGTATTTCAAATGTGAACGCACACACACACATGGGCACAGACAAAATGAATGCACACACACACTGGCCACAGGCAGGCAGGTGACAAATTAAAGGAAACCTCTGAATAACTAAGGGAAGAAACAAATGCATATGCTTCCATTATACAAATGGCTTGCATGCATAAGAACATCCTATCATACTGCTGGTGACTGGCATGTATTAACATGCTGAGATTTTGGATCAAGATGACAAGGAAAGAAATGATTATTGTGGCGTAGATAAGCTCAACTGGCTCGTGTTTCAGAAGGAACAATGACTAAAGTGCACCTCTATATTTTGAACTTAAGAAACATATGAAAAGAGAACAAGAATTGACGCATCATCAGTTAATTGGCAGCTGCTGTATAATTTCTGTTCTCTGACCTCAGAGCCATGGGAGGGTTTTTATACCGGCTATCTGATTGGCTATCTGGTCTCTCGGCAACGCCACGACTTCTGATTGGCTATGTCGTCTCTTGGCAACCCTTCCATCTCCAAAGTCTCCCTGCCTGTTTCTTAGGCAGCCTGCAGCTGCCAAAAAACAAAGGAATTGAGGCTGAAAGTTCCTATTCAGTGTTTGTGAAAGCTGTACATGCGGCGATAATTAGTAAAAAAAAAAAAAAAAAAAAAAGAAGTGCAACTCTTCCGCGGGATTCTGGGACTGACAGGACGTGCTAGCTTGGGTTTCAGCCTGATTTGCGGCGTTCCGCACATCTGAAATGTCACTTCACAAAACAGTCTGGCCAGAGCTTGCTTGACTTGCATTTCCCTGACGTCACCTGTTATGTAGCCACGTTGTTTCTGATTGGATGGTGTGTTCAAATGAATGTGAACTGCAAGTGAAGTCGTAAGGGATTGTGCAAACCCATTTGTACACCCAAGGGATATATTCTAGATCAACATGTTACAGAACTCTCCACCACCACCATCAAAACACAAAATGATGGAATATTATATATTGTTAGAATGGTGTTCCATTATTCCGGTACAGTTCCAGAAACTTGTGTGATCTATGCCAAGGCACATAGAAGCTGATGGGCCCAATACCTTAATACAACACCTTATTTTGTTTTTTCCTTTAATGCGTCACCCGTCTGTACATATACACTCTATGTATAATACTTTGGTGTTGAACTAAACCTATTTCACAAGCTAAAAAAAGGGTTCCTCTGATTTCTCTTGTTGATTTGGTCCCATGCTTTACTTCTCTTTGCTTCACGCATGGCCTTTGGCTTCATATCACTATTCTTGTGCCTTGTTTAACTACTGTAAATGGTGAATGTTGTAAAGTTACAGATGGGGCTGAAAAAAGAGAAAACTTAATCATAATGACATACATTTAAAGATATTATTTAAAAAAAGAAAGACTATAATATTGAATATAGGCTGCAGAGCTTTTCTAGTGCTGAACATATATGTTTGGTAACGCCAGGGCAGCTTTGTGGTATATTGTATCTATAATTATGGACATTTTGGATGTTTTCTGTACAGTAGAATTTGCAAATGTATATGCAGCCTTTTGGAAATAAATGTACAGTTTAAAAGTCTCAAGCCTGTAGTTGAGATGAGTCACTTCTTGGCTTCTAGTATCATGTCACCTGTAATACAATCAATACACACAATTTAGTCCACCATTGTGTGGCACTATTTACCTCCACAACGGTAGTCTGAACCTACACAAGTGCCATTAATTACCCCAGCTTGGACTAGCAGGCTGCCTCTGGTGCCACCCATTCAGTGAAAACTAATGTATAATTTGTTGTTGCTCACTGAAGATAGTGGATTTTCAATTAAGTAAGTAATCGGGAGTAATTAATTGTTCTGTTTTCTTATAGTGTAATGGACCATGTATGTACTCATAGGAGATACATTCATTCTGCAAAATTAGACTTTACAGTATTTCAGTACAGTATTTCTCCTATTTCTTAATACAAATAATTAAAATTATATGTATTATTATTATTATTATTATTATTATTACCCCTATTATTATTATTACCCTTATTATTATTATTATTATTATTATTATTGAAATTAAACATTTAAAAAACGATGGAAAGTTGGTAACCGGTTTAGAAATGCTGACTTTGGGGGAATTCTGCAGCTTGTAAACTGCTGCATTCCAAACAGGTTTTTTGACAAAGGCAAACGTCATTTTTCAGAGCCATACAGTAGTAAATAGTTCTAGTACAGCATGTGGTAAGAGGCTATAGGGAGTGGCTTGGAGATCCGGAGAGAACCAGCTAGTGCTCAGATAATCCCCTGCCTGCCCTATTTAGAAATGTACATAAATGATTATGAAATACTGAATGATGTTCGGAAGTATTAGTCACACCACACTGGCACAGGAATGTGGGCGTGGCTAGTGCAACATGTGGGTGTGGCTAGTGCATTAAACCAATATTTTTCCCTCTGTCAACATTGCTCTCAACCTGCAACCAGTTCAGGAACAATCAGAACTATCAAAGGAAGTAAGGAAGGGAAAGTCAAATATGTGCTTTGTTGAAAGAAAAGATAAGATAGATTTACATCATCATGAAATGTCAAGGACATGGACTTCAGTTGCCAGGCTGCTATCCTTTCAAAAATAAAAATGTTATACCCACCATACCTGCCATTCTACAATGACAGGTATGACATGACAATGAAAACAATGTTTTGTGTAAAGAGGCTGTTTTGATACAATACTCACAACTAAAAGTAGTCTGACAAAGTAGGTTTAATAGTGTAGCTCTGTCTGGTGTCACTTTTGGCAGTGGATGTGTTCTCACTCACAAATGAGAAATACAGTACACACACACACACACACACACACACACACACACACACACACACACACACACACACACACACACACACACACACACACACACACACACACACACACACACACAAATAAATTTCCATATCGATGAAATTGATCTTGACCTCAGCACGGCAGATGCGCAGAATCCAATGCAGCCGGCATGAATGCAAAGTTCACTGCCTTATCTAGGAATAAGACAGCCTGCAGACGTTAGCCTCCCTCGGGTCTGCGCCTTATCGTCAACAAACACAAGTCCCAGAGGCATGAACCACACGGCAGCAAACACTGTGTGGTGGCCATGTCAGAAAGTCTTTTTAGGCATTTAGCATAACCCCCTTAAGATAAACAACTTTAAGTGACTGAGCACAGGGAGGGAGGGAGAGGAGGGATTCAGAATCTTGCTCAAGATCACTTGGACATAGTTTATGTCATACAAGGGTCAAAACTGTGAGGTTTAGGTTAACTTAAAAGTTCTTACAGCCCTACTGACTCTGAAAGTGCATGTGGCGGTGCCTCTTCTCCACGAGGAGAGAGGGCAGTCCACCGCCTGGCCCCTTTTTTTTTTATTGTTTTGTCTTTATTGAGAGAGACTGTAGGAGAGCTTAGTTTTCTATTACCAGGTGACACTTTAAATCATTGTTCTCAGCTGGGTCACAAAAGAAGAGCTAGAAGAGAAAAGGCTCTAGTGGGAGTCAATCCCAACCCAGTAGGGATAAAATAGGCTCCAGAGACAAGGACCTAATCCACTACATTATCTATGGACACACCTATCCCCATATGATTGTTGTGTTGTGTTTGTTGATTTTGAACTCCCACGGCAAGTATATTATTGACTTAATGCAGCAGCTTTGGGATTTATAGTATACTTCTTCAAGAACCAGTGACTTGTTCTTGAAGAATGTACTATATATCTCTAACCCCACTGTATTTTATGTTCTATTATTATGATTGTGGAATCTTGATGAGCTGCAATTGCATGTACAGCACCAGTAATAGCTCTTGCTCCCAGGGCTGTTCGGGGGAAGATCATTCACCTCTTATTTTATGGTGCTTTTTGATTCATGTGAGGTTGCCATGGTAACAGGTGTCAGCCTGGAGCGTGTTTTGCAGCTTGCCCAGAAGTCCATGAAACTGTCAATCAGAGCTAGGAACTGGGCTAAGTCAAAGGTATAGAGGGCTGCCGTGAGACTGATAATGCTGTATGTAATGGGATTTGTATATCTGAATATATTGGAGAATGCCAGCTGTAAATTCCGTGTTGTAAAACACATTAAGCTAAGCATCCAGATAGATGAATGACTAGATTTCTGGGGGAAATTGTGTAGGTTCACTGTGACTTAGATGTTAGCTTGTACAAAATGTTTAGAGAGAGAATATTGTGAAGATACATTCATTCTTTCATTCATTCATTCCAGGATTCATTCATTCAACCAACGTGTTTGTTGTATTCTTGTATGAAATGAAGTGGACACGGACAAGGCAGCTTCACACCATGTTAACAATTTTACTTCCTTCTTCTCCTGGACCTTATGACAGTGTTTTTCAACCAGTGGTCCGGGGACCACCAGTTGTCCTTGAGAGAGTTCCCAGTGGTCCCCAGATAAATGATGGACAGTTGGTTATACCATAACTCTTGAGAGCGTAAACATGAAACCAAATGGACCCTTGCGGGTCCAATATTCAGAATCTGAAATAGCCCAAGTCTACACAACTACAGAATGTAGAAGATCAATGGTGATTTTGATCTGTATGTTTGAACGTTTTGTTCAGCCTGGAATTGTGGACACAAGCAAAAAAAAATCTTTAGTTTTGGGGACTGTGGGGTGAAAATGTCCTAAAATAAGGTCCATGACTCAAATGCTGAATAAATAGTGGGCCCTGGGACAAAAAGGTTGAAAACCACTGACCTATCTGCATTAGGGCCCCTTATAGTCTATAACTGAGTGTAGGCTATTGCTCTTTCAGAACATATACAGTACAGTACAGTGTTAGAGCAACTAGGTGCAGCCCTCACATGCGCCGATCCAACCAATAATAAGCCTGCAGTATGTGTGAGTCATAGTGTTTTGTCAGAGCGGCCGTTGTACCTGTTTGCCTGTGTCTCTGCTCCCTTTGGTACAAGTGTGCCCATACATGGGCACACTTTGCCCAAACAACATGAGATGTTGTTTGTGTCTCAGTCTGTCTACCTGTGTCCCCTTTTATGGTCATGGAAAACTCAGTAGTATAGTATCTGTCAGTCCTTGTCAATTGTATGCCATAAATCCGTGTTTCAGGCCAGATTGGCCTTATGGAAGGTGTACATTTACTTAACTTATTAGTAGCCTATAGCATAAAACATATGCCCCTATGGCATTCACACACTGGATACTATTCCTGTAGTCTGCAGTTAGTTAACACAATGTTTGATCTCAAAGTCAACTCGACTATATCAAGCCTACGTAGAAATCATTATACTTTTTCCCCAGAGCCATCAATACAGTCATACAGTCATACAGTCTATACAGTCATACAGTCTATTTTTACATTTTCCATTAATGCCTTTATTCTGTACAATAATAATAAATATTTCCAAACAAACAAACATTTTTAATGCAGTTGTCCATTTGTGAATGTACTTGTGACTCTTGGTTTCTCTTTTTCTGTTATGCTACATACTGTGTGATCTGACATTATTGTCTGGCTTTCCTAATAATCACTACTATTGTTAATATTGTTGTCCGCAATTCGGTTTCAGGAAAAACAAACCTTGTGTTATTCTGTGGCTTGTTTCTTTACATTAAAAGCAAAAAACTACCCGACATCAATTATTCATTTTAAACTGCACCTGGCCATTGGCGTGACTTTCATTGTGTGAGTGATCAATCCTATTTGGATTTTTTTTTTTTTTTTTACAAATCTACAGCCATATATCGATCCTATCTACGCGTGGTATGCAGGCTAACATGCTCTGACAAGTATCTTCTATGTCTGGAGAAGTGAATGGGAATTGTACTTTTCCCAAGGACATGTGCCTCAAATGTTTAATTTAAAGCCCTGCTTTATTCAATAGGATTTTGTCTGTTTTAATGTTCTACACTGTCGAGTCATCCTTACATTAATGGACTCGGGTAAAGAGAGCAAAAGATTTCCCTCTCCAGAGGAACATTAGTGACTTCCTCCTGGGGGATCCAGACACGTCCCAAGGCCAGGGAGTCGATGTCCCCCATCTGCGCCTCGTTCTGCCCTGGATGGGGGTCTCCTCCCAGTGGCTCCCACCTAAGATGGCTCCTTTTTGGTCGAAGAAGCAGCAGGCTCTACTCCAAGTCTCTCCCACATGACTGTTCTTCTCACCTTACCTCTTTTTATAAAAGCTATTACACAATTACAAACCAAACGGTAGGAATGTCAAGAGAGATGTATGGGTTAAACTATAACTTTAATGTTACAAATTGCTATAGTAGCATGTTATGACAATATTAGTTAGAGTTAATTACGCTACACTGATAAGCCCGGGGTTGTTGATAAATTACAATATTCACATTTATATTTAGTATAGCCAGATGGTAATTAAACATATAGCCATGAATTATTCTGCCTGGTTCAACCATTATCAGAAGATTTACTGTTCAGTGTACAGTGCATGTTTAATATGCAATCATTTCAGCTTTACCCTGAGAAAGTCAGTTTGTGCCTTAATTAAAACAATTTTCTACATTTACCTGATTCAATAAAGTGCATACAAAACTGGAAAGTAAAGTGTGCTTCTTGGAGTGCAGATCTCCGCCAGGTCAGGTTAGCTACCCATGTAGGATCCGCACATTTTGTAAAACATAGCCAATCAGGATGGAATATCAAATGTCTGACTGATACATCTTGATCACATAACTGATCATGTGACATGAGGTGAAAACCTTACATATATGGGCCAACCTAGTTATATGGGCCAATTTAGTAAAATGGACCTACTGTTCCAGTAGAGTGATGCTAGACTGGCATGGCTGTAATGACCAGGTCTTGTGTGTTTAATCTGACGTACTTGCAGTGTGGGAGGCATTACCTAAGCATAACCGCACCATCGGCACACAGAGCACATGCGTGAGTTTTGACCGGCCACGCGTGTCACAAACTTAGTCCGGAAATGCATGTTGGGACTCATAGCCCCAACCATATCGTAACAGGGTATATAGCCACATGTGTCAGACTGCACGTCACACTAACAACTGTGCCGCGCTGTCTTTGACAATGTCTGAAGCAGTTTAACTAACTGCTTCCTGTGTGACTGTATCTTCATGATACAGACAACTGTGTAATAGATAATGTACAACTGACCCGCAGAAGAACAATTAGAGTTAGCGCGTGTGACATTTCTGATAAACCTATGTGTGGAATCTGGAAATAACTGTTTATACATTGGGGCTTACTGTCACTTGGGCCTTGTGTACTATCTCTACTCGTGGCTATATGACTCATTTCCGCCCAGCCAACAGCCATAAAGGCCAAGGGTAGTAGGCGGCTGTTCACTCACCAATCCCTGGCGCCTTCGAAAACAATACAGAGCTCCAAAAACCAACTGGCCAGCCTGTTACTTGGCCTCACTCCCCGCGTACGGTTGATGGCAGAGTACAACATGGGTCTGGTCTACAAGATTTGGATACACTACCAAAATACCCACGTACTGTACCTGTCCAAATACTTCCTTAATTTCAATGAAGTCCACTACTTCACAACACCACATGCAAACCATGTGCAACCCAGATTTGACAATAGAGCTGACTAGGGACTTAGGGCTCCATTTTTGTCACATGCTAAACCCCTTATCCCTAATCGTTTTACTATTTTGGAAAACATAATAGTGTGAGTGATCTACTCACACTATTATGAGTAGATCACTCGGGTGAGTGATCTACTCACCCGTTGTGAGCTTTTCGACTTGCCATTTTAAATATTGAAAAATGTTTTTAAAATAGTTTAAAAAGGCAAAGAAGTTAAGGGATAATTCAGCAGTGACAAAAATCTAGGCCTTAATTTCTTTCGCTCCTATGCACCAGACTGTGGAGCACGCTACCAACAGTCATTAAGACATGCGAATCCCTTGACTCACCATATGGATGGACCACTGCAATTCGAAACTGGCCTCTGTAAAAATATACGATTCCCCCACCCACCCCCTTGTGCCCTTTTCCCCTTTTTCCCCCTTTTATTAGGATGTGCCGATGGGAGATTTTGGCCGATATCGATAAATGATTTAATTACTCTATGTTATGGCCGATAAGTAACATTACCAATGTCAATATGATCTCATTCTGTATTAAAAATAATAATTTTGTCCATTCTGACATGATTTGCAGGCTTAGGCAAGTCAGATTTAATTTTAAAATACCCCATTTATATTTAAAATTCTGTGCTTGGAGAATTTGCCCAAACAAGCCCAGTGTTGTTCCTGCATGGGCATGCATGTAGGGAAGTGAATTTTCCTATTTTTAGTTGATACACTAAATGACCTGGTGATGTATCATTACACATTAATGTTGTCACTGGGAGGTAATTGGTAGTAGTAGTAGTAGTAGGATTTGATGACAAACAATAAAGTTCTGGACCATCTGGACCACTGGACCATTCTGGATCACTTACAAAGCAAGTGTCTGTCTGCAGGGAAACAGATGCAGCATCAAAGTTCTGCCATTTGATTCCAGCTTAAACTTCGCTTCCATTCCATGTGTTGTTTCTTTGTACTTTGCATGATTCATTAACTGTGCACCGTCACTGTGCAGTTAATATGAAAAAGAAAGAAAATAATCCACATATATTTGAATAAATTAAAATTGCAGTGCCAGAGCCTTAAGTATAAACAGAGTTCCGCACGCAAACCCCGATCACTTCATGGGGCCAGTCAAATGGCGTCACTTACATAGACGTCTATTGAAAACAGGAGCAACAAATAGGGACAACTTGATGAACTGCATTGAACGCAGCCACGCAGGCAAGCTTATGATCTTGACTTAAATCCCATCATTTTCGATTGTTTTGTAGTAATAGTAGTAGTAGCCTCCATTACAGAACGGAAACAGAAACTTTGTTACTGTAGGCCTACAATACAAAGGAGTTGTCATGTTGCACACGTACATGTCCGCCCTCGTTTAAAACAAAGTATTTCCAACATTCTCAAGTTCATCCCTTCACTATTCAGGCTGCAGGAACAGCGCTCGGGCGCTCAGTGTCTTGACCCCCCAATGTCGCAACCCTTCTACTAGATGGCAGAGCCGGAGAAGGCTCTGGGACCTTAGACCGACAACGTGACGCCTGAAGCAGGGGGCGTGGCTTCGTGCTTGCAGTGGCACCACTACTCCCTCCCGGCGCTGGCTGAGGAAACTGTCCCACTCTGAAACTTTTTACACGGGAGAGAGAGAGAGAACGAGAGAGAGGTGCTATTGACTTGTGGCGTCCACAATCATTCCTAGAAGACTTAAGTTGGGATGTAGTCGCTGACGATCGAAGCTTTCGACAACTATACTGACAGTATGGGCATCTCCTCACAACAATACATGGTAAGAAGTGTTCACATTATTGTGTTGTCGAGTGGCGCGGAATGTCAAGCAAAGTGGATACATTGTTGTTGTTTGGTTCGCTGGTAGCGGCGCCTCCGGTGGGCCTCCTACTACTAGCCTACGGGGTTGATGGTATGGCTGAGCGTGGGGTCGGTCGTTGCTCCTTATTACTTCCTCCAACCAGAAAATGCTTCAGTTTGTAACAATTATGGAAAGTCAGGAAAGTGAACCTACTCATTAAGTAAACTTTCCCCCACTAAGTCATAGAATGTCACACAGAAGTTGTCACGTTTACTCGTCAAAAGCCTGAGCTGACTGAGCAGCTCCGCATGACGTTTTGGCTGCAGTGTGTGACATTCCATTAGCGGAGACTAGAGAGGGTCTGTCCTCAACCTCAGCACTGTGTCTTTCGGGGTCAGTTACTGTCTGTGGAAAGTAAACTACATTTTGTCAGCTGTGGGAAGTTAAAACGGACTATTGTAGTGTTTTCAACCCTTTTGATGCCAGGACATTTTAGCCCCACAGACCCAAGATTTCTTTTTGTTTTCTCCACAATTCCAGACTTTGTTTTCGCAAAGAACAAAACAGCCAAACATACAGAATCCTACATCAAAACATTTTCTAATTGTGTAGACCTCTTAATTAAGTAGTGCTAATTCAGATGATGAATATTTGAACTCTTGAGAGTGTAAACATGAAATCAAATGGACCCGCAAGGGTTCCTTAGAGATGTTGTGTGGTCATGATCAAAAAGGTCCCCCATTCTGTGTTTCCTAGAAATGGAAGCCTTAAAAAACACCAACATGGTGAAACACAACTGTATGACATCATCAAGTTGTGTTTCACTGTGTTAATGATTTAGGAACTATTTTTTTCTGAGAGTGTAGTGTACAGAAAATTGAAACTGGGTGTAATTCCCCTTTTTAAATTGATATAGATTGAAGATTTTTGGACCTTCATTTGTATGAAATACATGAATATAGTGGTGTCAACTGTATTAACTGACGTCCAGAGTTCTTGTGATAGAGTGGTAAAAAGAAACATCAACTAAAATAACCACATTTACTTTGCCTGCGTGACCCCCAGTGACCCCCCACGAAATGACTGGAACTATTTCATATTTCACCAAAACCAGAGCAGAACTCCCACCACATGAGCTGTTGTGGGCTGAAGATTGTTGAAACACAAAGAAGTTATAATATAAAAAAAGAACATTACACAAATTCATGTCAAAATAATGAACAAGAGATCCTTGATCTGTGATCTCTGAACTCTTTTCTTAGGGTTTTGTTTAACTGAGTGAAGATTTAAACATAATATTGAGGTGGTGTCTTCCATAGCATGACTGGTCAGCAGACCTCCAAGATCTAATTGGACTGGAGTGGCGTTAAGACCTAGGAGATATTTTTTATTGGTCATTTCTGAAATTACTTGGTGTGGTTGTTGTGGTCATACTTTATTGCTTATCGCTTGACACTTTAGTGATGCCTGCCTTGGTCAATACCGACATAGGCTTGTATAAGGACTTTAAACATGCTTGAAGCCTAGATTAAATTAAAAGCTTGAGCCAGGACTGCATGTAACGTTTCCCAATTGGGGGGCAGGCAAAAATGGTTTGGGGCAGCTTCAAAATCGTATGGAGGGCGGGAAGCCGCCCCACGCAATTTTCATTTAAATTCACCCCAAACCCCCACATTGATCTAAATCTATATATTTTATATATTTTCTTTACCTCTATGATCCACAAGATATATATCTTATACAGGACTTATAGGAAGTAAGATCAATAATAACATTAGTTGTTGCATCGGGCATGCAACTGGCATGCATAAAGAGGCCTGACTCGGAGAGTTTTATTTTTTTAATGATGAAATGGTGTTGGTTTAGTGGTGTGACAATTGTAGTTAGTAGCATAATGTTTCAAATCATTTAGAATATAAGCACTTTAATTTGAAATATCTTTGAAATGTGGGTTGTATGCATGCTGTCATATTTGGTGGGGCAGTCATGGCATTTAGGGGGGCATTGCCTGCCCATGCGCAGATCCAGCCCTGGCTTGAACAAGCTGTCAGGGGAGATATGCCTTTACCTTGGCCAAGAGTTTCCATTCAACACAACACCCATGGCAGTGAGTGATAGCTGTGTTGCACAGTAGACCACATGTTGTCTTAACCATGTTGACCAGATCTCGCCCTTTGTGTGGGACATTTCCAAGACTTTTCAGGGGTTCCACAAATTGAGATCCTGATCACCCTTCCCTTACCCACATTGTGACTGGCAGACATCAATGTTCAAATGCATTAATAGTTAGTCACTTCATTTTTAAGTTAGCTTTCTCTTGTGAAGTCTCTTGTTGTCTCTCTTCCTGCAAGATGTTGTTAACATAACATGGAAATATCTAGGGCTGACCTACTGTAACTCTGGTCCAGAGCTCCACTGCTTCTACGAGTTTCCTTGCACTGGAGCTCTGTGAAATACAATGTACTGTAATCTGCCATTACTCGACCCCATCAGCCTCTCTTTGGGAGTGGGTATATGAAGGACGTTTTACCTACTCACCAAAAAATATGGCTTGTGTGATTAGAAAGCCTACTTTCCTTAGTGGAGCCCCCTACCACATGGGAAAAAACAACAACTTTTTGGCCAGAACGCAATTTGTTTTTCACCAGAAAACCAACTTGCCCTGTACGAATATTGCCAAGAGAAAACCTTCATATAGAATATTTTATCCTCCGGTGAAAAACAACCGCGTTCTGGCCAAAAATCCACTATCCTTTGTGGTGGGGTTTCCACTAAGTAAAGTAGCCTTTTTAATAACACAAGCTGTGTTTGTTTTGGTGAGTAGGTAAAACATTCTTTATATGTCCACTCCAGAAGAGAGGCTGGTCCACCAAAAGTACAATTTTAAAACAATGAGACACCAGAGGGGTTTAATATAAAAAACGACAGGTTGCCAAAGCATCCCCCGTCCACAAAAGTGATTTTAGATTTTAGTGAGTTTATTACTTCTCTTCTGTCCCTCAATTGAACAGTTTGGATCTAGACTGTCACCCTAAGGCTAATGTGTGCACCATTGTATGTATTGTATGACCTAATAATCATTCATGCTTGCGATATTATGTGCGCGTGCCAGCAAGACACCAACTGTCAGAGCTTTCATCTTTAGGCTCCCTGAGATGAGAGCTCCACAGGCCGCAGGCCTGGATGGGAGAAGTGCAAGACAGTTGCTGTCTGTTTTTTGACAGTTGTAAAACTTTCATGTCAGCCTGGCACTGACTGATACACACCGCGTGCACGCATTTCCCACTTCCAGGCAGGCATGCAGAAGATATTAGATCATTATTGCGCGTGGTACGCATGTGTGCATAGAGCGGCCGGGCGGCACAGGTAAAAGGGAAAAGAAAGGGTTGAGCAATAAGCCTGTGTTGGGCGTGATCCCTGGTCTTGTGACTCGATCCGCCTTATGTGGGTCATAACAGAACTTGAGATCTGTTGTCTGTTGTTAAGCGGGTTAAGCTCTGTGTAGACTATTGTTTATTATTCCTGTCTGTTTACTTGTACCGCTATTCACAGAGTTAACAGTGGCATTTGATTTAGCTTTGTAACTAATTATGCCACTGACAGACTAGTCTAATGGTGAGCAGCACTTTGCCTATAGCTACAGTGCAAGTTAAACCCCCCCCCCCCCCCCCCCCCCCCCCCCCACCATTCCTCCAGATGACCTTTGAACGTGCAGCACAGACAGTGGCCTGATCTCATATGCATTCATTCCATTGGTTAATGTAGTAGGGTGGATTTAACACTCACGTCTCAAGTCAACACAAATAAGGAAGTTCCTCCAGAATGTGACTTAGAAGTTCCCTGTGAATGAGATGGAGATTGCTATGTAAACAAGCACATTCTTGTGAGCCTGTTTATAACTGTTTATAAAACTACTGTAGACTGATGGCAAGTGGTATGTAAGGTTAATATAGGGGAATATCCGAGGGCAGGGCAGGGATTTCATGGAGGACGATGGCCACCGTACCATCTCAGTCCCTTAAAGGAGCATTGAGTGATTTTGGTGGTAAACATGATGTGCACATGCGCACACTCTACAGTGGGGTGAAGTTAACAGGCCAACAGCACATACACCAAGGCCCACCCCCACTCGATCCTGATCGGAGGAAGGCCCCTCTCATCCTGATTGGATGAAAGGCTTTTCTCCCAAAGGTCTCCTTATGGTCACCACACTCTGTAGAAGGGAGGATTAGCCAAAAAACAATATTTGAAATAAGTGAAATAACTTACTATACCTTTTAAACACAAACAATTATAGTCTCGATTCCACAGTGGCCCTGAAGCCCTGTGCCAGATGAATTCACTGTTTCTCCTCTGATCCTTTCCTGTTTGGTATTATCAAGTCTTATTGCAACATGAACCCAGGCTACCTCAATTTGGGGCCTAGTGGTTAATTCCACATAATATACCGGTACTCTAATGCCTGACAGCAAGTCTCAGGTTTGATTCCCAAGCCTGAAACCTTTTCTGTGTGTCACTCCCTGTCACTCCCTATCTCTTTATTTCTCCTATCTGTCTCTACTGTACTATCCAAAATAAAGCAGAAATGTACTCCGGGGCAACATATTTCAAGGGCACAAGCCCTTGAAGTGCATCGTCCCTAAATTATGAAATTATGGGCCTCCTTGACAGGAAGTTTTCTTGTCAAGGGGAACAGTTGTGAGATCTGAAGTCTGTCATTGTTTGGGTTGGAAAAGGTGTCCCGGCTCTCTAAACTTTGATTGCCAGTCACAATCCAGTATTTGAACATGTGACTTGAAACAGTGGTAAGAAACTATGAACTAATTCCGCACCATTTCTCCTAGGTCATTTTCACATACATCTTGGTCCTCAATCTGCCGCTGGCCGCGCGGTCGTGGTCCAACACTGAACTGGCTGAAGGGGAGCGGCTGGACGGCGGGGCCAGGAGCAGGCTGCGGCGGCACACCTGCAAAGACACAGAGTACCAGGACAAAGACATCTGCTGTTTAAAGTGTCCAGCTGGTGAGCCACATGGAGCCACGCTCCATCACAGTCCACCGAGACACACAGCACTGTCACCACTAGCTCACATCCATCATGAGAGGCCACTGCCTAATAGCCAGACAGAGGACGTTATTTAGACTAAGTGGTGTTGACAATCTATTGCAGTGGCTTTCAACCTTTTTGATACCAGGGCCCACTATTTATGCATAATTTGAGCCTCTAAAAGATTAAACTAAAGATTTATTTTGCTTTTGTCCACAATTCCAGGCTGGATTTGGGAAACTAAACAGTGGATAAAAATGACCATTAAGTTGTGTAGACTTGGCCTAATTCAGATGATGAATATTTTCTTGAGAGTCTAAAATGAAACCAAATGGACCTACAAGGGTCCATTTGGTTTCATTTTTACACTCTCAAAGAGATACATCTGGTTAACCATTCCAACATTTAGCTGTAGACCACCTGGAACTCTCTCAAGGACCACTGGTGGTCCTCAGACCGCTGGTTGAAGACCACTGATCTAGTGTGTGTGTGTGTGTGTGTGTGTGTGTGTGTGTGTGTGTGTGTGTGTGTGTGTGTGTGTGTGTGTGTGTGTGTGTGTGTGTGTGTGTGTGTGTGTGTGTGTGTGTGTGTGTGTGTGTGTGTGTGTGTGTGTGTGTGTGTGTGTGTGTGTGTGTGTGTGTGTGCGCCCTCATCTCTGCACTCAATTGGAATTTCTTCCTTCATTACCGCTGCTCTAGTTTCAACTTTCTGAGCATTTCACAATAGAATTTGACTGTGTGACTGTGGACCTGCACTTCGCTTGTACGTGTCCCATTTGAAATGTGTGCAATATTAATTTATATTATCATTGGAGTGCTTTAGGATTCAGGCCTGTCCTCGTTTAAAAGATAATTGTACATAATGGAAATCAACAAAACAAAATATCAGATGTGCCATCTGGCATGCACATTGCAGCGTTTTCATTCACTGTTGGACCACAGTCTAAACAAAGAAAACTTGAAGTAATACCTGTTCTACCTGTGTAATTGTACCCGTTTCACCAAATCTGTGCCCCTTTTATGCCCATATATTGACAGTTTTGGATCATTTTTGGGTCACGCAGCCCGTTGTCTCGCCTTCAGGAGATAAAAATCAAACAGTAGGGACAGAACTCCCTGTGGAACAGACACATTGTTTCGTCTCCACAGCAGCACCCTGTATGTGACATGATTGTGCTGAGGGAACGCCCACTTAGTGGCAAAACAACTAGCTCTCCATATACACTGTTGTGGCACTGGTTTTCAGTCACTCAAACCATACCTCATACCATACGTCTCTTGCGAGAATACCATGAATAAAAGCTTATAAAGGGTAAGACCACTATTGTTGAGGTTTTTTGTGTAGTTAAGTTGCCGTGATGTAATTCCAAATGTGGACACACAAATAAAAAAAAAAAGTTCCAGTAACTTCAAAAAATCTGAACTATCCCTTTAAATTGTTCAGCTCTCAAAGTCACTCCTTTAGTATGTAAACAAACAAAGTTGATTCAGACACTGGAGCATCTACTTGTGGTGTTTTATTTTTTTCATAATAACATTAACTTCCTGTTGATTTTACTCCACAGATCCAGTCCAGGTTTTATTTTTTAATAGAAATGGTAAAATCGATGATAAAAAAGTACAAAAATAAAATTTTGTGTACAATGTACAGTGAATCAATTAGGGGTGTATTTTAAATGATCAATTTCTTCATTTGGAATTACATCATTGCAAGGTAACTACACAAAACTACTCAACAAAAGTGGCCTTACCCTTTAAATGACAACTTTTTGTTGTTTTATTTCAACTGCTGCTATTTTTGGCATTGTTGTTGTGTGACGAAATCTGCATAAATCACACTGACTTGACAATGTATTTGAACAGGTACCCATGTGCAGTCCTCATGCACCAGAGCAGGGGAGAGAGCAACATGTAGAGAATGTGACGACGGCACTTTCACGGCACATGAAAACGGGCTGCTGAAACAGTGCTTGAAGTGCACTAGCTGTCGTTCAGGTAATTGCTATACATGGATTTTAACATTATTCGTCAGTAGTGAGTGAAAAAAAACATCTAGCAGATTTATATGTGCTCGACGCATCAGCGTGAAACTTTGTCCACATGTCCTTTTCAGACCAGGATGTTGTAAAGCTATGTACAACCATCCAGAACGCTGAATGCCAGTGCAAACCAGGGACGTTCTGTGCCCCTGATCAGGCATGCGAGATCTGCAAAAAGTGTTCAAGGTGAGTTAACAGGATGGAGAATATAGAACAGGCCCTCCAGTTATTTCATTCAAATGAATCATGGGAGAGTACTCCTTTTTATGGCAACCATTTCTCAAATGAAATGTGCTCCTCCGGCAACCTTACCCGTTTATAATGATTTTTTTTCTCCTTTTTTTGGTGCCTTCGTTTTGTCTTTCCTGTGCTTTCAAACTAGATGTGGAGAAGGTGAAGTGAAGGTGAGGAACTGTACCGCTACTGCTAACGCAGTCTGCAAGAAACTACCATCCAGCCCCAGCACTGGCTCAGGTACAACATCATCTCATTTTGGAAATGTATAATCGTGGAAAACAAACTTAGTATGATACTCCCTTTAGTGCAGTGGGTTTGCAGCCATTTTGATGCCAGGGCCCACTATTTATTCCGAATTTGAGCCACGGACCACCATTTGATGGCATTTTAGCCCTACAGACCCCAAAACCAAAGATTTATTTTGTTTTTGTCCACAATTCCAGGCTTTATTTCGGAAACAAAACAGGCAAACATACAGATTAAAATCACAATTCTTCATTCTCTAATTGTGTAGACTTAGGCTAATTCAGATGATGAATATTTTAACTCGTGAGAGTGTAAACATCCATTTGGTTTCATTTTTACGCTCTAAAAGAGTTACATCTGGTTAATCAACTTTCCATCATTTAGCTGGGGGCCACGTGGAACCCTCTCAAGGACCACTGGTGGTCCCCAGACCACTAGTTGAAAACCACTTCTTTAGTGAGCCTTCATGACACACCTGTCGGCACACAAGAAAAGAAAATCGCTAACTTTTTTTTATTGGCTAAAGAAATCACACATCTCTTCATTCCTTTTTCTGTGAAAGGAATACATTTCTGCTGCAATGATGAATATTGTAGAGCTAACCACACACATCAATAATGAGACGTGAGATCGATAGTGGATAAGCACCGTGACAAATGTTGAAGAGAATAATAATAATACAGGTACCTGTTGTATATTAATGCTGGAGCTACGCCAGATCCATCAATACTTATCCATGCGTGGAATTTACTGTGAGTGTAATAATATGCCATCTGAAAGGCTCCAAGCCTCCCAATTGATGTCCATCATACCTTCTACGCTTGATGTGTATGGCACATGCCTCGCTAAAATGCGGACACAGTCTGCCTGGTATCAACGTATTTGCGTAGTATATTATGTCACCAAAATACTAATGACAGTAGCTTACAGTATATACTTTATTTCATCAAAGTAAAAGCATTTCCAAATCGCCTTTGCCAAACCTTCAGGTTCATTGTTAAGAAAGGTCAGTTGTGTAAGACGTTGCAAGGGTCAAATACTACATTCACATGGTTTCACTTAAATGACCAAGTGAACTGCTCTATTAATAACAATAATCAATTTAATATACTGAGATATAGTACGTTCATATTTAACCCAAAGGTGTAATTGATGTAATAAAAGTCAAAATCGAAACCTCCCAGTCGTGTATTCAACGTAATTATTTAATCCCCCAATGATCACAACATTAATTTTAGTTGATTAGCATGACCAATAAGTCAGGTGTACGCGTGTGCCTAAATAAAACCTGTAGGGAAAGGGTTGCAACATGTTTGGGTTTCTCCATGCGTTTGATTTAGAATAATCCTGACCTTTTTAATTATTTATGTAATACTACCAACACACATTGTGGATTTCTTTACGCTTAAATGGACAATAATAGGAATGCAATTACAACCTGATATCTTCTAAAACTATAAAAAAAATGGATGTAGTAGTTTTACACTCACAGCCTGGAATTGACATTTGGAGCCGTGAGACCATCACTTAGTAGTAATGGATGCTGATTGTGCTCAATCAACAGATGCTGTGACAGTTATATCAGTAGTAGTAACACTACTGGTGGTTTTGCTGGTTGCCTTGGGCTTATATCTTTGGAGGAGACGGACACTTCAGAGACGTACTGGTAAGAGTGAGTGAGTGTGAGTGTGTGTGTAAAATTAAACTGATTAAAATCCATGCTTGGATGATCCAGTCCATACATTCCATAACCCCTTCCATTCTGCACCATAGACCTGTCTGGATGTCTGGGGAAAAAAAATAAAATTAAATGAATTAATCTCAGTTAATTGCATATCTATTAGGCCTGCTAATATTGGCCAAAAATGCCAATCGAACATTCCTTTTGATAGCCCTCGTGGAAACGAACGAATATCAAACGGTTCAAAATACGAATATACTGTATATATATATATATATATATATATATATATATATATATATATATATATATATATATATATATATATATATATATATATATATATATATATATATATATATTTTTTTTTATATAGAATATATTGCATATTAGGCTGCTGCTGGACACCTTCTTTCTTTATATGCGCTGTTCCTTAGCCTATTGGCTGTGGTTGGTGCCGACTGTTGTCTCTTGCGAGATCAAGTTAACGATTCATAATTATCTTTATATGATTCATATTATCTGTATAGCATACATGTGAAAGAAGGAGGCAGGGGCAACCTTCCGTAGGAGGGCACTTCTGACGAACCTTAATTTTCTTAATTCAGTTATTCTTTAATTTTTCTGTTCAATGATTCGTTTGTAGCCCTAATATCAATATATTTTTTTGGGTCAGTTAAAACACATTTGTATATACCGTAATTTCCGGGTTATAAAGCGCACCTGAATATAGGCCGCATCGGCCAAATTTAGCGAAAAAATCAATTGTGTACATATACAAGACGCACTGGCCTATTAGCCGCGGGTGTTTTAATGCTTAATTACCATATGTAAGGGTTCTTGCACAGATGAGATTGTCGGCAACGAAATGCTGTTTGAGAAGCATCCTTTTTATTATTTAGACGACTACAGAACTGCACGTGCTGTATGTAATTAACGCTAGAGCCATAGACCAGGGACGGATCTAGGCATAGACATGGGGGGGATGCCCTCTAGACGCCCTGACTGCCCCACCAAACATGACGGAATGCAAACAATGAAAACTTCAAAGATATTTCAAATCAAATGCTTATAGCGGTAGTTAAACATTGACTAACTACTATTGTGGCACCACTAAACCAACTGCCATTTTCGGCTGCCCCCCCGATTGAGAAATATTACATCCAGGCCTGGCCATCCAGCCTCCGATCACTTCATGAAACCAAATGAGCGCTTGTCCATTTGGTTCATGAAAAAAGGTAGCCTAGCGTACATCTGGTTAACCAACTGTCCACCATTTAGCTGGGGACCACCAGAAATCCTCTCAATGTTTAAGACGCTTGACGAGGCGTCTTTATTGCCGCCTCCACGGACCCCTCCTCCTGCTCGCGCTGCTGCTGCTGCTGCTGCTGCTGCTGCCAGCCTTTCTAAACCCGTTCGTGGATGTTTTGACACTTTTCCACGCAGTCAGGATCCACTGGCAGACTTGAGAAAAAGTTGCTTTCAGCATGTTGCTCGCGCTGGTGGTCCGCGGCTCCGCGCGCTGGCGTTCCGAGGAGCTGGTGTCTCCGCCGCACTGGCGTTCCGAGGAGCTGGTGTCTCCGCCGCGCTGGCGTTCCTCGCGTTGGTCCGCCGTCTAACCATTGATTCATTGATCCCAAGGCTACGTACAGCAGATCGATTTCCTTATTTTTCAACCAGCTCGACTGACTTTAGCTGCGTTATATGCACTTCTTTGTTTGCTTTCCATGATGCATTTAGTAGTGTCTGTCTTAGCGAACTGCCTGTGCCCTGTCCCCCTACATTTCCTGCTCGGGCCGGCTTAAAGTTGGGGTGCATACCGTGCATTTAGACTTAGAACGCCCTATAGTGTTTGTTAGCCGTAAACATCCATACATTGGCCGCACCGCTGAATAAGCCGCAGGGTCCAAAGCACGGGAAAAAAGTCGCGGCTTATAAGGTGGAAAGTACGGTAGTGTATTAATGAGTGAGTTTTTACAAATCAAAATTTCCCATCCTCCACTGGGCCAAGCAAAGCTGTCTGATTGGCGGGGACTGCCTGTAGATGAAAAGCCAAACATACGCTGGAAAATCCACCATCAGCATAACGGTCGGCCGCCTTGTTTGAATCCCTGTGTCCACATTGCGACGTGTTATGCTGAGGTGAGGGTTAGGAATAGGGTTAGTAACTTCGGACCAATGGGAGGACGAAACGATGGGAGGTCAGATCCAATGGCAGGTTACAATGATTGGCTTCTTCTGCCATTGTGTGCACTGGTATTATCAGTATGTGGTGCTAAATCTTAGGTGCTATTGTTTCTGTCATTAATTAAAGCTAAAGTCCCGGCCCTACAAAAAACACAAGTCACTTATTTCCATAAATCACAGCACAACAGCTTGGTGAGACACAGAGAGACATCATCCTGCAACACTGGTGATGAACTCTTCGTTATAAAGAATACAGCAATAGATGTGGGGAAAAAATAGACATAGTCGACATAGAATGGAATAGAATGGTGATTAATTATGTTTTAAACTGTCTTCATTTTATCATTTGACAGCCCTAATTGTTTTTATTACATAACAGAACCTTTATCTTTTAAAATCTAAAAAAGTCTTGTAGTGCAGATGAGACCTTTGGTCAACTTTTTCAACTGTGTTTGACATTCAATCCCTTTGTGCCAGGCTTTGGTGTTTTAGTTATTTGGTACATATAAATGTGACTTCAGTTTCTATGGAAACTGCTACGGCAGGAACAGAATTTTCTCAAATGAAGATGTATTTTAAAACTAGATGCACGCCAATCTTAAATGCATCAATTATTTTTGAAGATTAAGATTTATGCCTTTACGTGCACTCACTAACGCCGCAGTTCCTCTCTCTCTCACAGATTCCCAGTGCGATAGACATGAAAGTGTGAAGGTTGTCGTGGTGAGTAACTTTTTGCTTTTCAAACTTTGGCTGAGCTTTTATCCCTAGCAATTTAAAAAACGAGAACATGGGCGGAATAACCTTGATCTCCTCGATAAGTGCCCGCCCCATCATTGGGTTGAGAGTGATGGAAATGTGACGAAGTGACTTTGTAATAATAGCCAAGTCAAAACCAAACTCTTGTAAATTCACCTTTAAAGATGCAAAACCAGTAACCTTTAACCCAAGCATGAAAGAATTAAACTCTATAAAAAAAAGTAGTTTTTGAAAGAACCTGGAAGAAGGACACCAGACAACAAAGTAAGTTTTGGAATAGACCTTCACATGAATTTTATCTTAAGTTCCGGGGGATGTTTTGAAATTGTAGGAATTCAGTATTGTGGTCCTTGTGGTGGTAAATTGGTTGTCCATGAAATGATGCATGTGTTGGTTCAAGTTTGATGACTGTACAAGAAAGTGGCCTGGAGATGATGTTAATATGTTGAACGTTTGTTCTGTTAGTGGCACTAAAGGAAAGGCCTCCAACATTTGCAGTGTTAATAGATATTTTCTACCAAGTTTTGTACAAGTGGCTTTGGACTGCCATCGACATCTAACAAAGAAGAAAAAGAAATAAAGCACAGTCTGTCTTGAAATCATACATCAGCACACTTATGCTAATATGCCTTAGGAGATGTACTGTATGTTCAATTTAAAGCCACTACTTTGCTTGTATTGTACAGTGCATAATTTCTGTACACATTATACCACCCTGCCAAGCTTATTGTACAAACCTATACAGTACATTTATTTGACTGGTTATAGTCAGCAAAACTGTAGACATTTTAGTCTTCCAATTATTTTTGCACTTTACTTTTTTGGTTGTCATCTAATCGAAAATATTTCACAGAGCACTTTCTGTCATCCTTTTGATGAAAAACACAATTGTGAGGAATACATTCAGCAGTGGAATGTGTTTTGATTGAATCTCTAAATGTATTTGGAACCATAACAAGTCACACATATTGATGATTTAACAAATTATTGCAAGCAGCATATAGAATAGATCATATAGAATTTTTTTTGAAACAAAGCAACTTAACTTATCTTCACTCTAGCCTACAGGATCTCTTGTCCACTATTCGCTCCCTGACATTTTAGTGTAGTTTTTATTTGTTGGACCAAATTGTCATTAGTTAAGACTCATCAGTCTTAGCTTTAGTCATCCTACTTTAGTTAATATCTTTTGTTTTGTTGACAAAATTGTCAGTATATTTATTATAGTTTGTCATCGTAGCTAATTTTATTTGATTTTATTTAGTTTTCATCAGTGGAAAAAATGGTAGTCAATGAACAATCTTAGTTTTAGTCGACTAGACACTGATTAAGAGTCTCAAATTGACTAGAGAGGATTGCTCCGTCCTTATCCTCCTTTAGGACGAAATGATGCCTGTTCCTTCCACGGAGGAGAGTCAGAATAGGCAAAACCACGCACTGACTCGTGAAGACGACAGGCTGTGCCTGCTCCCTCAGCAGTGCCAGAGTGCGGTGAGAGCAGCCGCTGCTGGCAAGCCACCAGCCAGGGAGGAGGACGAGGACACTGGGTTGGGGGACAGCCTAGCCAACACTGCCAGTAACTCGCAAAGCAGCCTCCTCTCCAACCAGCTTCCAACACACCCCCATGCTCCCCCATGCTCTACCTGTTACCTCCCGTTACTCTCACTCCAGCCCAGCTCCACGGTCCCCGGGCAGCTGAGCATGAGGGTGAGAGCAGCAGCGTCCATGCATGCTTCTCTGCCTGACTTTACTTACCTACCATACCTAACTACTGCTAGGGCTGGGCAATGCAACTTCAAAATCATGAATCATGTTTACTGCATCCTTGCCTTGGGGTCCAATTAAGGAATGATTAAAAAAACTATATAACTAAATAACTGATCTACAAGATTACAAGGTGGTGGCTAATCAGACTGATTTAAGAGATTATAAGAAAAAAAAAATCACCGTGTCAATTTGTTATGGGAAAAACTATTGGTTCCAAATATCAGTTTTGATATTTCCAGTTAATTACCCAGCCCTACTAGCTAATTATTTGTGTCAATGACATAGACCTTGTAGCTTTCTTTCTTTTCTTTCATTCTTTACTTTTTACAGTTGTCTACACTCTCCAGTACAGCTCTCTCTGCAGTCTATGGTTGTGATTTCTACAATATACAACACACTTAGACCTCACTTAGAATAATCATGCTGTATATTTATGCATTACTAACCTTATGAGGTGTACTTTGCTCTGTAACTACAGTATATAACTAAGCCCAAATCCAAGACTGCTTGAAGATATAACTTGGTTTAATTATTTTCACATACATTCTTTGATTTGTAGTTCATTTATTGTATTGTAATGTAATCGTCTTACTCCAATGTTTACTAACATTACCAACAAAATACCACAAATAGAGTTTACATATAGTGTGTGTGAGCTCAGTCATTCATAAAGAGATAAAATATATTTCCACCGCTATCTTTATTGGTGGTGAGGCTAGACATTTCTTTGTTTGTATCACTGAATGGGCCTTTATGCCCCATAACCATAACAACTGCAAACACCGCCCCCCACCCCCCGCTTGTTCTTAACAGCAGACATTTCTTTGCTTGTTCTCTGCCTTATTAATAGCAGACTTTCCAAGGTCTGTCTGGTTAGGTTATACTGGTCTGGCTGACCCCTTACTCTGATTCCTCTCTATTCCAATCAATCAATCAACCAACCAAACAATCAGCCAATCGCTGTCATTTACATTAAGAACACTTGATCATTAAAATGTTCAGTATATAAAAGTGAACAGACTTCTGAATTCGGGTTGCTCTATACAGTATTTATGGGAGTTGGTGGCTCAGGGCAATAATGGTAAGCAAATTGTAATGTTCCTGGTTTGTTGGCGTTGTGTCCTTGAGAAGACCCAGAACAAATGTGCTCTTTGGTTTAAATTCCAGGTTTGCAAGTGTATGTTGAACTGCATTAATGTTTACAATTTCCTTATCTTTCTTTTACAGGAAGATGACCCGATTCCATCGCTCATCCCTCTGAATGGTATGGTAATATCCCTTTCACTCCCTCCCTCCTTTTTACAGATATATACTACTGTAGTTGCATGTGTGGCGCGTCGTAGATCGGCTATTTTGAGCATGTGTGTGTGTGACACTGCAATATGATGAAGTAGGCTATTCATTCAAAATGGAAATTAGAACCCCAAATCCGTTGAAATTGGGACGTTGTGAAAAATGTCAATAAAAACAGAATGCATTGATTTGCAAATCGTTTTCAACCTATATTGAGTTTAATACACTACAAAGACAGTATATTTAATGTTCAAACTGATAAACTTTATTGTTTTTTGAAATTATACAATCTTTTGTAAATTGATCCCTGCAACACGTACCAAAAAAGTTGGGACGGAGGCAACAAAAGACTGGGAAAGGTCATGAATGCACAAATAACGCCTGTTTGGAACATTCCACAGGTAAACAGGTTAATTTTAAACAGTTTAATATTGTTATTGAGTATAACGGGACCATCCCAGTCGCTCACAATCAAAGATGGGGCGAGGTTCACCACTTTGTGAACAATTCTGTGAGAAAATCATCTAACGATTTAAAAACAATGTTTCTCAACATTCAATTGCAAGGAATTTGGTGATTTCATCATCTACAGTCCATAATATAATCAAAACATTCAAATAATCTGAAGAACTTGCTATACTAAAGCATCAAGGCCGAAAACCAACATCTAGCACTTGTGACCTTTGATCCCTCAGGTGGCTCTGCATTAAAAACTGACATCATTGTGTAAAGGATATTACTGTGTGGACTCAGGAACACTCAGAAAACCATTGTCAGTTTACAGAATTTGACGCTACACCTGCGATTGCAAGTTAAAACTCTACCATGCAAAGCAAAGCCATACATCAGAAAGGTTGGTTTGAAAAAACAACTAGAAAAACAACCAGAAATGCCTTCTCTGGGTACAATATCATTTAAAATGGTTATACACAAAGTGGAAAAGTGGGCTGTGGTCTGATGAGTCCACATTTCTAATGATAGTGGACCCAGAGAAGGCATTTCTGGTTTTTTTCAAACCAACCTTTCTGATGTATGGCTTTGCTTTTCGATGGTAGATTTTTAACTTGCAATTGCAGGTGTAGCGACAAATTATGTAAACTGACAATGGTTTTCTGAGTGTTCCTGAGTCCACACAATAATATCCCTTACACAATGATGTCAGTTTTTAATGCAGAGCCACCTGAGGGATCAAAGGTCACAAGTGTTTGGTGTTGGTTTTCGGCCTTGACGCTTTAGTATAGCAAGTTCTTCAGATTCTTTGAATGTTTTGATTATATTATGGACTGTAGATGATGAAATCACCAAATTCCTTGCAATTGAATGTTGAGAAACATTGTTTTTAAACCGTTGGATGATTTTCTCACAGAATTGTTCACAAAGTGGTGAACCTCGCCCCATCTTTGATTGTGAGCGACTGGGATGGTCTTGTTATACTCAATAACGATATTAAACTGTTTAAAATTAACCTGTTTACCTGTGGAATGTTCCAAACAGGCGTTATTTGTGCATTCATGACCTTTCCCAATCTTTTGTTGCCCCCGTCCCAACTTTTTTGGTACGTGTTGCAGGGATCAATTTACAAAAGATTGTATAATTTCAAAAAACAATAAAGTTTATCAGTTTGAACATTAATTATATTGTCTTTGTGTTGTATTCAACTGAATAGAGGTTGAAAACGATTTGCAAATCAATGCATTCTGTTTTTATTTACATTTTACACAACGTCCCAATTTCAACGGATTTGGGGTTGTAGAACCTTAGTTCCAGTGATCCAATGTAATTGTAGGTAATGTATATCCAAAATATATTGTTATAGTGACTCATTGGTTAAATATCCTACAGCATCACATGTATAGTTCTACTACTTTTGGTATCCTGAAAAATGAATTGAATGATTAATGGAAATGTCTTTCTCTTTTCCTTTTCTTTCTTTTCTTTTATATTTTTGGTGGTCAGGTGAGGAGTCTCTGAAGAAATGCTTTGAATACTTTGAGGACCTTGACGTCGATTACCACAAGAGGTTCTTTAGACACCTGGGCATTAACGACAACCTGATCAAAAGCAAAGACCACCTCCTCCACGAGGACAGGATCCATGAACTACTGAACGTCTGGATGGAGAAGGTTGGCAAAGAGGCCAGCTTAAACCACCTACTGAAAGCACTGCTTAGTTTTAATCAGAGACTAACGGCTGAAAAAGTCATCGCCAAAGCCATTGCCAATGGTAATTATGTATGTGAGAGGGAGTGAATGGCGAATTCCTTTGACATCAAGGAAAATGGATGGAAAATGTGTGCATGAGTCACGCTATTCTCAGGTACTTGCTGCAGCAGGCCCATGGGCTGAATCATTCCCTGAAAAGCACAGGCTCAAGGCTGGCAGCACGCAGAGCTTTTCCATGTGAATAGTGTGATTCTGGAAGTGTGTAAGCTGGAAGCACAAGGGAGGAGTGTATACACTGAAATACTACATTGCTGTGACGCTTCTACTTTTGCACGAGAAGGACACGGTATCTTACTGTAGATGAGCTGTTCTTTGTCCCCGAGATGCACTGATACAAGGCCACAGGAAGCGTTTGGTCTCCTTCCTATACAAACAACTCTTCATTAGCAAGAGCTGGAATGTAGTTGATTCTCTATTTTTTACTAATGGTCATTTCTTATTTATTTTTACTTTCCACCTGCGTAATTTAATTTCCCCTGGGGCCATGCTGGAATCGTTGACGATGGAAGTATTTTATTGTGAATATTTATTTGCTAGTTTACATTCAGGTGTGACTTCTTCTGTACAAAACGCTGCCTCTATTTGCTTGAGCAAAGTGACAGAGGGCTCCCAACAATGTTGTGTTAATGAAAAGATTTGGTACTGACTTGAGCGAACAAGTAACATGTCAGCTCTCACTCCTACGCCCCATGAGTCAAGAAGCCGTTCCTTTGGTGTCAAGCCAACCCCCTGACTCTACGTCTATCATGCCTTACTGCATCACAAGGCGCATCATGGCATTATTAATGTACAAGCTTTGAGAATGTAAATTGTGATTTGGTGTAGTGTAGTGATGAATGTGATGTGGAAAAAGGGGCATTGCATCACCCCTTATCAGACTGTAGTGCATAGTTCCCTCTAGTGGATAAACGGCAGTGTTTCTATAGAGATTCAGACAATGGGGTCAGGAGACGGAAAGGATCCGTCTTGGCGTCACAAATAAATATATTTTTTCTACATTTCCAACATATTTCCTGACAAAATTCTGGTGACTTTTAGAATTTCTGAAAGGAAAAAAGGAGTAGTAGTCAAAATATCAAATCCACAAACTCACAATGTCAGTTTGTATCAGCTATTTGCACTATTTTCTAAATGGGGCTTCTTAAGTTATTAATTTATTATGTATTTTTGAACATTTGGGTCATACATAGGAGACATCTAATGTATTGTTTTGTTCTTGAGCAGAAACACATTTCATTGAATGTCCCATATGCCTTTTCAAAGTGTAATTTATGCCGTTCATATTCATGTTACAAGTCTACACACTGTCACCCTCAATACAAGTTGTGTGATGAACGGAATCGAGCTCCAATATGTTTTGGTTAAAAAGATACAAAATAAAGCTGGCATTGTTTATTGTGTTACATAAGAGTGATGGCCCATAGACCCTTAATGGATTGCAATAGACACTTCTGTGTATACATTTTTTTTTCGTCTTTTTTATTGTCTTTGTTGTGTCCGTTACTTTTCATGTTCTTTGTACCTATGGTAGTTGAGAGTATGTCATTCCATTAATTGTATTTTCAAAGCTGCCATCCGAGACAATAAAGTACAGTATGTATGTATATTTACAAAAAATGAATAGAGCTTTTTTGTATACAGTCTATGTGGCATGTGTGTCGATCTATGGAACTAATCTGCAATACTGTTTGTCTTTTTCTGACTGTATCAGCATGTACAATTTATACATGTATGACAATGGTTTGATGGTGGTCTTGTCCCAATAGGCATGCGTTATTTTGCCACTCTCACATCAAAGTCTGTTGGTTGGCTGAGACCCATGTCAACGATTTACAGTCAAACTCCCTTTGGCTCTGAACAAAATCGCAGTGTGGAGAGCTTTATATACAGTACTACGTTGGCTCATCATGTCCTAAAAAAAGATCTCACTATGTTGGTGCTGCAACAACTTGTGATCCCTAGCAGTACTGTATATGCCCTATAGTAACTGGTGCTTTTCCCTAGTGTTGGTTCGAGGCGGAATAACCCATCTATTTTTGTATCAAGATGTTGTGTAGATTGGACAGTGAAGGCTACAGAGCACTGCGACTTGAAGTGAAACATAGGCTACCCCTGACTTTGAATTCTCGCTGGGGTCTTGCCTTCTCAGTACCCATGTTGAGTTTTATTCAATTTCCTGCGACTGTACAATCCACGAGGACTATTACATTTGAACGAGTACATAATTAGACTGGGACCTTGAATGATGTAAGTGCTGGACTGTGGACACACTGAGTCTTGCAGCACCTTGGCTCACATATAGTAACAGTAGTCTACAAATGCATGAGAATTGGTTGCAGAATAAACTACTGTAATGCAGGATATTTGCAGTTTGCTCATGGGGCTCAATCAATTATTAAATACTGTAGTCTATAGTACTCACTATACTCTCACTCATATAGAGCCAAAGCAGTGACATAGCTAATGCATGTTCATGTTACATCCTCTGAGGGCAGTGTATTTCTTTGTTGCTAAAACAACAAATTTATAATCCAGTACTATTTTTGTCTGCCATACATTTGAGCTTGTAGATGTTTTCAGCACACCATACTGTCATGCAACAAAATATAAATCATGTTTAAGTAGAAAAATAGAGTGAAGGGGCGTTCTTGTGATCATACATCATTTCTTTCTGGGTAATTACATATCCTACAGTATATCCAGCTATTAATGTTTGTGTTTACACTGTCAAACCTAGCAAATCTAGCCATTCGTTATAGCATTTAATGTTTGTGTTGGGACAATGACGTAACAATGGACATTCATTTATATCAATGGAATTTAATGTTTGTGTTATGAAAACATTTGTGATTACACCCACACTAAAGTGGCACAGTGGTTAGTGCTGTCGCCTCACAGCTAGAAGGTCCTGGGTTCGGTTCCTGCTAGGGACGCTGCTGTGGGCGGCGTGTCTCCTCTACCCATTCCCGAGGCGGGGTTGACGAAATGGCCTTTCTGTGTGGAGCTTGTATGTTCTCCCCGTGTCCCCTAACGTAGATACTCTCACAAAAACATACTGTACAATGCATACAATGCATCTGATGGAGGGGACAGGGACTGGTTGGAATAACATGTTCCTTCCACATGCTACGTCCAACCGGGGAAACTCCTCCCTATCAGGTGAAAAGAAGGCAGCTTGGACTCCTCATGCATTGAAGGAAGCATGAGGCAATTCCGCTGCGTCCTGAGGTTGGTGGAGGATGTGTAGAGCCCAGGATCACATTAAGAATTGGCACTGGGTGAAAAATAGGTTACAAACTCGTGGAATAAAAATTTAAGAAAGAAGAAAAAAAGAATCTATAATCATACAGTATAGCCTGTCCTGGACAAGAATTGTATAACCATTGACGTATTTCAAAAACATGATGGTGATTCCACAAAGGTATAACCTGTCCTGGGCAAGAATTGTATGTAACAATTGATGCACTTCTTTACTTTTGTGAAGACAGAGTTCTTAGGTTTGACTTATGCTTGACTGGATTCCTGACTTTACTGTATAGTACAATGATAGCCATAGTGTTCAAAGTGGACACTTTATGTCTCTGTGAGCTTATAGAATCTATAAGCTCACAGAGACATAAAGCACATCAACAATATATAGATGATGTGCTTTTCTCTGGTGACACCGCCGTACGAAACATTCTTAAAGAAGGCTTGGCGTTGCACAGCGTGACAGTTGTACATTTCTCAACAGAAATGTCAGCATGTCATAGGCTAGCCCACACAATGCCAATAATGGCAACAATTTAGTGAATTATAAAGGACAGGGAAAACATCCTGCCAAGGTATTGTATCGCATGGTCTCCAAGCAACAGCCACTGCCTCCAGCAAGATTAGAAATTCATTGAGTGACTTCAGCTTCCAGTAATATAATCAACCGATGCAGCCAACATTAATTCTAAACTATGTGCCTTCATTTTGCTCCTGAATTACGGGTGATATCACACATGTCATTGTAACTGTCTAGGAGACACTATACTGTCATTCATCAGTTTTTATGCCTTGCGTTTCCATTATCCTTCCATTTCTCAATCTTTACTGGTAATGACCCAGAGAATCCAGTTTCTTACTTGGAATTATCATTCTTTTTTTTTTCTTTTTTTTTTTTTAGCTCTGCAGCAATATCAGCTCTCTACAGATGTCATCCCCGTAGGCTTCATACAGTATGTGATCTGGAATAAAAAAAAAAACTCTGGAGCAAACCCATAGCCCATTTATGCCGACAATGCAAGGTAATTACAATAGCACAATATGATTTGCCTAATGCCTTTGAAGGACCCGCATGAATTACTTTCACACAGGTTTTCAGGTAAATGATGTGTGGGTGCTTGCCATTGTAGCATCGCCCTGCTATTAAAGCATGCTGCCTGGGGAGGTTGGTGCTTTTATTATACTAATACTACAGCTGACACAGAACAAAGGAAAGGGGTGGAAAATTCAAGGGCCTGACAGGAGCTCACAGAAGCCTTCATAGATGCCAGAGTTTGGAGTAGCTAGTTTTGCTTAATAAATAATGGGGCTCCTCTGTAATGGAGTGGTGTCTAGTACTTCTATAGAATACTGGACAACTCATCCACTGAGCTGTCTTCAGCTTCTCAAATGACATCTAGTTTTAGATGTGCACATAGCATAGTACTATCCAAAATGCACAGGTTTTCGGCTTGGATTAATTATGTATATTGCACATTTCTGTGTAA
Source organism: Benthosema pterotum (assembly GCA_039105355.1). Taxonomy (NCBI): domain Eukaryota; kingdom Metazoa; phylum Chordata; class Actinopteri; order Myctophiformes; family Myctophidae; genus Benthosema; species Benthosema pterotum. The sequence goes on along the minus strand of CM076972.1, from coordinate 34,501,362 downwards.
TTAAGTGATTCACATGAAAAACATTTTACTTGAGTGGATTAATTGAATATGCTTTCATAAGCATGGCCCACTCACAAAACATATTATTAACGTGTTATTCATTTATTACAGTAGCTTATCTGAAATTCATTGACTCACAGCTTTACTTGATGTCCAAAATAAAGACTTACATGGCCACATTCATGGGGAAAGGGACGCTTACCACAGGGGCCTTCAGGAAGACCAGTGGCGTTCTGATTAGGTCTTCTGCCTCAAGGGGGAGCCAAATGACAATGACGTCAAGACATTCATTTATTTATTTGTTTGTTTAATTATTAATTAAAGGTTAATTAAAGCGATTTCATATTTTTCCCTTTCCTCTTTTTATGATTACATTTTTATTGTTTTTCAAGTTTTTTTTTTTTTTTTTTTTTTTTTTTACACTTTTTTATATAATCCTACATACAAGAAGTGCCCTGTCCCCAGTGAGCCCAGCCACCGACTATCGTCGTCCCTGAGAGTGCTCCAATTGGCCAGTTTAGGTGAAGACGTAATGGTGCGGTAAATTAAGATTTCTCTTTAAAAGAGATCTTTTTAAGTATCTCTGGTAGCTCGCTCTGCTTGCGCACAAGTAGGCAATGTCAAGTTGGTACTCTACTGAGTGCCAGAGTGTTGTTGGTCTACCTGTAACCTGATTTCTATGTAATATACCGGTATGTATTATTTATATATGAAAAGAAACAAACAAACGGGTGGAATATCCCTTTAAGATTGAGTCGACTCTGACTGGAGGGCAAAGTGACTACATGTACCATAAACCTCCGCTCTCCCACTATGTCAACAAGGAAGTGACTTCCTAACAACTTCTTTAATGTTAATTGCCCTTAAATTTAACTATTTTTGGCCACGAATTGCCTTACAAGAATCTGCAGTCATGGACGTTTTGTAAACGAGGTAGGCTATAGTGCTGTATTACCTTGATATAAACTATAACGTCGTCAAGCAGCCGTGTCCTTAAATGCTCTCTGGCAGAGAACAAGAATCTTCTTTCTTTTTTAAGAGTCGAACTTCATAGACATCTGTTCATTTTGTAGTTGAATCGAGTTGTATCGAGTATGGCACTGTATATGGCACTGTACAGTGGATATCATGTGGTTTATCATGTAGCCTACATTAGTGAGGACCATTTTTATGTCGAAGACTGGACAAGTGTTCCATTAAAGGAGAATTCCACTCATTTTCAACATTTTACTATGTCATGAGAGATGTTGTGTGGACATAATACAAAAGCTCAACCCCATTCTGTGTTTTCTAGAAATGTCTGAAAAAATCATTAAGATGGTGAAACACAACTTGGTGACATCATCAAGTTGTTTTGGTTCCATTTGTACACTCTCTGGATTTTTTTATGTGGCATTTGGGCTGTTGGAATTAACCAGCTTGGAAATAATGTTTGTCTTATGTCTATATTGTATTTTAAACACAGAATGTGAGACACACACACACACACACACACACACACACACACACACACACACACACACACACACACACACACACACACACACACACACACACACTCCATGTTATTATTGTTATTATTCATTGCAGGCAGATGCAGCAAGCTTTGTATTCTGGGTCCGTGTACTTTTCGGCCATTCAGGATTCTGTTTTATACTTGTTAAATTTAAAATCAGAATACACTCCAAAACGGCCCGTTTCGGTATTCTGTTTTGAAAACAAAATTTAGAGTTGTGAATTGTAAGAGCAACATACGACCCGTTTCCAGGTTCTAATTGTTGTGGTTCGAATCAGAATGACAAAATTTAAAATCGCTGCTGCTCTGGCGAGGAGGCGAGCAAAACCTGAAATCTGTTTTGTGTCCGCTGCTCCCCCCCTCCCTCCTCCGTGCTGAGGGCGGAGGCGTGGCACGGAGCTCTTGATTGACAGCTCGGTTACTGCTGCAGTTACTACAAGGAGACACACGCGGCGCTGTTGGTACTGGCAGATGATATTATGAATTATTGAATTAGAGTAGACAATATTATTATACATTTATCCTGCCGTAATTTCAAATAAATTACCCCACTTTTTGGTTGCATATTAACACAGGGCTGTTATTACATTCATGTCAACTCTTAAGTAATTAAAAAATTAATAGAGACAGACAGACGAACAGACAAGACAGACAGACAATGAATACTAAACTTTCTAATTAATTAACATGCTAAAGTAAGTCTACTTTGTATTCAACATATAGCGTAAGTGTCCCACCATCATCATGTGTGTCATTGTTATGCAACCCAATATGTTTATAGTGTATTCGTTATTCAATTAAGTGTTTATGAGGTGCGCCAATTGGGCCGCCAAGGTGCCAACCGAACTAGGCATTGAAGTAAATGAATAGGAGTAATGCCTCACCGGGGCTCATCATCAGATTGTTTTCAACATTCTAGCCAACTTTGTGGAAGATGGTAGGGTATAGATAGTGTCTATAAAATCAAGTGAGTGTGTGTGTGTGTGTGTGTGTGTGTGTGTGTGTGTGTGTGTGTGTGTGTGTGTGTGTGTGTGTGTGTGTGTGTGTGTGTGTACCTAGTGAATGAATACAGGAACCTACATTTGAATTAAATATTAAATACATCATCATTGAATTTGAATGAGTTTGGACGTGCACATCCGCAACAACCAGGGGACCCACTTGATGCTGTTTTGCAATTGTCCTAGCCAATTGCATCTCCTCGGACTACTGTAGGCCTACTGTCTGTCACTGTGGTCCATCCGTGACACCATGATCACGCCCTCGCTGCAGTGTGCGCTGTATAGGCTACCAGTAGGTAGAAATAATAGCTCTGTGGCTGGTTATGACCCGTTAAGATTCAATCAAAATGCCGCTAACGCCAATGTATTTGTAATGACAGCAGCAGTCATAACTCATAAATATAATCTAAATGATAAAGGATAAATGTATACAGACTACACTACATTACTTCAATGATTAGTTTGGCACCTTGTTTGGCACCATGTCGGCCCAAAACACTTAATTGAACAAATAAACAGGCCTACCTGTAACATAACGCGTTGCATAATAATGATTAATGACACAGATGACGAGGTCCCGGGTAGGCCTCTTTAAAATGTCTATCTGTCTCTATTACTTTATTAATTAAGAGTTGACACAGAGGAGGATGCATCAATCATCAATGTCTAATCAGAATGTAATAACAGCACTGTATTAATATGCATTAAATGCAGACTAATTTATTAAATTTATTAACGGCAGTGCTAAATGGTATAAATAAAATCTAAATATAAAGGATAAATGTATAATAATATTGTCTACTCTAATTCAATAATTCATAATATCATCTGCCAGTACCAACAGCGCCGCGTGTGTCTCCTTGTAGTAACTGCAGCAGTAACCGAGCTGTCAATCAAGAGCTCCGTGCCACGCCTCCGCCCTCAGCACGGAGGAGGGGGGGGGGAGCAGCGGACACAAAACAGATTTCAGGTTTTGCTCGCCTCCTCGCCAGAGCAGCAGCGATTTTAAATTTTGTCATTCTGATTCGAACCACAACAATTAGAACCTGGAAACGGGTCGTATGTTGCTCTTACAATTCACAACTCTAAATTTTGTTTTCAAAACAGAATACCGAAACGGGCCGTTTTGGAGTGTATTCTGATTTTAAATTTATCAAGTATAAAACAGAATCCTGAATGGCCGAAAAGTACACGGACCATTCTGCTTCCCCAGACTGCGTCCACCTCAGGCCAATAGACACCACAGAATGTGGAAGTATCCCCACAACAGCAGATGATGACACAAACCACAAGCAAGAAGTGAAATCAGAAGCCATTGTGAGTAAAATACTGTACCTAACAGACAACCTATCTGTAGTCAGGGAATTTCCTTTCTGCCTGGATCAGTTGACCAGAGCCAGATATTTTTTGTTGACTTGTAACAGTTGGCTGTGGACTAGAGCTGTACTGTAGCAGTGGAAGGTTACAGGTAAGCTGCTGTATAATGAGTGCAACCTGCTTGCAGTTTGGTACAGAATATGAGTTTGTTTAAGCGTCTCTGTCTAGTCTGTCTATTCTTAGTGCTGCCCACACTCCCTTTTCTTTATTGAGACGAGAAAGAAAATTCACATGACTCATATGGGAGTCACAGGAGTGAAGGACCTGAGAAAAACATTTAATCCGATGCCAACAGTGTCAGTCCGGAGACGGCTGCTACTGTCCACTCACTTAATTCGATATTTTTTCAAATATTGAGTCTTATGTAGGCCTAGATCTGTGTGTGAGCATGCGTGTGTTTTATAGGCTACAAGCATAAATCTATGCATTGTGAGCTTGTAGATAAGATATTTTAACCATTTCTGAATTATTTTAAAACTTTGCATCTATGACAAACTTGATTATGAATCTATCCATATGGAAAATGTTGATATATGTGAACTTTTGAAAGTGTCAACTTTCTATGGATACTATATCTTTTTTGAATGACCTATATAATTCTCATGAATTACAAAATTATTTGTTTCACTACAAAAGATGACAATTGTATGAAAGGTGCCACTTTCAAGAGGTCGCATATGACATACAGTATATATTCTATATGGTTAGTATTTTATTAAGTTATACATCTATTTTTATTATCTATTAAGTTGATTGATTCAATTGACTGTTGCAGTGTTGCACCCATAATGGTTGTTGCCATTTTGATTGTTTTTAAATGTTAAAAGTCCATACTTCTCAATACATCTCTGTAATCTTGACCATGATGTCCTTGTCATGACTACATTGGGACAGCAGTAGCTCAGGGTAGTGACTAGATAGGAACCACAAGGTTTCCTGGTCAAACACAGCTGGGATTCCCCAGCGTTAGGGTCAAAGTGTCCTTGAGCAATACAGGCAATCCCTAAAAAGTCCACTTGCCAGAATGTGAACCCAGACATTTTGAGTATCCTACAGTTTTCTGAATTGTAGCATTTGATGGGCCAAACTGTTTTTTTTTTTTCATGATTCTGAATCAGGTATGTAGCTCACTATTTGGTTGCCCTATTCTTGTTGCCCCCCTTCCGATGAGAGTGCTGTGTGCATCGCAGCAATGATGCACAGACGGCCGATTGTTATTATGCAGCAGTGATGCTGAGTTGTTAATTTGAAGGTTGGTTGATAGGCACTTTTTGGCACATTATTTTGCCCCCCTTGTCCTACTCGCAACGCATATTGCACGTATACGTAGAGACAGCACTGTTTTGAATCCATTGCAAGCATTCATTTTCACAAAAAAATGGGTGGGGTTAGATTCAGCCAGGTTACGTGTGTGTGTGTGTGTGTGTGTGTGTGTGTGTGTGTGTGTGTGTGTGTGTGTGTGTGTGTGTGTGTGTGTGTGTGTGTGTGTGTGTGTGTGTGTGTGTGTACATGCGCAGCAGTGTACGCTGCAGTAACAGAAGTTGTGTTTTTCTACAGGGAACTAGAAAAGTCCATTGTCTTTCGATCGATTAAACAAAGTCACTGTCACGCATCTCTGCCCTTCTCTACTCAATCCAAGTTCCATGCATTCCTTATGTTTATAGTAAAAAACTGCATTGAATTCTATTTCTTGTTGTTTCAGTGTGTACATCTGTTCAAGATGACGCCTATTTTGTCCTTCTACATTTGCTACGCACTGTGCCTGAGCCTGGGGCTAGGCTGTGTGATGTGTGCTTGCTATTGGAGCAGTCACTGGCGCGGCGGCTTCTCCTGGGATGGCTCAGGCCTTCAGTTCAACTGGCACCCAGTACTGATGGTTTCAGGCCTGGTGGTGCTCTACGGCTATGGTGACACCTGGCAGTCTGTCATAAAGTTTCTGTTCTTTTTCTCTATTCGTTTTGCACCCCCCAGTTTGGTTAATTGATCAAAAACAGAAGTATAGGTACAGTATCACTTCGGCTTTCAGTAGTAACTAAGAAGTAGTTTCCATTTTGGTGCAAATCTCTTCCACACTGCTTGTCTGTCTGTAGTGGAAGATGTAGCTGTAGTGAAGAGTTCATAGCAGATATTATTACCCCCAACTATTAGCCACTGTAACAGAATACTAGGTATCAACATTTGTATCTCAATTATTTGAATGTGGGGAATTATCATTTCTTTAATTATAATTATAAGTGATAAATAAAAAACACCTCGAACATAGCTGGCTGGTTAACATGTACAGTATACAACATAATCCTGGCTTTATTCAGACTGGTGTTAAATGTGTGTGTTGCATCACCATCATTTTATCCATCCTCACCTCATGTGACCAAAACATGAACTAACTCTTGCTGTCTCCCCTGTCTTGTAGGAGCTGTCCTATACCGTGTCCCTCTGACGTGGGGTGACAATAAGCTTCCCTGGAAGCTGCTGCATGCTGCAGTGATGTTTCTGTCCCTGCTCCTCTCCATCCTGGGGCTGTGTGCAGTGTTTGACTTCCACAATGCCAACCACATTCCCAATGTCTACTCCCTGCACAGCTGGATTGGAATTTGCACTACTGCACTTTTTGCCATACAGGTACCGATAACAGACCCAGAGTTGGAATAATGTTTTTACATAATTGCTTCTATATGGCACCGTTTCAGAAACTTTTGTTTAGCTTGAGGTATTGATAATTACCAAGTGTAGATACTATACCATACTATACTATATTCATTATTCTGCTGGCCAATACTATACAGTGTATAGTGATGGCCAGCAGACCAATGAATCCCATATATCTCCCTTAGACCAAGGGCCAGCTGCATGTCTCTGTTCTGTTTTTGTTTGACTGGACTCTCTGCCCTACAAAGCAAATGTCTGTCTGCAGGGAAACAGCTGCAGCATAAAAGCAGAAGCAATGTGGAGGAGGAAAATCCAAAAAGTAACATCTTTGGCAAAAATATTGCCTCTATTACCTTTAACTTAACTGCACACTGCTGTAATCCCTGCCATCTCAGTGTTGACAGTATATACAGTATGTCCTTTGCATTTCTGGATAATCTCACATTTTATTGCTGAGGACCCAAGGAAGTTCAGTGTTGAGTGTGAAGTCAATCAAAGCCCCGATCTGGCAAAGCACCAGTGCATTAAAATAAAATATTACTTTCACAAAAAATAAACTCCCAATGATTACGTAGACTGTGGGGTTACCAAGTAAAATGTCTGTCCGTTGCCTGTAGGGGATTCAGTGGCCTCATTTAAAATCAAACAAACAATGGATTTTGGAAAATAGTTTCCATTAGTGTCAATTATACCAGATGTCATAGTCAGTGGGATGCCAGACATGCCATGTCTATAACACCACTATATCTGTACAACTGATTATTTGAAAAGCATTATTATTTTGTACGATTGTGCACAGATCCTGTTAGATCATGCCTTACAAGCTACCATTAATTGTCTTACCAGTGGGTTGTAGGCCTGGCTGGCTTTCTCCTGCCCTGCTCCCCTGTGTCATTCCGTAAGCTGCTGAAACCTGCTCACGTGTGGATGGGAATCAGCATCATGGTCCTCAGCATCGCTTCCTGCATCTCTGGAATAAATGAGAAACTCTTCTTTGTTCTGTGAGTGCCACCTCTCAGATTGTATTCTTATTAGAACGAACTGACATAATTTTCATTCTTGTCAAATAGAGACCATTTTGGCGACATCAATGGATAGTACTAGTGTCTGTATACTGCTCGATCAGAACAGATGCATTCAGAAGAGCTCCCCAAGTCGAAAGCCGTATGACAGGCAATTCATACTGCCAAAGAACAGTTCTGTGTTCTGGATGGTTTACACCATTGGTAGTCTCTCGAGGTAGTGACTGAAGCAGTGTGCAATACAGCCAGCACTGTTGGAACCGATGGATATCAATGACTTGCTGTGGGGAATTTGTGACGGAGTTCTGGAGGGTTTTTTTGCCCTTTCTAAGGATAGGCTGTGTTCATAAACTACAGAGATTTCAGAGGCATTTGTTCCTCCTGGAAGTTGCCTCGTGTTCCTCACTCACTGCACTGCTGACTGTTGGGCTGAACGTATAGTGTTAGATGTCTGATCAATCACAAAGGACTTCAGCGGCAGTCAGACAAAACATGTCCAGAATGTGCAGAACAACCATAAAATGTCTCAGATTGCCCAACTAAGGTTCTGAATGATGTCATATTGTTGTTTTGGACCAGCCAAACAGGACAAAGTTTGACTATTGTTGTCTAGTGTTAATTGATGTGGTGTAATGTTGTCATTTGTTGTGGATGAAGTCATTTGTGTTGTTTGCAAACCCTTTATCTGTTCTTGTGTTTTCCAAGGACATCAAACACATATAAGCTACTACCATCTGAAGCTGTGTTTGCCAATTCATTTGGAGTTTTGATCGTTGTCTTTGGACTGGTCGTTTTGATGATTTTGCTCAACCAGAAATGGCAGAGACCAGAGCCTGGATCTGATGATGTAGCCTACAGGGTAAGAACACACAAAATGATGCATATGCAGTAAAATCCTCGGTGTTTATTTAACTCTGAGCGTGTTTGGTTCTATTTATGCACACAGAGTTGCAGACAGATAAATGAACACTGAGAATTCTACTTTGTATACACAGTATACAGTACCACATTAAAGAAAATAAAGACAATAGAGGAAAATAACATTTTATTCAAACTTTTCCACAGCCTTTGCTCCAAGAAGATAATTAAGGAAGGAAATGAAGACATTTTGAAAATACGCACAAACTCCTTTTTATGAAATGTAAAAGTGCAATTCTCAATGTGCTATAGTATATGAAGTACTGTAATATTTCTGGATATAATAATTTATTTGAGATTAAATCTAACTTGGCTGTATCTTTTTGCCAAAGAATGTACCTATAGATCTACACATCACATCTGCATCTTCATTCACATTTCACATTTATTCACCATGTCCAGTGGAACCTGAGTTTTGAGATTAGAGTATTTCCTTGTCAATAGAATCTAGGGCATACAGTAGATGTCAAACTCAAGGCACAGGGGCCAAATTAGGCCTGCCCATGAATTAAATGTCTTCAGCCCATGGGATGATATTGAATTAGTGTTAGAACACGCCCTCTGGTAGCCTGTATTTGACTTGCCATTATGAAAACTAATGCAAATTATTTGATTTACTTTCTCCTTTTCTATGAAAGCAATGATTGGTGAGTTTCATAGTACAGGAAATTCCAAGTTTTTTAATGAATGCAGTTTCATGTTCACATTTATTCTGCTGTGAAGGGACATTGATTTGTGAAGAAAAGTACTTTTTTGCTGTTTGCCTGTGACGTCCTCGTAACCCGTCAAGCCAGTCCGGCTCTCGGCTTGTACCATTTTTTTTTCCTGTTTTGGCCTGCTGTCTATTTGAGATTTACGTCCCTGATCTAGGGTAAGTTTGGTGTGTTTGATGCATATTTGCACCAGTGTTGGCTATAATATTGGCTCTTGTAGGTAATTGTATAAACTGCTAAAACATGCAAATGTACTGTACGTAGGCTACTGTATCTGGGAGCCAACCACTAGAGTATCATTGATATGTTGATTGGTATAAAAACAATATCTCTTCTCTAATAATACTGAAAGTTTGCTTTAATTCAGATTTTGCCTCCTTAAGGCAAGTATGTATGACAACCAGGACTCTGTCTGTGTGTCCGTCCGTCTGTGACCAGCTAATCTCTGTCAGGTTTGGCTTGGTTGCAGTCATACTCTACACACACTCCCTGAATTCCACAGCTGAACCTCTGCCCCAAAGTATTCACATTTGCCTGTGATAGCGCCACCAGGAGGCCGCTTTGTACAAAAACAGATTATCCTAAAGATTTTGTCCAAACACAAATTGTCACAGTCTCTCTAGAGCTATTCAAACCTTTTCAGACTCCATCCTAATTGGCTAAGATTGGTTTCCAAATTTTGCACACACATTCACAATAGTCCGTATGACAGTTTTCAAATCAGCCAGTGACAGTGAGTCATCCACACACAAAACATGTTTTTATTTACTTGTAAATAATTTGCCAAACATCACACAGACTCCTATACCCCTGCTGGAGACCTGTGCCCAGATGGGCACTTTTTCTAGTTACTGTATATACTGATTTGGTTCTGCTGTGTAACACAATTTATTTCTCAGCACTAGGACAGGTGCAGTAAATGCAGGAACATTATCTCTTGTTTGAACAGATAGAGTTAAATGATAGTAACACTAACAAGAAAGTAGTATAATTAATATAAAGATGAACTCTTATATTGGCTCATAAGATATTAATGTAACGACAAGCAGTTTAATAGGTGGTATTGCCGGAGCATTTAATTACTTTTAATAGAGATATAATTATTCCTTTTCCTGTAATGTGTGTAATTTAACACATTCTTCTGTGCAGAACCCAGAAACCTTGTCATCTCTCGCCATTCTTCAGCATCTGTTGTTACATGTCCTCATCCTTTTAGGTTTTGCTTGAAATCTAGCGTGAAAACTAAATACTCATTTCACCACCATGACTACAATTAAAATGGACAATCCTGGCATCTGCATTGGTGACTCACCAGGGTGATCTCCTACACATTATTCCTAGATGGTCTCTGAGCACCATAAAGCTGTAAGTCTGAGCTGATGTGGCCTACAGTACCGTATGATTTTATTGCATAAAGGTATTAGAGGCAACTTTTTAGCCAAAAATCAAAATAGATATTTGGCTGTATATTTTTTCCTTTTTCCCTTCTACGTTGCTTTTACTTTGATGCTGCTGCTGTTTCTCTCAGACAGACACTTGCTTCGTCCTGCAGACGGTCCAGAATTTTGTTATTGAAAGGCGGTGGTACTTGGCGAGGGGGAGGGGGTTTGTGGGGTGAGGCAGCATTTTAGCCAATCACAGCACAGTAGTCTTTAGCAGATTTATGGCTTGTTAAAATCGATTGATTGAATACTGGCTGTTTACCAGTGTATCGAAAGTGACTGATGTAGTGATTTATCTGAGATACTGTAAATCTGTAAGTTACAGTTATCTGTGCAACAATATATTTGTGCTCTTACAGCCTGTAACTTTATATCCCTTGTTCACCATACAGCCTGTCGGGCCTTGTCGTTACCCCTCAAATCCCATTACATTAGGCTTGATCAGTGAGGAGGTTATGGAATAAGTGTGGTTCCGGCTCATGCCACATATTCTCTGAGAGAGCAGAGCAGCCTGTCTGAGCCTTGTGCCAGTTCAACTTTACAGGAATTAAAGGCGGACTGAGAGCATCCATGCGATGCCAATCATGATCAGAGCCACTTGACTTCTCATCTTCTCAGTTTAAATGGGCTGTTGATGGGCCCAGTAACGATGCACACTGATGATAAGGTTCAGAATAGGGAAAAAGATGACGCCGACCTCACAGAGTCTGCCAGATGGCCAGCAACCTGCAGGCTGCTACGTACCGTCCTTATGGCTATGTATGACGTGTGTCCGCAGACTTCACTAACACACAGGCCGCCTTGGATCGCAAATGGTGGATTTGGGCTGTTATTTCACCATTGCTAGCGTTTTGCATAATTTCCTCTTTGTCTCAACCATGTGTGCCTTCCCAAAATACTCCACGGGGGAATGAACTGCTTCCAGAGACCTAGGCTGTCCATTGAAATAGATTCATAGCATTGCTGTCCTTAAGATACACCACGTTAAAGGAGAATTCCACACCAAAACACATTAGGCCTCAATCTCCCTTGATCCCTGTGACATCAAATATAGTGTGCTTGATTTGTCATAGATGCCCCCTGTTCTACATTTCACCCCTGAGGTCCTTCTCCCCTCCCACAGTTTACATTACTGCAGTTTGTCTTTATTGTAATGCTGGTATTTTAGTAGCTCCAAACTTATACATCACCATGTGTGTTATGTATGTGTTATACCACATATCATATTTTAATAATATACCAATACTCATGCATGCATTTTATGTCACTCTGGGGCACACTTTACTTGTAATCCCAGAGGTAATCTATTCCTCCTCCCCTCCTTTCTGCCAACCACTCTCCAACCACTCAGGTAAAACCTCCTCCAGAGCATCTCCACACGAGAAGTGATGGTGTTGCCCGGGTTTTTTAAAGTTTAAAAATCAAGAACAGTAGGCCTATATATATGATGTCACAGGGTTCAAGGTAGCTTGATGTGTGTTTTGGTGTGGAATTCTCCTTTAATAGCAGGCATTAGATGCACACCTTTGCAGCCACGTGTAGCCTAAACTGCCTTATGATTGATTCCTGTAATAAACTTTGATTTCCTCTATATAATACCCCCTCATTTTATTAAAATTCCCATTAAACGCTATGATGTTTTAATACAAAATATATCGACCATATTAGCACATGTAAAAAGTGTATAATATAAACCCTGACTTATTTCTCAAGCAGTGGTGGGAAAAGTACTCACATTTTGTACATGAAACGTATCAATACAGCAATATAAAAATACTGTTACAAAAAACGTAGGCTACTTAAAGTACCAAAAGTAAAATAAATAATAATAATTAGAAAATAGCAGATGTACAAGCTCACAATGGGCCATATTGGCATCAATGGTGTAGTGGAGTAGATGTAAAAGTATTGAGACTTGGAAATAATAGAAGGTCCTGGGTTTGATTCAGGCTTGGAACGCTGTGGGTGCTGGTGGCGTGTCTCCTAGCGTAGGTACCATCACAAAAACAAGCAGTGATGGTCCTGGTCTCTAGACTGCCTCCCACTGGGCATTAGGGGTGAGACGATTCACTTACAGTACCTCATGATACAATACGATATCAACACCGGCCACCGCGCACCGATCGCCGTACTTGCGCCTGCTCCGCTCATGCAAGTAAATACTGGATATATACTGTATATACAGTATTTAAAATATATATATATATTGAACCTGGTGATTCGATATTGATATCATGGCATTAGGAATCGCAATATATTGATATATTTTTCCCCCCATGCAGCCCACCCCTACATGCCAGGTCCAGCCAGGGAAACTCCCCTCTGTCAGCTGAAAAGAAGTTTTCCGAAGGAAGCGCGAGGCCAGTCTGCTGCCTCCCCAGGTTGGCGTAGGGTGGGCGTGTAGAGTCCAGGATCACATTAGATCAGTGGTTTTTAGCCATTTTCCCTCAGGACATTTTCGGCCCACATATCCAAAACTAAAGATTTCCTTTGCTTTTGTCCACAATACCAAGCTGGATTTTGGTAACAAAACAGGCAAACGTAGATCTTTTTGCTTTTATAATCTACCGCTTTGGGATAAAAAAAGAGAGAAATGTTAGACTGCACTGCTGAGCCTATCACTGCTAATGTGACTGTTGGGCTCTGAGTAAGACATAAGGGGCTCCATTTTCGTTACCATCTAAACCCCTTATGCTAAACCCCTTATAATCTTTTTTTTTTTACTATTTTGAAAAGCTTTTTGGAATAGTTCAACATGCCAATCTATTGTGAGCTTGTAGACTGTCCATTTCAACTATTGAAAAATGTTCTTTTTTTATAGTTTAAAAAGGCAAAGAAGTTAAGGGATAAGGGGTTTAGCAGTGACGAAAATCGAGCCCAAGGTCTAAAACTTGTAGGTAGGAATGAGTAAGAATGTGAGCACGAGGGAAGGAATGGATGATATGAAATGATGGTAGTGCTGCACTGCTGCACCAATCTGCATCATTCTTTGTGTGTTTGTGTGCGTGTCCACATGGGTGTGTATGTCATCGTGCATGCTCTGTTAAGGACGGGAATCCATATTTGGATCCTGTGCAGTATGTACAGTATTCAAATATTCAATTTGGTTTTATGCTGATATATAAATATTTCAAGTATTTCAAAAACCTTAGGTTAGGCCTAAATGGGTTAATTAAGTGTGAGTGCACTAATTTTAAATAGCATTGCCCAGGGGCAATGCTATTATTTCCTACAGAAAAGAAAATCTACATAATTTGGCTAACGATAACTTTAGGCTACACATTGAATGAAAAATTGATGGAAAGTTGACCGGTTTAAAGGAGCGTTCAGTGATTTGGGTGATTTGGAGAAAAAATAAACAGTCCGCAAGGTAACGAGATATGCACATGCTACTGTGGGGGTACAGGCCAACAGCACATGCAGCAAGGCCCACCTCACTCAATCTCTGAATATACCTTTAACTTACATATCTGAATCTCAAATTATGGCTCGGATATAGGCCTAACCTTTCCCAATTGGGGGGAAGGCGAAAATGGTATGGGGGTGACTTCATTGCTGACAAAACAGGCACACTTGCATAAAGTGCTCTGACTCGGTTGCTGCCTCAGTGATTTTTTTTTAATGAAGTGGTGTTGGGTGAGTGGTGGGACAATATATAGGTAATTAGTAGCATGGTGATTAAAATAATTTAAAATATAAACACTATTTGGAATATTTTTGAAATTTGGGTTGTTGTTTGCATGCAATCATGTTTGGTGGGGCAGTCAGGGCATTTAGCCCCATTGCCCCCCAACCCCCCTTTGCCCATGCCTAGAAGGCTCTGCCTAGATCCAGCCCTGTCATCACATAGCAGGACACAGGCCGAGGCCCTGTGGCCTGTGATGATTCGCCAGTTGTATCCTAATTTGCACAAGGTGGCAGCAGAGTCTATTATAATCGAATGACTTCAAAATCAGTTTTATGGCTTGCGCGGCGTTTTAAGGGGCGCTATTCGCGCAGTTAACGGTCCTTCTAGTTCTAAATGTAGACTAATGTTGCTCAGAAATAGAAATCGGCTGTACAGACTACAATACTAGCGATCCATAAACAGCACTGCTACTGTGACTGATAATTAAACGTTCACCTACTACACTACAGCCTGTGACTTGATCTCTCTGTAGGCTACAGGCTACCCCCTGGCTGTCAGTTTAAGCAGCTTCTCTATGATCCACAGCATGGGCCATCACATCTGAGGTCATCGGGGAGGTGGGTGTGACTGACTGAGAAGGTCCTGCTCAGTTTGGTCGGAAACTTAAAATCACAGGGGAGGAGGAGGAGGAGGAGGAGGGAAAGTTAACGGAATAACTCTCGTCCCAGCTGCTCTGCATGGCCATTGTGGAAGGCAGGCGGCGGAGGACGGGACGGCGTTCTTTACTGTGATCGATTGGTTCACAACCAAAGGACCGCAGAACAACTGAGTGGCAGAAGAAATCACGTAAGTTAAAGCATTCGTTTTTGCAAGAAATGTTCATCATCATGCAAAAATAAATTTACCCCGCTGGGTGAGATACTGTCAGCTAATCGTAAACCCCCGTCACTTTTATTGCTGCTTCTCCCATCAGCATAAGCTTTGTGGAAATGAGACCCAAATCTACTTTACGACCGCAGCAGCAGGCCAGCCCATAGATGCAATAACTACATTGTAGCCGTTCTAACAATGCAATTTGTTTCAATTATTAGGCTATCGATTCGTGTTAACTTAACTGGAACGGTCATTTTCACTTGTCCTGCTCGTGCTCCTGACTGAGCAGACAGTGCTTTTTTTATGTTTGACTCCCTCACATAGTTGTTACTTGAGTAAAGTTAACTCCATTGTTCAGTGAGCCCCCCCCCATGTCTTCTCGAGGTGAATAAAGTTTTATGACACAATAATTCGGTGCATATTACAAACTCGACACGGTGTTGGCACGTGACGACAGCGTCTCCAATTTATATAGGTTGTTGCTGTCAATGACATTTTGACCCCAGCTGTTCTTTGTCTGTACTACAGTTTAATTTAAACTTTCAACAGTGTGTCTCACTGTGTGAGTCACGTGACCTGATGTGGAGGAAGAATAGGCCTTTGACACAATATAATTATATATAACAGGATGATGGAGCATTTGATTTCTAAAGGTGAGATAGCCTTAATTTAGAATATTTATCCAATCAGACAGTTTAATAAGCAAGGGTTTCAGTCAAGTATGCGGGTCCAGTCAAGTTCTGGAATGCCATTAGGTTAATATGTTTAATTAATCCATAAAATTCATAATTCACTAGATATTTACCAACAAATCCTGCTTTGCGCTTAGTAATTATATCACGTCTAAAAATCTTGTTTGTGTGTGCATTTCGAATCCCGGCTCCTCCTGTCTACATGTCAAAGTGCCCTTGAGCAAGACACCCAACTCAAAATTGCTCATAATGTGCTGTTTGTGCCTTGCATGGTTTCTTCTGCCATGTGTGTATGAATATGTGTGTGTATGGGTGAATCTAATGCATGTAAAGTGCCTTGGATGAAGGCACTGCATGCACCATTTACCATTTATTTACCATTTTACACTCCCAATAGTTAAACTACTGAATTGTCTGAATCAGCATTAATTTACAAGAAGACGAATTTGCCAGAGACAACAAGCAACAAGATCAAACAATAAATGTTGCATGAACCTCCCAAACACTTTAGTGTGGTGGTGGGTCTACTGAACACTACACAATACTGGTGCTGGATGGTGGTCCCTGGGTCAGAGTCGTACATTATTAAAAGCAAAGCCTTTGCTTTGGAACTACTGTTCACTTCACTTAGATTGAGACAAGTAGAGATTCTGCATGCACAAAGGAGAAGGGTTGTAGCATAACACAATAGGAGTTGAGCATTAGTTCTAAATGTTTTTGTGTTAAAGTTCATGCACTTAAAGTAAAACGTGAGCTTGACTGATAGACAGCAGAAGAAGAGTCTTTGGTGAAGTTTTAGTTTTACAAAGGGTAATTTCAAACGAGGCAGAATGATATCACCACGATTGTGTGGTCAACTTCACGCACACCGATCATTTGTTTAATGGAGTGTACAGCCTGTCTGTGGTTAGATTCGATCATTGGAGTACCCAGAGTACATGTGGGTCCATAGATAAGAGTTTAAGCATCGTCACTAGTCGCCAATTGATTCTATAAAAATGATGGAAGACTTACATCCACTGGCCTTCTGTTTGTGACGGTGTTCCCCTGTCCTGATTGCCCTCCCCTATAATAAACGATTGCAATTCCAATGGATAACTAACCGAGGCGACAGCCAAGGAATTTTAATGAACACTGTTCTGCTCTTCATCTATTCTCCCTCAGATCTTGTCTTCCGTCCGTTCTGTGTGTCCTACAAACAACAATGCTGGTCGCCCACTGTCTGCCCTGCTGCTTCGCCTTCCTCTTAGCCCTGTTGGCACTCGGCCTGGCCCAGTATGAACACCTGGGCTTACCGCCGGGCTATCTTGACCCCCAGGAACAGTACTCTGCCCCGAAACTGCCAGCGGACACGCCCAGGATCCAGCTGCGCCTGGCAGGGGAAAAGCGAAAGCACAACGAGGGCCGCGTGGAGGTTTTCTATGATGGAGAGTGGGGCACAGTCTGTGATGATGACTTCACCATCCACGCTGCCCAGGTGGTGTGCCGGGAACTGGGCTACGTTGAAGCTGTCTCTTGGTCACCATCGTCCAAATATGGAAAAGGGGAAGGTAGGGGTGTGTGTATGCGTGTGTGTGTCATGTGATGTCTAACAGGGATTCACAATTGGTCCATGGTCCTAGAGGGGGTCCCCAGATAAATTATTGGTAACTGATAGTGTACATTAAAAAAAACCTTCTGAGTTATCTGTCCCTAATGCATAATAAACTGTGTTATTGAAATGAAAACATTTTAATATTTCTTTAATATCTGAATCTTGTGGGTCTAAATGTCAAAGCACGCTAATGCCTGTTGTAGTTAGTTTAGCGTAGTCTAGATCATACCGGTGTGTGTATATAGGAAAAACCTGTCTGTAGTGACAACCATCTTCTTTTCCATCTTCACTTTTCTGAAAATCATGATGTCACAGCTGTCACAATCATTATACTGTATGAGTTAATGTCCTTGGAAAGCTTTTATGTTCACCTTCTCACGTTGGTTGCTCAGAATGATTTACTTACCGGTAGTTTAACATTATGGATCATACTGTAGCATGATGTATTAAGGAACAAAATGGATTAAGATTAAGCACAAAAAAACTAATTCCAGGCATGACTGGATACTCATTTGCAATTACCTCTTGTGAGTCACTTAGCAGGATGTATATTTCACATTTCATTATGGAATTTGATGACGATGTAAGTATGGAATAAGTGTGGGGCATAGTCAGACTAGCATCTGGTCAACCATATCCTGGCCTAACCTGATATGATTTTGGCCTAGGGGGGTGGAGGGTGAGATGAGCTGATCTGATTTGATCTCACCAACGTGTCGTCATCCCCAGCCTCTCCCCCGCCCCTCCACTGCTGTGCTACATCACGTCATTTGGAGCGACGCCCAACCCAAAAGGTTGACTCCCACTTTCAGGCCTCCTTGGCTAACAAATTAGTTCAGGCTTTTCGCATTGCGTTTTCTCGCAATGTGGACGAAAATGAAAGCCTGGGTGTTGAGGCTAGGTCCACCATGAACCCACCCCAAAAATGGTACAAAGATAAATTACAACACATACAAAACATGATCCGGTTGTCAGTTGACTATCACTTCTGTTGAAATCCTAATGAATCCTCAGTGAACTGACTGTTTCTTCTGCTGTTCTAGGACGCATTTGGTTTGACAATGTCCAATGCACTGGCAAAGAGCAGAGCTTGGCATTGTGCAACTCTAATGGAATCGGTGTGTCCGATTGTAAGCACACAGAGGATGTGGGCGTGGTGTGCAGCGACAGAAGGATCCCAGGGTTCAAATTCGTCAACACGTTGCCTAACCATGTGGAGGTAAGCCATGCATCTTTTATCCCCTGTTGTTCATTGTTTTAAATCATTTTACACTCATGACTAAACATAACCAGATTGCGGTAGTATTGGGTTCACAAGTTCCCTCCTCCTATCTTGGTCTGTGCACTCTCAAACAGAAATCATGTGGGACAACAGCGGGAAAAAATATTATATATCCCATATAATTTGGAGTTGTGGTGTTGTTAGGTTATTGTTTACATTAGCACAGTGGCACAGCGTCGATATGTCATCAGTTTCACGTTGATCCCGCCTCTATCAGCCGCGTACCGATGCATAATCTGTAACTCCGACCAGATTTTGACCGGAGTGCGTTGGGTCTGCCCCATTGTTTCCAGATGGGAGCAGTAGAAGGAACGCACTGCTGCCCCCAGATGTCGGAGTTAGGTTAGACTAAACAACAACCATTGTACTGTATAAATGCAGTGGTCTTCTTTAAGGTGTTGCCACAACCTATAAGAGCTGCAAGCTTGTACATCTGCTAGTTTACTTGTACTTACTTTTTGTACTTACTTGTCATTTTCTATAATTGTTCAATTTAACATAAACATTATATTTTATCATTCGACATCATTTAAGAATAGTGCATATTTAATAATATAGCATACAATACTACGCAGTATATATTTCTTACATTTTTCTACGTGAGCTTGTTTAGTCTCATACCAGGACATTTTGTGGACCTTTTGGCACCTTCAGCTGTTGTTGACTGACATGTTTTTACTTCTGGCTGGACAAACATCACACCTTTGACAGCTCAGCTCTCTCAGTCACAACTGCATTTTTTATTTTCTGTTTTTGCTTTGTTTTGGTGTGATTTGTGCTGACTCCATTCAGTATTTTAATTATTGTATATATATCATTTATATAATTTATTTAAAATATTTTGCCTTCCTGATAGTCTTATCAATCTATTCATAGTGACTCATAGTAATAGACTATGTGACAACCGTGTATAGTCTGTCGGGTATTGAACACCCCAGCGGGGTCACTTGAACAAGAGACCCGGAACCTACATGATCTTGGGATACGTCCCCTCTGTTACTTCTACTTTGATGCTGCAGCTGGTGCACTGCAGACAGACACTTGCTTTGTCCTGCAGAGGGCCAATCATGAAAACACAACATTCGTCGGTGTGTGTGTGTGTGTGTGTGTGTGTGTGTGTGTGTGGGGGGGGGGGGGGGGGGGGGGGGGGGGGGTGGTTTGATCTTTGTACAGCCAGTTGCAGCAACCCGAAAACGCATATTAGAAAATGATCACTTCACTTAAAACAATACCGAAACAATGCAGAAAATCTCCTAATTACATCACCAAAACAGAGTCCACCAAGGGACAGTCGACGACCATAAACCGATCGCATTATACGTGCGCTGGCTCTGCTCAAACAAGTATAAAGTATATGGCTGATTGAGATCGAGATATAACTGATTGAGATAGTTGCTGTCACTGTGACTATTTATCCCAATAAGTCAAATAGCCTCCAGAGTCCAGACAGTCCAAGTGAGTTGAGGGAAGTGAAGTTGCACTCATAACTTGAAAAATGTAACCCGTTCACTTGTAATATTGAACAAGCGATACTGTCATATGACATATAAATTAGGCTTAATTTTTGTCCCACTGGCCTTTTTAAAGATGTATTGAGCTCTCTACAGAGAACTGGCCAATCAAGCCTAGATGTAATTGCCACCAAAGGCAGAGTGTTATCTATATGCCCACTGTGCTGGCCTTGTGATTTCACATTCCAATGTTATGAGCAAACTGAGATCTCCCTCTCATTTGCTTTCTCTTGCTGTTTCTCACCTGTCTTCTCTCTCTCTCTCTCTCTCTCTCTCTCTCTCTCTCTCTCTCTCTCTCTCTCTCTCTCTCTCTCTCTCTCTCTCTCTCTCTCTCTCTCTCTCTCCCTAGTGAGTTTAAAACGTATATCTCTCTCTCTGTCTCCCTCTCTCTCCCTAGTGAGTTTAAAACTTATATAATTAACATGTATGAACAGCGCAGCACAGCCGTTCCCCAAGGTTTGAGGTTGTTATAATTGGCCGTGGTTTAAAAACACTCAAATTAATCACCTTAACCTATGAATTACTCTGTGGTATAGTTTTGCAAATACACATCAATCCTCTCTACTTACATAAAGCACATTTGTATGCTATGTTAATGTTTTATGTCTTATTGTGAGTCATTGTGTGCTTTTAGATCTGCAATGCCTGACGCAGAACTCAAGCTCTCAGACGCCATATTTGGGCATCGCATGAGCTTCTTGTTGACTTCTTACTTACCGGCACATTACTATTTCAAAACCTAGATTATCATTCACTAGGGTCAATACAAAAGACTGTAATAATAAGGCCATTGGAAAATAAACTCTTCCCCTGTGGAGTGTTTGAGTTTGACTAAAATCTTTCCAAAGCTCTAGTTGCCTGTAGTGGGAAAGGAATAAGGATGCATCTCATCCGGCTTGCTCTGTTCCGTGTAGGTGTTTTTGAATAGAAAAGGTACAGATTATGATCCTCCAGAGAGAACACTGCTGGAGTGGTCTAGACGTCTGGAGTCAGTCTCTCCAGCCTCATGCTGGGGTAGAAAATAAACCTACTCAGCTTTTCCATCCACTAAGAGGGGACACATGTGCTCACTGTGTATAAAACATGAGACACGGCCCACCACACAGGGCCCTGCTCTTCTTATCATCTGGAATAGGTATTCTGGTGACTCAGCCCAGGCAGATTTTGGGGTTTGTAACAACCAGCATGACGACATGTCGTGTGGGCTTTGTGGTTTTGGATGAGAGGGAGGACATTTGAATAAGCTTGGGATTTACACAACATGGTGATAGCACTTGGTGATGAGGTAACACTTTTGCCACTAGTATTTTTTAAATAATAGTATTTAGCTCTCGCCAGTATTTTCCAATATGCAACTCATACTTCATAGTGCAAAGTTTCCGTTTCTGGAAGGACATTTTAGAACAGCGCACAGGATATGGCCGATCAATCTGTTGTTTGCCTCTGAGTAAGATGGCATCTTCCATAGAGTCATGAGGTGACTGCCCTAGGCTATACGCTGTTTTGACCAAAATCCCACCTGAGATAAGGAATAGGAGATACAGGCGTTTGAAGGACTATTAAGGTAAGATTGCCAAAGATCTAAAAGGCAGGTAGTGGGCGTAACTATGTTTGATTGCCGTAGATCTTCGACAATAGTGGTAATTGTGATAAGAGACATGCGTGTACACACACACACACACACACACACACACACACACACACACACACACACACACACACACACACACACACACACACACACGTACACTATGTCACTGACCTTTTAACATTCCATTTAATTTGGGGTCCTCCTCTGTGAGTACGTTATTTTGGTCTTCTTTGGTTGTTGAAATAAGAGAAGAGTTACTTTTAGAGGCCTGTTTTTGTGCATTCTTTTGTACCGGCTTTCCTGATCTTCCAGGTTCACCACGGCTGAAAATAGAAAGTTGTTCTTTTGCGGTGCAGTGGTATAGAGTGGAGATTGTTGGTTTGCTTCCAGTTACATTTAGCATTGTTGTCTTTGTTCCTTGGACAGTAAACAGCCAGCTACTGGCCATGATTTCCTCCATTTCCCTTCAGCAGAATATTCACCGTCATTTGAATATTCCATCTCCTAAATATTAGTGTTCCTGTGTTTATTTGTATCTTCAGCAGGGCTGGATCTAGGCATGGGCATGGGGGGGCAATGCCCTGACTAAATGCCCTGACTGCCCCACCAAACATGATGGCATGCAAAAGAACCCAAATTTCAAAGATATTTCAAATTAAAGTGCTTATATTTTAAATTGTTTGAAATACTACTGCTGCTACTAACTAACTACAATCTGTGGCACCAATAAACCATTTTAAAAAGAAAACTTTTAGCTTTACGCATGCTGCATGTCTGTTGCAACTTCAACAACAACTGACAGTTGTTGTTGAAGTTGCAACAGTTGTCAACTGATGTTATTATTGATGCTTACTTGCCTAATAAAAGTCCTGTAACCGTTCGCGCCACGGGCAAGGAAGCCACACCCATACAATTTTCACCTGCACCCCCCAATTGGGAAATGTTACATCCAGGCCTGATATTCATCCTGTCTTTAGAAAACATTTTGTTTTTTTAGAGGTGGGTGGAGAGATTTTTGGAGGTTTGCTCCATGATCTGTCACACATTTACCTTCCATTTCAAAACTAAATTCCACTTTGAAGGATTCCTGGGTTTGTGAAATGTGGGTTTTGGCAGTGCCTGTTTCCGTACCAAGTTAACAACATACAGTTTCGCATTTATCAATGTAGACTTTATGAAGACACTTGTGCAGTCAGATACCTCTATTACATTTTCTCCAGGCAAACATTTTATGAACAAGGTCAAGAAAACAAGCTAAATGTACATGCATACATCTATGAAATATTACTGTCTCAGTTGTGGGAAAATGTAAACTTTTGTTGAACATTATGGCCAAATTATCGTAGGTGGAGTGGAGGTTTATTTATGGTAACTTATTTGAAAAAGTTAAAACATTATTGTACTCATTACTAAATTATGAAAGTACAGTCACTACTTTACTTTTATTATACAAAAAATAATTCTGACACGTTATATTGTTTTCAAGGAAAGTTATTTTCCTAATGACACTGGTCCAGTTGTCAATACAGGAGGGAAAATAGCAGCATAATAGTACAAAATCACAGACCATATCTAGTGTAATGATATGGATATATAATACTGATGTCCTGCCCATGGATAGTCAGAGCTAAAGTAATTACCCTGCTATATGTTATCCTATGTTGATGAATCATCATCATTATGATGACGTTATGCTCTGTGGAAGACACTTTTAAATGTGTTTTACTCTGGGAGTGCACCATGTCAGCTTACATGCCAAAGGCAGGGGGAAACTTTAATTGCATTATGGGTAACTACTAACTCACCCATTAACACAGAATGGGAAAATGTAAAGAATTAGTTACAAGTTACTGCAAAAAAGTAGTCCCTTACGTAAGGGCATTACTTGTAAGGGCGTTCCAACATTGGAAAAGAACGACAATATGTACAGTAATTGCTGTTGGGCTGAAACGTTATATGTCCAAAACAGTTACTTTTCAAGAACAATTTGAAATAGAACGTATGTTGAACAGGACCCAAAGCTGTTATTATGTAGTTAGACGTTCTTTCAACTTTTTCAAAATTCAACTTTTTATTTTAGTGCTTTTGGTGCTCTCATGTGTATGTTCTATCCCCACAAGGTATCTAGTTTGACAATCAGACTTTCATATCGTATAGGAGCTTTAATGGAAATTGCTCTCAGGAACAGCTTATTTGATTTTGTCCTTATAATGATGTCATCAATGTACCCTGCTTTTATAATTCTTGCTCTCCTTCAGTCTTCAGTTCCAAATTTGTATTTCCACTTCGTTTATAATGTTCACCATTGTTGACATGGAATTTAAACAAGCCTGATTTTATCTACCATCAGTATTATTAGTATTATAATAACTATATAAAATATCCTGCATATCAGCACCCCCCACCACCTCAGAACATTGTGGTACTGCAGCTAAACGGTTGTGATTGAGGCTCAAAACATTAGAAATAAGCTTGAGGGACATATAGAATATGATATTAATTATTAAAAACAATTTTAGGAATGCATGTTATTTGCTCTTTAATACATTTCTTTGGTTAAATAGAAATCCCTCTGACAAACATGTTGTGCTACCTGAAATATTTTAGCTGGAGAGAAATGGCCACTGCCTAATTGCACACCATTAGTAGTATTATATATTACAAGGCTGTTGCCTGACATTGTCAGATTGTTACATGTTAGGACTTGGGTGATATCACTTGCCTTGCCTATAGGCATGGCTTCATCCTACTTGATATATTTAGCTCCATTACTTTGCAGTCCACTTGTCCTAAAGAATCTTCCGGGGATGTCATGCTGGGACAGGCAAAGCCTGAACAAGACTGATTGTGGGGCTCCAGGCTGCTGGTAGAACTCATCTCTCCCATTATCTTTCCTCCCCACCCCTCTCTCTCTTTTCTCACTTTTACTTGCTTTATCTCATCTCACTGGCTTAACCGTTTCTCTTCCACTCTCACTTTCCCCACTCTTCATAAGTATTTTATAAGGACCATTTGCAGTCACCCCAAGCAGAGTTTTATGGCCCTATTTTATCTCTCTCTTTAGTCGTACGGGCTAAAGGTCAACATCTCAACTTTCTACTCTCTAAACCTCCACACGGTGGCAGGCTGCCATGGACTGCCTCCTCAGCCTCTAATTAAACGGCACCATGAACTTGACTTGATGCCCGGCGACGTTTGGTCCAAGATCAGAAAAGAAATGCTACCAGTTTAATCAGATTCTCCCGTACAACTGATACATAGTCCTGTAGCCCAGTAAGATTTCTCAGCCCCCAGGGCACCAACCGTCGGATGTTTACCATGTGCATTCTAAAATTAAGCCTGTGTGTTGCCTCAGGCAGAAACCTGAATATACTGCAGCGTGAATATACCACAAGATGCAGACTAATGTAGAAGTGGCTTTTTCATCCACACTGTGATATCATACAGCTCTGAGACAAATCACAACCATACCGTAACCAGGCCCTGTTGGAACCATGCACTTTAGAGTTTCAACTTAATGGCCAGACAATAATGTGCATGTTTTTTTACTCATGCAAGTAGAGCGCAGTCACTGTGGTTGATTAGCTGGATCTGACGGTGATGTAATAGTGATGTATTGAAGCTATCTTTCGGTATCAGCGGGTAATAGATAGATAGATGTACACAGTATGTACTTTTATATTGTTTACAGTATATGTATATGAGCAGGAATAGTAGAAGCCCTTAACCTCCATTCTTTGTGATGTAACTAAGTAATGTACATGTAAAAGTATAAGCAGATTCGCTGCTGCTGTGCTGAGATGTCAACCCGCCTTACGGCAGACATGCTTTATGTTGTACTAGTGTTGTTTGAAACTGCATCACTGAGTCCAACCAAAATACAGTGTATGCTTTTTGTGTAGCGGTGACTGCCTTGTTGCGAGTTATGATTGGAAACATAAAAGCTTCATCCGAGACCGTGTCTGACACAGACACGCCATCTACTAACACGATGTGGAGTCGTGTTACAAAAGCAACATTTGAAAGATGGAAATATGCACATTGATTTCACTTTGTCGTAGATGTCAGGTTGCTTGGGGACTCTTCTTAATATTATTACTTTTATTCAAAACAATTGCATTCATATTGTTTAGTTACTATCCCTTTTTTGCGGATAGGGGTGAAAAAGTAATATAAATATAATATAAAGTACATATGTTACATATTACAACTTCTGAGGGAAGCTAACTAACCGGAAGTTCCGCCTTTGGATAGTCTCTCTGGGGTGCCGTGTCTTCAGGCTTTCATTTCGCAGCGTGGATGTAAGCCTGGAGATGGAGGTCAATGTATGGCCTACGTGTGCGCAATGTCCAAGTTGGCACTTGACAGAGTGCAGTTCTAGTTATCTGTGGTTTTACCCAGACAGATAGGCGGTAGTCGCCTTTTGAAACAGACTTTCTATTGATGAATCAAATCTAAAATACTTAGTACAGGTTTGTGAAGCACCTGTTGGGCAGGAGGTAGGACTGGAACTCAGAGTTCTACTCTTACAAAGAAACAAGTCTTACAAAGAAACAAATCAGCATATTTAGTTGCTTATACAGTATATGGTTTTCAATCATTTTCATACCAGGGCCCAATATTTATTCTGATGATGTTGACTCTACAGTAGTCTCTCAGACCCAAAATTAAGTTTTTGTCCACAATTTAGGAGACATAAACTGGCAAAACGTTGGTCAAAATAACAATTCTTCTGCATTTTCCAATTGTGTACATTCTTGAAAATGGCGTCATTCAGATGTATAAAATAATTTAACTCTTTGAGTTCAATATCAATCTCAAGGGTTCCAGGTCTATGCCCGACCCCTGCTGGGAGTACCTAAAATCGCCTGTTATAACCCATCATTACTAACAATTAGTTAATAACTTCTGCTACGTACTGTAACTTCATTTTTTCAAGCCCACTACATACACACATGATTTTAAACAAGCCTGTGCAGCAATCACTTGACCTCTGGCTAGAGGTTAGCAATGTGCGCACAGCTTGAGATAAGCACACACAGCTGAGACAAGATGTTTGGCAATAAAACTAACGAAGTAGTCATATGAAAAGAGATTGCAGTTATGGTAGAGTTATCATTGGAAATTGTGTATGTTTTTGTCTATAAAACATTTGAAACACTAATTGAGTTTATGCAATTGGGGTTTTAGGTTTTGCCGTGGCTTTGTTGAACCTAGACATCTGCTTTCAATTTGCAAACAAAGGCTCTTTTAATGGCTGCTAAGGAAGCCTGCCGCAAATGAAACAAAACTGCAGTGACTACTCGCTGAGAGTACATGACATTTACTGCAATCTTATAAATGCTAATTCAGGAAAAGGATAATGATCAGTTTGTGCTTTGGTCTGTGAAGTAATCGGTTCTCAGGCCAGGGGAACACATTTAAGAAATGTGACCTCATAACACGTGAAAATCACAGGGAGTAGTGACTGGGAGGGATGTCAACAAAGATTTCTAACACAGCGGATCAACACTGTTTTCACACCGAGTTCTGGTTTCAAAGCACTCAGTGAATTCACCATTTGTCAACCTTCTGATTGGTCCCTAACTAAATAACTAGCTGGCGTTTTCTGGCTTGAATATTAATATGAAGCAACTGAGAAAAAAACACACTATTTTCAATGCTAGTGGATTTATAGAAAGAATTTTGTGTCCAACCGCGAAACTGCAACTGACAATCGGTAAATTGAGACGGGACAACCCAATAAATAAAAGCAAACGTGGAAAACCACTGTAAGAGCAGATACATACTGGTACCTGAATGTAACTATAAATTATGTTCTCATAAGTCATTGTGAATGGTAATTGTAAACGAAATAGCATAGTTCTTTGGACCATAGATGATTTCAACATGCAAAGAGCTACAAGAGCTCTATTGGAACCATGTGTTCCTCGTACATTTTATTTTTGCTGGCAGTGATACATAGTGCTATGCATGGGGAAGGATCATGATGTCACAATTTGGCCCTAAGTTGTATAAATATCTGTGGCCTTGTTGCCAGAAAAACACCCTGAGTGTTAAAGCAAAGACTGTGTTGCATTCTTTACGTAGCCGGCATTGTGATGTACCGTACAGCTGAGTCAAGCCTATATAACCGGGTATGCTCATGGTACAGTATGTCTATGTGATGTTGATGTCATCAGAACTCCATACACTTTAGCAAGTATTACTGACCATTGCTGATGGGGCGTATGCTGTATATGGTGTGCTCTACACCAATAAATGAGTTATTCATGACGGCTGTGGCTGTGCTACAACATACTGTTTTCCCTTGGTTTACCGTTTACCGTACTTTCCGGACTATAAGCCGCTACTTTTTTCTTGTGCTTTGGACCCTGCGGCTTATTCAGCGGTGCGGCCAATGTATGGATGTTTACGGCTAACAAACACTATAGTATAGGGCCTTCTAAGTCTAAATGCACGGTATGACACCAACTTTAAGCCGGCCCGAGCAGGAAATGTAGGGGGACAGGGCACAGGCAGTTCGCTAAGACAGACTACTAAATGCATCACGGAAAACAAACGAAGAAGTGCATATAACGCAGCTAAAGTCAGTCGAGCTGGTTGAAAAATAAGGAAATCTATCTGCTGCACGTAGCCTTGGGATCAATGAATCAATGGTTAGACGGCGGACCAACGAGGAACGCCGGCGCGGCGGAGACACCAGCTCCTCGGAACGACGGCGCGCGGTGGTGGTCCGCGCGGTGGTTGTCCGCGCGGTGGTGGTCCGCGCGGTGGTGGTCCGCGCGCTGTCGTTCCGAGGAGCTGGCGCCACCAGCGCGCGCACCACCAGGGCGAGGAACATGCTGAAAGCAACTTTTTATCAAGTCTGCCAGTGGATCCTTACTGCGTGGAAAAGTGTCAAAAAAAAACATCCACAAACGGGTTTAGAAAGGCTGGCGGCGGCAGCAGCAGCAGCAGCAGCCGCCGCCGCCACCGCGCGAGGAGGAGGAGGAGGAGGAGGAGGAGGAGGGGTCCGTGGAGGCGGCAATAAAGACGCCTCGTCGAGCGTCTTAAACATTGAGAGGATTCCTGGTGGTCCCCAGCTAAATGGTGGACAGTTGGTTAACCAGATGTACGGTAGGCTACCTTTTTTCATGAACCAAATGGACCCGCAAGCCTCATTTGGTTTCACGAAGTGATCGGAGTTGCGTATCTACACTCTATGGCCAGTACAGGCCTGGATGTAATATTTCTCAATCGGGGCGCGATTGAGAATGGCAGTTGAAAATGGCAGTTGGTTTAGTGGTGCCACAATTGTAGTTATAGTCAATGTTTAACTACCGCTAATAAGCATTTGATTTGAAATATCTTTGAAGTTTTCATTGTTTGCATTCCGTCATGTTTGGTGGGGCAGTCAGGGCGTCTAGAGGGCATTCCCCCCCACCATGTCTATGCCTAGATCCGTCCTTGGTCTATGGCTCTAGCGTTAATTACATACAGCACGTGCAGTTCTGTAGTCGTTTAAATAATAAAAAGGATGCTTCTCAAACAGCATTGTTTGAGAATTGCCGACAATCTCATCTGTGCAAGAACCCTTACATATGGTAATTAAGCATTAAAACACCCGCGGCTAATAGGCCAGTGCGTCTTGTATGTGTACACAATTGATTTTTTCGCTAAATTTGGCCGGTGCGGCCTATATTAAGGTGCGCTTTATAACCCGGCATTTACGGTTTACTTATACCTCTATACAGTATTTGCAAAAGTATAACAGGGCGTAACTGGTTGGATACATTTCCTAAAGCCTTTCAGATCCAGAGTGATTACACATTTTTCGGATGCTTTAATTAGAGGACGACTTCACTCATTTTCAGCCCATTGTTATATACCGGTAACTGGGCCTACTCCTTAAAGCTCATTGTAATACAAGGTAACATTTTTGTGTGTCTGTGTCCCGGTGGGGCGACTGTGAACAGCAGGAAGATTCCTACCAGTGACATCATCATGGAGAATCAAAGCTAATATAAGCCGCAGGCTTTATATTCCTGTACAGTTAGAACGCTATAATGGAAGGCATTGTTCTTGTGGTAATAAAATCCAAATAAAACATTTTAAACCTGCCTATGATCGGTCGGTTTCTTCTTTTTTTATTTTGTATTTTTTGGGCAGTTTATTCTTTTATGTCGTTATTCATATAGTAGCCGTGGACAACAACAGGAAACGGAGAGGGAGAAACAGGGATCCATGCGCAGCAAAGGTCATCA
The DNA here is from genome assembly GCA_039105355.1 of Benthosema pterotum. NCBI lineage: Eukaryota > Metazoa > Chordata > Actinopteri > Myctophiformes > Myctophidae > Benthosema > Benthosema pterotum. The sequence goes on along the minus strand of CM076972.1, from coordinate 34,471,307 downwards.
GGCTGGGGAATCGAACCTGCGACACACTGTCAGGACTCAGACAGCTTTAAACCCTATATGTGGCTTTGCGTTAACCGATCTGAAGTGGAAGAGTACAAAAATTAGCATTTTATCATGAGGATAATTGAGGATTATTGGGGACAAATTAATGTATATGATGATACGTTGATAATGCATAAAGTCATTCTTTAATGATGAAAATATTCTATTTCTTTTGAACTGGAAAGTGTGCTGCAACCATATAGTGAGTAAGAGTGAGGTTGCAGCAGGTCTTGAGACTTTTCAATAGAGACTCATCTGGCTAATGGCTTTTCCATCTGCACCACCTTCCCCTTACCCAAGCCAAGCTGATTGGGCCCCTCTCTCCCCCAGAGTGCACTGAAAACAAAGCACACATGTTAGAAAACTCTACTTTAGTCCTGCTTCAATCCCGGTGCAGTCGACCGTGCATATTTTCAGAGCCCGCTCTCTAGCAAACAAGACCCCTTGAAGTGCCCTCTGAACCTCCAAACAGGAAATAGATTATGTGAGGAATTAGATGTGGCAGTGCCAGCAGGGAATGGGAGGGCAACGGGGTGGCGAGGGTGAGAAGCTGGGCTGGCACGTGAGCCAGTTCCCAAACAAGTTGAGTCTGTCATCCACCTGAGACCAAATTAAAGGGGAATAGCTGTAATATTTTCAGACTGCTTCTCTGTAAACACAGAGCGGGGGGACATTTGCAGTTACACGCAAGCAGTAAGCCAGCACACCAGGAAACTGTTGGCAGGGATTATTGTTTATCTCACATAGATTTTGGGGTCAGTGTCTGAGAAAGAGAGAAGGGTATGTTTTGCAATGTTTATCGGACATTCATCGAGCTAATTCGGGATAGCAGTCTTTACAGCGACTTTCACCAGTCACGTTTACTTGACTGTGGCCTGAGATATTTAGACTGGCTGGGTTTTATTTGGATGTTTGCAGATTGTTCACATTATGGCTCTGTGAAATTGAGGATAAATCATTTTGATGTGATTTGTTTCCCTCTTTTTTGTTGTTATGATTGCCAAGTGAATTTAGGATATACCGTACATTACAGCTTATGCTTTTGCTTATGCTCTATGCTTTCCTCCCAGTGAATTAAATTGGAAAGATATTAGAAATAGCATTACCACATACCACTTAATGTTAGCTACCAGGTTGTGTATATACAGACAACTTTGCACCATCACCACATTTCCTGTCATTAGTATTTCCCTATAATTTCAGCCTGCGTACAGTTTAACCATCCCAACATACCAGACCCCTCCGTTTCTAACAAGGGATGGTTAGTGTGGTCATCCACTGGGACAAAATAGATCAAGTGTACGACTTGGGGATTTGCAATCCCTTTTTTTCAATGGCCCCATCTTCCTTCCCATCATGTACACTATGTAATTGCCAATTCCGTACACCATTGCTTTTTCATTACTGATTTGGTAGGTCTCTCTCTCTCTCCACTTGTCTGTAAGTGATATATGTGTTTATGTCCCCCACATGTGTCGAGCAAAGCGACGTGTTCCCCCCAGTCAGACCCATCTTTCTCCCTCCCTCCCTCTCTCTCGCTTAGCTTGCACTGTCACGTAGTGAAAGAATGTGGGTTTGGTCTAAGGGAGAGAAAGCTGTTTACTTAATCCCCCACCAAGAGTCACAGAGGAAAAGCTCATACAGTCCCTTTTTGACAGCTTGACACTGCCTGGGTGCTGCTACTCTCCAGTCTGGCCAGTCTTTGCTATGACAGTGCCAGTCATAGCATTCTTTTCTACGTTCTGCCTTGATGCCTTGGCAAATGCCCAGGATGAAACTTATTGTCTGCCCTACACATAGTAATACAGCCAGTCTCCTAGCAGGGACCCTGAGTCTATACATTTATGAGAGGAACAATGCGTTTGTTAACTGGTGAGGCTTTAAAGTGATTAATGCATGTTTTGTGTTAATCTAATTCTACAAAGTGACAATAACTAGAGTTGTCAAAATTTTGTGGTGTAGAAAAAAGTACAATATTTGCTTTATAGATGTAGCGGTGTAAAAGTATAAATCAATAAAAAAGTGATACTCAAAAATAGCAGCAAAGGTACTTTACTTTCATATACTCACCACTGCCATACACAACACGTGCCATACTGGTGCAGACATCCATGATTCTGCTGTTCAGAAGCCAATTAAACAGTTGCAGTGCATCTGCTCATGGTCTTTTTATATTAATGAGGGTATTTACCGTGAAAATGTTTTAAGTAAACCGGATACAGGTTTACAAGGGGGTGGTTGAGTTTACAGCACAGATGGGGAGATGGGGGCCATAGATTTCATCTTATGTAACACAAGAAAGGCAACATTCCACTGAGCTGTGATGTACTGTAGAGTTGTTTATAAGATGGAAATTGAGGATTCCAGACAAGGTTGTTTGGGATTGTATAAACCAAAAGTTCAGAACTTAATTTTTTGCTCATGCACTGCATGTGAATGTGTATATTCACATACCGAAATTACCTGAATCCAGTGGTTTTCCTTTCGAATCAAACCACGGTAAGCTCTGAGAAATGTCAGCTATGCTGAATGTTTGCCTCATTCTTAGCATCACTAAATATTTTCTATATTTTCTCCTTTTTTCACAGAACTTCAATATTCAGGTAGAGGACGTGCGCATTCGAGCCATCCTGTCATCGTACCGTAAGCGTATCCCCGTGACAGAGGGCTATGTGGAGGTGAAGGACGGGGGCAAGTGGAAGCAGATTTGCAACAATGAGTGGAACCACCTTGACAGCAGGGTCATCTGTGGCATGTTTGGATTCCCTGGGGAGAGGAAATACAATGCCCGAGTGTACAAGTGAGTAGGCCTTCACCAGATAGGTTGGTACCTTATTACCTGTATTACCTAAATGTGTATATTACGTGGGCATCAATTTATTTCTAAAAGGACATGTATTTGCTGTAATAATTGCATATTTCCGCCCTAAATATCACTTGATTTCAGAACCAATAGCCTACCATAAAGTATAGGAAATGACTTTTTTTTAAATGAAAAGGCATTATTCTTTATGTTCTCGCATATTTAGGATTTTGGTGTTTTACGCATTTTTCCACATATTTCACAGTTGTTCCTCAACAAATTAATTTCCTCTTTTCAAAAATGTTTTTTATATAGACAGCAGGTTACAACACTTTTTTGGGTTGTTTTTCTTCTTTGTAATTATTTGTTCAGATCCAAAGAACATTTGTCTTTTACCATTAATTACCGTAACCGTTAATAGTACCCGCACAACATCGCATTTGATCTTCTTTAGTGGCAATGAGGAATGATCTCTTAGGGCAGTGATTTTCAACCAGTGGTCTGGGGACCACCAGTGGTCCCTGAGAGGATTCCCAGTGGTCCCCAGCCAAATGATGGACAGTTGGTAACCAAATGGATTGTTATAGATTTGTAACACCTGAGATCGTAAAATGAAACCAAATGGAGTCGTAAGGGTACATTTGGTTTGTGTCCACAATTGGAACATTTGGTCCAATTGTGGACACAAACGTGAAAATCCTTAATTTTGGGTCAGAGAGACTGAACTCAACATCAAATGGTCGTCTGTGCCTAAAAAGCAGAACAAATAGTCGGCCCTGGTTTGAAAATGGTTGAAACCCCCCTGTCTTAGGGAATGGCAAAATACTGTAGGGTCATTTTTTTGGGAGCTAGTGGGTGTGTTGGGCAACATAGTACGAGGACTGCCACGTTTACTGTATGTACTATTCTCTGTTTAGCTCAAAGTACCAACCAAGTGCCAGGGTGGAGCCTCCATGCCTGTAGCTATACTGTATACCAATGGTTTTCAACGATTTTGACCTACAGTGTTATTTGTTCACATTTAAGCCACGGACCACCATTTGATGACATTTTCACCCCACAGACCCAAAACTAAAGATTTATTTTGCTTTTGTCCACAATACTAGGCTGGATTTGTGAAAAAAAAAAAACAGTCAAACATACAGATCAAAATGACCATTAATCTTCTGTAATACGTCGCAGCCGCTGGTCAAAACGGGTGTTAAAAGGTCATGACCGTTATGAATTTGTTTTGGCAAACTGTTACAACTCAACCTAACCCTAACCTCTAAACCTAAACATAACCTATGCCTAAACCTAAAACTGTACCCCCAACTCCTGGGGGTTACGGTTACGGTTGCAAGTGTTATGTAAAATGGTCTGATATGCCGTGGTCGCAGAATGATGTCACAGATTTGCTGTACGTCGCAGTCGCAATGTGATTTAGCCCCTCTTGCTTTCAACACTGACAAAAATACCGTCAATACAAGCTCATTCTCTTTCCATGCATTTATCTTCATTGCATTCCTGATAGCAGTTGTAATGTCGAAGTGGACAGTGAGGTGTATATCATAAAATGTGGTAACCAGCAGCCAAATAGCTACAGGTTAATCACAGTTAAGCGGACACACACATTCAGCCAGCACTGCAGTGAACTCTGGAGGGTGAGGAAGTGCTTAGGTAACCACAGTGGAGCGAGTCATGCTCCTTACTTTTCCATCTACGTGTCTGCTTCCCCGTGCACCCGGCTGCTCAAAAAAACATGAAACGTGCACAGCAACGTTGTTTTTACAGGCTGCCGTTTGACTGAGTCGCGGCGCATAGCCAAAAGGCTTGCTCCAGTTGTTTCATAATCTGGGGTTTGCCATCTGTTCGGATGCCTCAGCGTTTTGCCCTCTAGGTTAGCTTTATTCACATTAACACTGACAGCAAAGAGTTATATTATAAAAAGTTCCCCCTTGCTATGTACATACTTGCATAATATTGCATTACATGTACGCGTATTGCTGAAACATGTCATTTATAATGTTGTAATATCTTGCTTTACGCTTGCTTAAATGTATCACCGCGTCATTTAAAGTTTACATTTGAGGAGATAACTGGGCGTGAGGCGTCCATCTATCCAAGCGTGGGATTACCATATTTGGGCCATGTCCATAAAAGACTGCAGCATTCCCAATATAAGCTCCCAAATGAAAAACAAATGCTGTCTCCTTTTAATTTGCTATTCTGCGTACACTTAAAGACACGTGATACACAGACAGACTGCGGGGCATACTGTTCATGTGCGTGAGTCTCGTTAAACACATTAATATAGGCTGTGTACTAAATGGAGAGGAAGAGATTAGCACCCCAGTGGGCCTAAAAGAGCACAATTAGTCCCACGTTGTTTCGGCCCGTAACAACATTACGTCAGAAATCTTGCATCTCCATTTTTCAACTTTTAAACTCATGCCCCATTTTGTCGCGTGAGATCTTAGTGCGCCAGGTTAAAGGTTTTTAAATCCGTCATTTGTCTGTTTTATTCAACCAATGTAATATATTAATAAGCACTTTTCTGACATGTAACCGGGTTGGACATGCAGGGTTTCCAACCCGACAGCAGCAATAGTTCTTACAATGCCCTGGCGCTGTATAATTGTATTAACTTCACTATTGTTTCGCCACGGCCATCAGTCATATCAGTCATGGCTAGCAGCACTCTGAACTTTGAATCCATTAATCTGAGTTCACATCTCAGTGGAACCTATCCATTACCATTATGTGGAACCTATCTGTTATAGGATCAAGCAGTCCCACTACATTTTTACCTGGCAGGTCAGGACCACTTAGGATTGAGTGCAAATCGTTGCTGGCGGGCAGAAACCTCGTATCTCCATATTTCAACGTTGTATGTCTTTTTGTAAAGTAAATGCCTACCTCCTCGTGCTGATGTATCACAACAATTAGCAAAAGTTCTGCTATTTTAATAGTTTTTTTAAATGAAAATAATTCAATTGGTTGAGTTTGCTTGTTTTAAAACCCATTTCGACCTGACACTAGAGATTCTACAAACCATTCACTCTGAAAGAATATATTGAAAGATTTTTCACAATTTCCCAGAAACACAGCAGGTGTACAACTGTACACACCACTCTGTGGTGCACTATGAGGCATGGACACCTGCTATTTTTCAATACAATTTAAAACACCAAAAGTACAGTACAGAATGGCTTAAAGGGAGAATAACATGAAATGATTTTATTTATTTATATATTGTGTGTGTGTGTGTGTGTGTGTGTGTGTGTGTGTGTGTGTGTGTGTGTGTGTGTGTGTGTGTGTGTGTGTGTGTGTGTGTGTGTGTGTGTGTGTGTGTGTGTGTGTTGGGTTCTCTCTTGTGTGTTTTCTATCCCCACAAATAACCAAGTTTGGACATTCAGACTTTTATATCATATAGGAGCTTTTCATTGCTCTCAGGAACAGCTCCTTTGATTTTGGCCTCAAAATGATGTCATCAATGCACCCTAATTTGTATAATTCCTCCTCTTCTTCAGTCTTCATTTCCACTTTGTTTACATGGAATGGAAACAAGCCTGTTTTTATCTAGCATCAGTATTAGTATGACTGAAATATAAAATTCTGCATATCAGCGCCCCCACCACCTCAGGACTTTGTGGTACTGCAGTTAAACTGTCCAGAAAGAAATGACAAGGACTGGTTTATATCAGTGGCCACTGAGGCTCAAACCATTGGAAATAAGCTTGGGGGACATACTGTGTACAATATGATGTTAAGTATTAAAAAACATTTTAGGAATGTATTTTATTTGCGCTTTAAAGGAGGAATAAAATGGATCCCTAAAATTGTTTTTAATGCTTAATATCATATTGTACAGAATATGTCCTTCAAGGTTATTTCTAATGGTTTGGGCCTCAATCACCACTGATATAACCAGTCCTTGTCATTTCTTCATGGTCAGTTTAGCTGCAGTACCACAATGTCCTGAGGTGGTGGGGGCGCTGATGTGGAGGACCTTTTATAGTAAAGTCATTATAATACTGATAAAGCCAGGTTTGTTTAAATTCCATGTCAACTTGGAAAATCAACAATGTTGGACATTATAAACAAAGTGGAAATGCAAATTCGGAACTGAAGACTGAAGAAGAGGAGGACTTATACAAAGCAGGGTGCATTGATGACATCATTATGAGGCCAAAATCAAAGGAGCTGTTCCATTAACCCATCGTGGAATATCCCGATTCTAAAAAAAATACTTTAATGACTGTCCTAAATGTATTGAAAAACTTCAAATAATTATATAACACGATCAAATTTTTGACATTTTTGGATACTGTACATACTGTACAGGTTCACGTCAACTAAGGTAAAGCTACCACTAGGGGTTCCCAAGTGTTGACAAAGCCGGATGCACCACGGTAGATTTGAACCCACAACGTCCACAGTGAAGGCATGTTGCCACCGCACGGCCCAAGCGTCCAAATACACCCTGCCTTCACTTAGTATGCCTCCTGTCTCTCCAGGATGTTTGCTCGCAGGAGAAAGCCCACCTACTGGGACTACTCAGTCAACTGCACTGGCAACGAGGCCCATCTGTCGAGCTGCAAACTGGGTCAGTCTATATCGCTGAAAAGCAACGGTACCTGTTCGGGAGGCCTGCCAGTGGTGGTGAGCTGCGTCCCAGGGAGAGCCTTTGCTCCCACACACATGGCGGGCTTCAGGAAGGCCTTCCGACAAGAGGTAGGTGTTCGGGGATCCGTTCCGTGAGGTGCTTGACAAACTATTCAGAACACCCACAGTTCTTGCCGTACTACTATTATCAAACATGTGGCGTGCCAGCAGGGACCTCCCATAAGAGTACAAACATTAGTGTTTGTAAAGTGTTTATATGCAAAATCTAAAATAGCGTTAAAGCAGGGGTGGGCAATCATTTTTCCCAAGGGGCCAAATGAGATACATGAAATATTGTGGAGGGCCAAGACTAAAGGCTGAACTAAAGTCTGCGTAATATTAATTTAATGTCAAGATAAAAGTAAGAGTAAGACCAACCATTTTGACACCAGGGCCCACTATTCATTCAGTATTTGAGCCACGGACAAGCATCTGAGGACATTTTAGCCGCACAGACCCTAAAACTAAAGGTGTGTTTTGTTTTTGTCCACAATACCAGGCTGGATTTTACAAACAAAACAGGATAACATAGATCAGAAATAACCATTCTTTTACATTCTCTTTTACATTCTTACATTGTGTAGACTTGGGCTAATTCAGATGATGAATATTTTACGCTCTCAAAGAGTTACATCTGGTTAACCAAATTACCCGGGCTGGTCAGAGTCAGTTTTTACTTTTTTTTACCACACTTGTTTGTGAAAATGCCAACATGTCACAGACATATCTAATCCTGGAAGCCCAATGTGGCCTTTTGTCTGCATTAATGCCTTAATTACTAAATCATATTGTTTTTATCACATAAATATCATGACTGATGTTCATTGTTGTAGTCTTTCAAAATAAAATCTCATCTTTTTTGAACCTTTAAAACTGATGAAAGGAAGTAAAATGCCTGCAATACATATATTTTTGTGGTCATTAGAATGTCCAGAACATGTACATTATTATTTTGAAGCATGTCTCCAAAAAGGATTCATTATAATTATTTTAATAATTATTACATATACACATATAATTGTTTTATTTATTCATTTGTTTTTTCCCCACTAATCATAGTAGTACAAAGTAGTAGTAAGATTGAAATCTCATTTTTGCAAGTATGAAATATACTGTATATGGGCCTTCCAGGACTGATGCCAAAAACTTTTTTCATACAAAAACATAAACATAAATCAAGTCAGACAAATGCAAAATGTTCCATAACTGCAGTTTTGTATGCTTGTTGCATCATTGTCTCATGCCCTGGTATGAAATGCTTGCCTGTGTGTGTGTGTGTGTGCTCTCTGTCACGTCCCACAGCTCATTGATAGAACTGGGATGGAACAAGCACATTCTTAAAGCATCTTGAAATATCCTACTGAAGGAATGGCCTGTGTTTACAGTGGACCAATGATGTTTTTCCCCCTTGATTCGTCCATCTCTGACCCCCCCCCCCCCCCCCCCCCCCCACACACACACACACACACACACGCACATAAATACACAGAAATTTACATTGTACATTTTAGTACATTTTATGTACTTGTTGCACTCTACAGATACTGTCTATTTACTGTACTGTTAGACAGATATAAGTTTCTTAGCTTGGTTATGATTCTTAATGACTATTTCTATGTATTTGATGCATCACTATGTGTGGTTCTGGCTTACTGTTAATCGCTCTGGATTAAGAGTGTCTGCTAAATGTCTAAATTGAATATTATTGTGTTTGGTATGGGTCAGGTGCAAATCCAAATGTCCAAAGTCCTCACTTAAACATGTCCAGATTGCCCATAATGAATACAATGGCAGCGAAGCATGTTGAAGCTATGCCACTAATGTGTTTACTTGTAAAATTAAACACTTCCCCAATCTGTCTGAGCTTTTAATGGCAGGAGCACTTCAGTGGTATGTTAACATGGAGCCACCCAGTCTGTAGGTTTTCTAACAATTCTGCTGCCCTCCGAAAGGAAGGAAAAGTCTAAACTTGTGGTCCTGCAAACTTTCAGCTGACTGTGCTATTTTTGGAAGAACTACTCTATAGTCTAACCCGAAGTTGTGGTTTTCTCCTTTTAGAAAAAAAAAACACTTGCAGAATAGATCATGGAGTTCAAAATGTCCAATAGTATATATCTGTTGCCTGGTATTCCGTGTCAAACTGTAACGTATAGATTTAGTTGTATCTCAAACGTTTGCCACATGGTACGGTAAAGGCTGTGGGTTGTTGTATCTGTCAGGCTAAAAGGTATGGCTAAGACTATGTTTTGCACCATGTCCCGCCATCTGTTCATCCATCCGTCCATCCATCACTCTGCTAATCTTAATCTCCTGTACAGTTATCTTGATGGTAGTGAAACACGTTGCGAACCACTGACCCAAACATCTTACTTGGGGGCTGTTATAGAAGCACCCCCACCAGGAGGCAGAGTTTTGCAAAACACATTTTTGACAGTACTGCTCCTACTATACAGATTTTGTGCCTGCGCCAAGCACATCATTAAACACTATCTCCTCTAGTCATTCTGCCAAACAGGCATTTCAGATTTTTCATATTTCATCCAAAGTTTGCAAGGAGTACTGCACGTTCGCACTATTCGCACTACCCTTATGGCTTGAATGAATGCTCCAATCAGATGCTTGCGTTCTGGTCACGTGAGCAGTCGCATATGTCACAACAACGGACCGCTCCACTCAACAACAGACCTTCTTGCACGGACAAACGTAGCCTACACAACTGCAGATAAATAAAAGCATCCTTGCTGTGTACTATTTCGGTCAATTATTGGTTTATTATTAAGCCATGTAATAAGCGGTTCCTAATAACATTTATTAGGAAACAAATCACTGGTTCGAGGGGTGTTATCCCTTACTTATATTACTCCCACAAACTTTGTCAAAAGACATCACACAAATCAGTACACATAGCGCTTTGATGTACTGTATATGGATGGATTTTTTATATTTCATATTTTCATGCAAACATTGCTATCCACAATAATCTATCTATATGACCTGTGCTCGGATGAGCATTTTTCTACTTTTAGTTGTCTTTTCTTGTTCTTTTCTTAACTTAATCCTCTTAACTCAAACAGATTGGTGTCTGAATGTTATATCTCGTATTGTCTCTGACTCCCTGACTTCATATTTTCTCTCCTCCACCGTAGCAACCATTGGTGCGCCTGCGTGGCGGAGCCATCGTGGGGGAAGGCAGGGTTGAAGTGCTGAAGAACGGGGAGTGGGGAACCATATGTGATGACAACTGGAACCTGCTGGCCGCTACTGTGGTCTGTCGAGAGATGGGCTTTGGAACTGCCAAAGAAGTCTTGTCTGGAGGACGGCTCGGACAAGGTAGGCCAATGCAGTATACACTACCGTATATATATAATGGCACTGAATTTTAAAATAATTCCTGGCTAATGAGACAAATAAAATTCCTATACTTGTCTTCTATAATGAGAATAAACAAATAAAAATACCTTGATAATTTTATTTCTTTAATAAACAAGTTCAAGTTTATTGTCACTTAGATACAGTGTTTAGGTGCATACATGTGAAAAACTTCTGCTCGGAGCTCTAGTAAAACAGATAAAACCAAAACATCTAACAGTAAAAAAACAAATAAAAAAACTCATGGCAATAAATACTGTCAGCTAGTGCAAAATACACTAAAGTGCTTGCATACAAAAAGTGCATTGCATAATATTGCACTAATCATGTCACTGTCCGTTTAATAGCCTCACAGCCTGTGGAAAAAAGCTGTTCCTCAGCCTGGTAGTGCGGGCGGGGACAATCCTGTACCCCTTCACCCTCTTTGAGCGGTTGGGGGAAAAGAGTTTATTGTGGGGGTGGGTGGGGTCTTTAATGATTCTCAGGGACTTCTTGAGGCAGCGCTGGTTGTAGAGTTCCTCCAGACTAGGCAGCTCACAGCCAGTAATCTTTTCGGCAGTGCGGACGACCCTCCTCATCGCCTTACGGTTCCTGTCCGTGCAACTGCCAAACCAAGAGGTGAAGCTGCCTGTCAGGAGGCTCTCGATCGTCCCTCTATAGAAAGCCCTGATGGTATTGGGCCTCAGGCCGAACTGCTTCAGGCGCCTGAGTCCGTAAAGACGTTGTTGGGCCTTTTTTATAGTGGCGTTGACATGGCAGTCCCATGACAACCAATCTTACATTCAATAACTGCTCCTGTGGCAGATTAATGATGTCATATGTCCATGTGTGATTCAGTTCCATAGAATATATTAAATACATAGGCTAACAAAAATGGTTATACTTTCTAAACTTAATATGGGCATGAAACCAATATACAGTATTATTAGCAAATGTACTCCATATATTCCATAGGGCTGGACAACTCATGGACATATGACATCATCAACATGCGACAGGAGCAGTTTATGAAAGAAATGATATATTGAAGGTGTTTGATGCATTATGCTATGTAATGTGCCATTTTGTCAGTCAATCTATTCACCTGACCTAGTATGAGAGTAAACGTATAATGATACTGATAGTCTTGTATCATTCAACAGAATATGAATTGATTCAATGTTATGTCTATTGGGGAATATTTGTACCTGAGAATGGGAGGATGAGGATGCTTAGGATATGATATGCCTGGTAACATCTGTTTGATTGATTGAGTGAATACTTTATTAACAGGATGATTATACTAACAGTACAGGTTCTCTGCACTCTACATCTCAATTTGTGATATATTACCAGATGTAGCTGTAGGCGGAGAACTCTGATCATTCTCTGCTGTGGAAGACTAGGAGGGCGAGGATGCTTTTCAGAAGATGTTTGTGCCGAAACAATCCCAAGTGTTGACCCCACAGTTAGGTACAGGGTGTACAGTATAGCCAGTGAGCTATAGAAGTAGCTTTGAAAGCAATCCAAAGGCAATAAGCCCAGAAAGCTTGAAATTACAGCCTTTACTGCCGGAGTGGCTATTAAAATACAGTGTCTGCATGGAAAAGGACGAAAAGTGATGATTGTCTACTTAGACCAATAGTACAGCTGCTCCCCAAATGCTTGGTTAGGAAAATATCCAAAACATCTCACAGGCAGTAATGTTACCCCTGAACCTTTCCCTTTTTGTTCAATACCACTGACGTAACCAAGCAACTCACCAACCACAGGGTGAAAGTGAGTTTGGCGACGTAGAGTTGAAAGAAGTGGTGAAAGTGACATTGGTTCCATTCGGGAGACTAGTATTGAAGAGTTTTGAGAGCCTACAAGGTTACATAAAACATCTGACCATGTTCAGAACACTTTGTTTGGTATATTGTATTCTCTTGAGGCAGGAATTCAAGGGAAAAGCAAACACTGTTTTTCCTATGTTTTGGGTATATTGTAACTGAGAAAGCAAGAGCCCTGCGAGCTTGAATGGAAGCTCTGCCTGTGATACCACCTAACAGTGAGGCAAACAACATGAGACTCTGAATTAAAAGTCGCACAATGTATTGAAGTACACCCTTCTCCAAAAGGCAATAGTCATCTATGGAGGATCCTAACTGCAAACCATACATGAGACATACAGTATGGTCTTTACTGTATTTACAACCTATGCTTTGTGTGCACTATATACATTTAGCTGATGCTCTTATACTTTGTCGTATGATGTTGGGCTTTGTGTATGTCAAAAACGGGACAATCTGCAAGGTTGCAATGCATTGTGGATGCGTCACATTGAGAGATTGTGAGAATGAGACACGACATGAGGATCCCTTTTTGGTGTGCAACACCAGATGCTTAGCGATTGAACTGCCATGGAATTGAACTAGTACTTTCTGTAAGCATTATGAAATACCTCCTACTGAAGGAAGGGCCTGCATTTAGAGTAAAGTGGATTGATGATGTGTTTTTTTTTCCTCGATTACATTTGTCATTATTCAGACTAGACTTTTAAAGAGCACACATAGTTGCCTTTTGGATATCGAACTTTGGAAACATTATAGGATGATGATTGAGCGCCATAACAACTCGGCCCTGGCTGGCCTCCAGGCGATTTGAACCTGTGCAGAATAGAAATCATTCCACCACTTTATGGATGACTATCTCTAATGATGAGCCTTCATTCCTATAGCGGTTCTTCTTCATGGCCTCGGAGGGCTTTGTTAGACATATACCGGCAGGACCTTGTTATGGGCTGTCACAGAGGTTTGTCCCTCCTTAGACCAGCCCCTCATTCCACCCTACCCCCAAAATGTGACACTGACCCACACAAAACTCAGCAGAAATACTGTAACTAGCTTGTGAAATAGTTTTAAGGACCTTGGCTCACCTGTTACAAGAATATAATGTGGAAAATAGCATGTTTTACTGCCACACTGTGGAAAATTGCCACTCCCTCACCGGGCCTGTCTTCTATACTGTGACCAGGAGAAAAATATCCTCACTGCATATTATTTTGTGAATTCCGTTTTTTCACGACACCTCCACCCAGTATTTTGCCAGGGAAGGAGTAAATTCCAGAATAATGGCACACTGAACATGGAATGAGCAGAGGGAGAGTGGTAGTGGTGCACTCAGAATTAAATCATCCCAGGGAATCCTCGTTGGTTTCCTGTTAACAAGAAATATTCTCAGCACTGGCCTGCTGGGCTTGGAAACACACTTCACTCACTTCCACGCTTCAGGTTTCTCTGCAAAGATTAAAGGGATATTTCACTTTAAAAAAAAGTTTCGTGATTTTATCGTCTGCTAAGCCTTTAAGTTTATTGGTTATTCCATTCAGTAATGAGCTATTTGATGTTCATTTTAGCTGCACCGCCCCCTTCCCACACAAACCCATTCTAACTTGAAAGTCAATTTTTGCCATAATAGATTAATTGAAAACACACAATCCTTTTTCTGGAGACTGTCCTCCTATTATATTTAAATGAAAATTTACAGTTTTCATTTATTTTTAAAATATTGTTTCGACACCACACTGATGGGGCCAAACAAATAAACAATATTTAAAAAATAAATGAAAGCGGTAAATGAAATTCCATGGCCCATGGAATTCCAAGAAAAAGCACGGCCCCTGTCACGTATTTAGGAGGACAATGTCAGTCGCTGGAAAAATAGACGCTTGATTTTGATTAATGTATCATGCTTAAAATGGAGTATGAATTTATATACTAAATATCTAAATACTGTATTTAAGTAATGTTAAACCTGTCTGGGGTTAAACCTGTCACACGATCTAAAGCAGATGATATAATGACCGTGTGTGTGTGTGTGTGTGTGTGTGTGTGTGTGTGTGTGTGTGTGTGTGTGTGTGTGTGTACACGTGCACGCGCGTGTGTGTGTGTGTGTGTGTGTGTGTGTGTGTGTGTGTGTGTGTGTGTGTGTGTGTGTGTGTGTGTGTGTGTGTGTGTGTCTGTGTGTGTGTCTGTGTGTGTGTCTGTGTCTGTGTGTGTGTACACACATGCACGCGTGTGTGTTGTTTGTTTTTCCTAGGTATGGGCCCAGTGCATATGAATGAGGTCCAGTGTTCTGGATTTGAGAAGTCCATCACAGAGTGTTTCTTCAACAAGGAGTCTATTGGCTGCAGCCATGAAGAAGATGCAGCCGTCAGGTGTAATGTCCCTGCAATGGGCTTCCAGGAAAGGGTATGTTTCAAAAATGCTATTTCTGTTACATTAATTTTTTCTCATGCAGGTTTGCCATCCTAAAATCTCTGAAGATTCTAATTACCGTATTATGTTTTGTTTAGGTGAGCATACAGTGATTCGAACACATCATCCTCTGATACTCTGATAATCATTGATAAGACCATGTCTCTGTTGTGCTCTGTCTACATATGCAGTTGCGTCTGAGCGGAGGTCGTAACCCCTACGAGGGTCGCGTTGAGGTGCTGGTGGAGAGAAATGGTTCTCTGGTTTGGGGCACGGTGTGTAGCGAGGGCTGGGGAACCATGGAGGCCATGGTGGTCTGCAGACAGCTGGGCCTGGGCTTTGCCAGTAATGCTTTCCAGGTAAGTCACAGATGCTGTTTAATAATGTTTGGAAGAACTGAGATACTCTGTAGAAGAACAGTGTTTGTTGACTAGTCTGTCATGACTCAAAGATGGGTTGTGTCTCACTAGAGATTCTCACATGGCCAGGGATAAAGTTTGTGTCTGAGATATCGGCAGAGCCTTACTTACTCTCCTGGGTGCCCCCAGGCTGGAACACAGCTGGTTTTTTTTTGGTCCCCTAAAGGAGAGGCAGACAGGCAGGAGGGCAGGGAGGCAGGCAGGCAGAGGTGCATTAGTGCTGAATGAATGCAGCCACTAGTAGTGGACTAATGCCGTTTTAGAGCTATTTAGAGTTTAATTGGACATGTATGAGTCAAAAGGGATGTATCAACCCAAAGGGAGGCATCAAAGGAACACTACCATTTGATTAACTAACTAGCAATTGGTTTAGCTACCAATTGGTTAACATGGATGATACAGTTAAGTAGCTACAGTACATTTCTGTGTCATTTGCATTACAAGGACAGTCAGTTATGAGTATGACTGGGATCTAATCTCCCCCAATGACAAGACAATTCTCAATAATAATTGTAAAGGCACAATGCAGTATTCCAAGTTCTTGTTATATTGCAAATTTACAGGTCAATGGAATTAAATGCTGATTCAGTTGAGTTCAAATAATAAACAAAATAAATCCAGCTGAACGATATAATCCACTTTGTGTTCTATTTCCCCCCAAACAAATGAAAAAACAACTCAAATGTTTGATTTTATGGTCTCTCAAAAGTAATAATTGAACTCCAAAATAAGCTAGGTTCATTGTATTCCATTAAGTTCTTTAATGTCCTCTTTCCAAAATAAAGTGGTTATTATACTTGACCTGTTCACTTCATATGGCTTATGGTTGATGGTCGCTGGTGTAAATGGCCACTGGTGTAAGCGTCCTAATGCTTAACTGTATATGGAAGCTCATAGTTCAATCCTTATAAAAGCCAGTGTTGTCACTGTGTCCCTTGACCACGAGACTGAAACAGTAGCTAGTCCCAATGCCTAATTATATTCTGTATGATGATTTAAATGTGAAGAAGGAGGGGGGACCCCGGACCCTGCTGCCACATCAATTGTTAATGTCACAAGATCCTCGTCCACTTTGATCTGTCTAGGAATGTTGTCACATTCATGTGCAGTGAGGATTAGGTTGACATCTGCACATTAAGTGGCTTCTCACTCTCTCCTTCACTCCTTTCATGTCAGCTTGAATTCGTTAAATCTTTCATCTCCTTTTCGTCCCCTTTTGAGTCAGATGGAGAAATATGTCTCCCCGGGGTGTCAACATGTTACAAGTTACAGGCTGCACTCAGCGCTTGCATCCATTTGTGATTGGCACACTGTGGTCTTGTGATTGAGCCCATTGTGAACAAAGCGTGTTCTCACTGGCTGGAAAAACAGTATGGTTGCTGTTGGGAATGAACCTTGTATCTTCAGTTTCATCTTTTATATTTTTATAGCTGTATGCCAGAGCCCAGGAGTAGTGAAAATAGCTAAACTAAAAGCTCACAATGCATCACAGTCCAACTTGTTGGTTGTGAGCTTACAGATCTGTTTTTTAAACACAGGTCTGTTTTTGTCCATGTCCTGAAAACAGATATGCGTCCGCCAGCATCAATATAATAAAATAAGGCACTTAAATGATGTCGCTGGACGCTTTGTACAGTAGCAGACACTTAACTGCACTGATGTCTCCACCAGACAATGATAAAATGGAAACCTGAGTGCTAACCCAAGAGAGGCTCCGTGCACTCTGCAGGGGACCCATAGGTTGCAGTGGATTGAATGAGGCATTTTTTAAAGCTCTGCGTCAAAACCACTATGCTGGGTAGCTCATCAAATGACTCCATCAATTAGTCGCTGGCTTTGATGAGCAGTCACTGAGTTGGAGGTCTTTGGTGCGGCTTGTGTGTGTGTGTGTGTGTGTGTGTGTGTGTGTGTGTGTGTGTGTGTGTGTGTGTGTGTGTGTGTGTGTGTGTGTGTGTGTGTGTGTGTGTGTGTGTGTGTGTGTGTGTGTGTGTGTGTGTCGTACTGTACTGGGGTGGTGGTGGTTTTAGGATTATTTTATGTTCTACTGACACTGCCAAAGTCATATCACCCATGTGAGTTGTTTTTTGAGTTAAAACATGCTAACACACCTTTTATATTAGGATATGCATATAACGTATATCTATAATACCCACATTGTGTTTGTGATGTTCTAACCATAAATGGGCATACGGCATCAGTAATTTGGGACATTTGGCACCCATTAACTGTCACACAGTTAACGCTGAAAATAATACAGTATGTTCCATTGATGTGGTTTAGATTTTAGAACACTTTTTTCCCAAAAGCAAACATGTCATATGGAACCTGTTGAATAGTCTTTCTACATTATGTGTTTGGTGTTGCTTTGGGTGGAAAATTACCAACTGCAGTCGCCACATATCATCCAATGTTACCTCTGCTAACAAGCGTACACCTGTGAAACATTAACGGTATACTAGGTAACTTTTTCATTCTAACAAATCTTCAATTTGATACCCATTAATACTGGCATATTTGTCACATGAGCCATTCCGTGGATTTCAGCCCACAAAGCCCGTTCTAAATATGTTTTCTATCGAAAAATGATGGAGGTACTGTTTCTCGGGGAAAAATGATGTCTCACACACACACATCTGATTGATCCTTGATTACAAGGACCAATCAGAATGCGACTTAAACACGCACAGGATGCTGGGAAATGTAGGACACCCAGGCTTTCAATCTAAAAACTGCAGTACCGGCCGTGACCACCAGTCAAGTTACTTAGTAGACCTTTAACATAAATGGACTCTCCTACAACAAGGACGGATTCGACCATCCAAACTTTATGATTTTGTTTGATTTTAATTGAAAATAACCCACAAATCATATATTATGTTGGTTAACAAAAATTATGGAGAAAACACAATGCATTGTGTGACTTATTTCCATTGTGGCCCTCTAATGTTTACGGTGTGGGTTGATAGCTGTAATAGTAGGGAGTCCTGCCAGCATACTTACAGCTTAGGAAAGTATTTGCAGAGCCCTGGAATGACAGAATGCTCCTCCTCGATGCTGGAGATTTATGAGTGGAAATGGCAAAATAATCATTTTTAGTTTATTATAGCTTGTCAGGCTTTCCTCAAGACATGGACAGTGTCTCTGTTGTCTTTTAAAGCTGCAATCTATAAGGTTCGTGCCTTAGCCGCCCAGCAGATGAGTTGAAGAATGAAAGCCTGTTTGATCATTAATGTTGGTCTAGGCTGACCAGATCCAAACTGTTCATTTGAGGTACAGAAGTATTGCATCTGTGGGGTTAAAAAATAATTCAGGATTTCAATTCAAATATAGCAATAATAGATGATCTACAAGCTCAAAACGAGTCACACTGCGACACATTTTGAGCTTGTAGATCACTTATTTTTATACAGTACATGAAGTGTGGAAATATAATGACACCAGGGGAACACTCAACAATAGGAAAAAGGTCAACAAAAACAATACTATCAGGGCATTTGAACAGTGATGTCTGTCAGTCACAATGTGGGACACGTGAAAAGTCTTGGAAATGAGCAACTGTCCCAGGCAAAGTAGAACATCTGGTTAATTATCAGTGCATACTCCACCATTCAGATTGATTAAAATCACGTTTTATTCACTCAATAAAAATATGCATTACAGTTTAAAAATGTAAAACAAATCAATGTAACAGTTGCCATTACTGTATTATATGTTTTCTTCCTTCCCTCTGGCTCATACCTTTATATTAAGAAGAACTTATTAATTAAACATATTCCAGAGACACATGCTTATGCTGTGTTTTAAAGTAGAGTTGTACCCATATTATTCAGTGAAGAAAATACTCTTTAAAAAAGGATACACACTGCTTGGTCTGTACATTAATTAACCAGGGGCTCCCTCTAGTGGCGATCATTGAAAATGTCCCTACTTGAACTTAACCACACTAACAGTAGGCCTACTAGCCGAAAGTCATAGTAAACATCCCAGCTACCCATGGCTAAGCACAACCATATTGCTTTCTAATCTACCTGGGGGCGAGGATATTATTTTATTGATTTAAATTTTAAATAAAATATTCGTTCCCCCAGCCAGGTGAATCAGATTAGCGCCTTCAACTGTTTATTACTTTATGGAGTACAAAATGTATTGCTACTCCATGAGTCACACAGGTTGGTTAACGCATTGAGTGCCCTTGACAGTGGACTGGAGAGATTCTCTGCTGCCTTTAACAGTCATGAAGGATGAACACTGGTTAAAGACCACAGCATTCTTGGCCAGGAGGTGTTCTGTGGGTGTAGGAATGTCACTGTAAGAGCCAGAAAAGAGGAGAGAACAGTTAAAATAGTCATAAAAGACAATTCAGATTAGGATGGGTGGTGGGCATTCCTGTTTGCTTGGTGAGAATGTGAACAGCAATTGAAACAAAGGAGTTTAGTAGCAAGAATGAAGGCACATGATAATAATCCACGATAGCTTCTGGAAGTGTGGAGCCAGTTAAAGGAGCATTCAGTGATTTGGAAAACCCTCTGTTCCCTTCCCAGTAACAAGATGTGCACTTGCACAGTTGCACACACTCTACATTGGGGGGTGAGAGAGGGTACAACAGGCCAACACCACTCGATTGGAGTAAGGCCCCTCTCATCCTGATTGGATGAAAGGCTTTTATCCAAAGCCCAAACTGATTGTCAGCAGGAGAGGATTAGTAAAAATAGAAGAAGAACAAAATAACAATGTTTGAATTAAGTGAAATCCCTCACTATCCCTTTAACTAGACAGATGAACTGTATTTGGCACTCACGATCAGCTGACAATCACCACCAGTGTGGTGCATGAGTCCATTCCTGAACGTACTGTACACTTAGCCTGGGCTCCAGTCTGATTTGCTGCACTCTGTGCATCTGAAATGTCACTTCGTCAATCAGTCTGGCCAGGGGCCTATCCCCACAGGTAGGCGTGGCATATGAAGGTTGAAATGCAGCAGAGGATTCTGTTTGGTCAAGGAATTCAAGCAGTCAAAGTCAAGCAGGCTCTGTCCAGACTGATTTGCCAAGTGATATTTCAGATGTGTGGAACGCAGCGAATCAGTCTGCTGTACACTCTAACTCCGTTCCATGTTGTCCTAACAGGAGACGTGGTACTGGCCGGGGGAGGTGAGCGCAGACGCGGTGGCGATGAGCGGGGTCCGCTGTTCTGGCACTGAGATGTCTCTCTCCCACTGCCTCCATCACGGAGCCCACCTCAGCTGCCCCAAAGGAGGGGGCCGCTACGCCGCTGGGGTCTCGTGTTCCGAGAGTAAGACACTAGATGATATCTATTAAAAGTCATGCCAATGGTTGTTTCATACTGTCTTTTTTTTTGCAACCATCACAAGATGATTGCACCACAAGACCTCCCCTTGTTGTCTCCTGACAGATAGTTTCTCAGACTAGGCTTTGAAAGAAACCAGCGATTCACATGTTTTAACACTTTAGTTGCTTCATATAGTTTAACAATCAGGCTGTTGATACACCGGGAATTAAGTAATTACTTTTGGAGCGGAGCGCCGATGTGTTTTTCTCCTAGAACTAAACTTTTAGAATGGTTAATAGAATGTTTGTTCTATTAATAGAATGTTTGTTCTATTAACCCGATTGTTGTCACACACTTTGGAGAAGTAGTTATTCAGCTATGAGGTTATTGATTTGAGGGCACGGGCCCTCTACACATCTTGTTGTGATTAATGCTGTCTTCTACCCTAACTCCCAGACTAGTCCACTTCTTTTTAAAAGGACGAGGGCACCGGGAAATACTTTACTTTTTTCTTGTAGACATTTAAATAAAGCCAATAGCCGAGTTGACAAATCACGTCAATAAACACATTTTTTGGTCCAAACAAATACTTAGAATGAAAAGAAAAAATAACAACAAATAAGTAATTTATTTATTTTTTGGTCTTTTTATTTATGTTTTGTTGGGCTAAAAAATGACTTTATTGCAATGATTGTCAACACTGCCAGATAGACCAGGCAGGCATGCATGCTAGGACCACTTCAGTTCAACTTCTTATCACAGAGCTGTTTGTTTACATCATGGTTTACATCCACCATTGCAGCGTCTCGCTCGTTGCATTTGTATTCCTAGGATGTGAGGTGGGAGGCAGGGCTTGCTCATTCCATCACCTACGGCTCTGTGCAAACATAAGCGTTGTGAACCGTGACGTGAGCCATGATGTTGCACCAGTTTTGCAGATTCATTGTTTTACCTTTTTAAGATTTCCACTATGGAAGGAGATTTCACTTTTTTTTGCATTTTCAACCCGACACTTTATTTTTCCTGTTCTCTAAGAGGGTCTGTAGGCAAATCCATTTAATTTGGGAGGTGTGAATTTTAGTTTTTCGTAGTTTCTCAAGACAGACCATTGACTCATGTCAAAGTTTTGCTGTTTTCCTGAATGTTTGCCAATGGGATACCCAGGTCTTTTCTAATGACTTTGAAGTGACTTTGACTATAATGAGGACTCCACAGCAGGATTTTATGAAGTGCAGCATTGGCACTAATATTGGGATAATGGCATGGGGTCCTGTTATAGCCCATGTGGATTGGCATGAGTGGTGTGCAGTCAGTGGGCCATTTTCCTATTTCTGTATGTGCGTCGTTTGGGATTTTAGGGACTCGCTGTGCACCATGTTGGAGGAGAGGTGCAGTAGGTTTTGTGTCATTTGCAAATCAGCCAGCACACTGCAATTTTGAGGTCAAGACGACCTCAATTTGCAGCGTCCGCCGCCAGTCTGCTTGGACCAGGTCTCCTGGCGTACAGCGAGTTGCACGATCATCCAACGCTATTTTCGGCACACTTTACTTGTGGGTGCCCCCGGTGCAGGCACACCCATTTATAGATGTCTTCAAATCACAAACCCGCTTTATACCGTATGGTATTTTTATATTATAACCACTAGAGATCGCTGAACCACTTCTTAAGGAGTAAAGATAATCCTGGTGAAATCTACTCCACTACAAGTATAAGAAATTCAAAAGTAAAAGTGCATTTCTTATTTTTTCCACTTCAATGGATTTCTGTTATGTTTTTTTTTCATAGTTAATTTATAGGCCCTAGTAACTCTTGTTTCAGACATGTAACACTAAAATCACCTGCACTGCATGCCTTGACCTGCTTGCTTTAATACATTTGCATTGGCACCATTCCAATAGTTACAAAGAGCTTTACAGACAGGCTATAAAAAGACAATCATAAAAGACTTCAGTAACAGCAAAACATGAAAACAGAATCAGAAACGATACATCTTGCTTATATAACTACATTACATAAAGCCTGCAGAAACGACTGAAACATAAGGGTATGGCTGTTCTGGATGTTTCTCTTGCTCAGATGCTGATGATTGTCAGGCTCAGTGGTGTCAGTGTCTTCTACTGAATGCCTCTGCACCCGTCTTGTTTTGGGTTATAGTGGCCTGTCCATTTTTCATGCACAGTCCAAATGGATGCAAATAAGTACTGTTGTGGTATTATAGTACACTTTTTAGCCAAAATCAAAATGTACCGTATATATAGCTACATTTTTTTTTATATGTTTTTGTTTGTTTGTTTTTTGGGGTGGGGAGGGGTGTTTGAGGTGCAGTTAGATTCTGTTTACAAACACAGTATGTACATGCTAAAGTTACCTATAATACCTTAAAGGAGAATTCCACACCACATTGGGCATCAATCGACCTTGATTCCTGTGACATCTTACTGTATATAGTGTACTTGATTTTTGCCATAGATGCCCCCTGTTCTACATTTGACCCCTGAGGTCGCCCTACCCTCCCACAGTTTGTATTGCTGCAGGGTGTCTTTATCCTAATGCGGGTATTTTAGTAGCTCCAAACTTATGCTTTATTAACGATATGGTATAGTATTCCAATGACATGTGTTCTTCTCTCTTGCTCACTGTGTGGTCTTCATCCGTCCTCTCCCTCCTCCCAGCGGCTCCTGACTTGGTGTTGAACCCCTCGGTGGTGGAGCAGACCACCTACATGGAGGACAGGCCCATGTTCATGCTGCAGTGTGCTTACGAGGAGAACTGCCTGGCCTCCGCCTCCAGCCAGACCCCGGCCAACGCCTACCGGCGACTGCTGCGCTTCTCCTCCCAGATCCACAACAACGGACAGTCCGACTTCAGGCCCAAAGCCGAGCGAAACTCCTGGGTTTGGCATGACTGTCACAGGTACGTTTACAGTACGGCGCACAAATAATATGTTAGTGTGTGTTCTGTCTGTTTACCCATTTTACCCAAAATATTTCTGCCACATTTTCACCATTTTCCAATAATATCAGATCTTGTACCAGTAATGGTAATATTAACAGTAATATGGTGTTTTTCTAACTCCTCCCTGTTATCATACAGCTACAGCTGTGGGTGTGGCTTCAGTTCAGGTGGATCTCCACCTATCACCACACCCACCAGGCAAATCAGGCATACTGAATAGTGGTGCAAGTGACCATATAAACACAACATTTTAACAAATACTGTCTTTTTTTCTTTTGAAAATGCTAAATTTGTTGTAGTATTAATGGAATCGATTATCTACAAAAATGATTAAATACCGATTTCTTTGATTCTTGAAATTAAAAAACATTTTTTTAGTGCAGTTACTATATTGTTATACCCCTAGTAAACATCTTTACCACTGTTTTCTGTTGTAAACGTGTGTGTGTGTGTGTGTGTGTGTGTGTGTGTGTGTGTGTGTGTGTGTGTGTGTGTGTGTGTGTGTGTGTGTGTGTGTGTGTGTGTGTGTGTGTGTGTAGACATTACCACAGCATGGAGGTGTTCACACACTATGACCTGTTCAGTCTTAACGGCACTAAAGTGGCAGAAGGACACAAAGCCAGCTTCTGTCTGGAAGACTCCGAGTGTGATGAAGGTGAGCACAAGTGCCAAGTCCACTGCACAGCATAGACACAATAATACACAATAATAACAAGCTCAAGAGGCCGTGTTTTTCTGTAGTGTGGAAGTCTGGGGAAATACATATAAGACCATTACAAAACCAATCTACATGTTGCAAAAAAAAAGCCATAAGAATTGTCAACCAAAGTAATTATTTTGCATCCACAAACCCACTCTTTATTATGACTAAAGCACTCAAACTGGATGATCTAACAGACTTGAAAACTGCCTCCATTATGTACAAGGCATACCACAAAACACTCCCCCCCTGCATGCAGGCGATGTTTGAGATCAGGAGATCCCTGTACCCCCTTAGGGGGACAGCATTATTCAAAAAGACTGGTGCAAGGACCAACATAAAGGGAAGGTGTATCTCAGTCAAGGGGGTTAACCTATGGAATAGCCTTGACAACAAACTTAAAATGTGCACATCTATTTTCACATTCAAAAAGTTGTACAAAAATAAGATACTGGATAAATACAAAGAGATACCATGATATAGCATTCTCATTATTATTATTCCTATTATTGCCATATGTATACGCATATATACATATATATTCTGTATAAAATAAGTAGTATAACATAATATGTTATAACTCAATTGTAATGTAGCACGCTCACATTAATAAATAATCACCTAATATGACCATCAATGATGGCAAATACAAACACCAGAACCCTAATCTGTGGCCTATCAGCCCCAGATTTTGGTGTCTGAGACATGTTGTCCACGTTTACATGTTCTGTGGTCAATTAACCACATAACATGTATTCATCATATTCTTCAACCATCCACCAATTTTACTGTTTGATGTTGACATTTCCTTGGACTTCCAACGTATGAAATTATTATTTAACATGCTGTAATTGCTTACAGCGTAAGGGGTAGGCATAAATAAGCTTCGGCTTCTGCCTATACCCTTTCGGCACCAGTACGGACTGTAAAATTATCTGTATATCAACATGTACATTTTTTTCTCTTTTATTTTATTCCTTTTCTTTCATGCTTCTCATTTGTGTAAAGTTTTTCATTAAGTGCCGAAATAAAAACCTACTACTACTACTACTACTACTACTACGGCCTGGGCCAGGAGTACTACTAGTATTATTCATCACCTGTGCTTAGGTATAAACGGATGTGTTTTTTGTGTTGCAGGCATTGACAAGCAGTATGAGTGCGCCAATTTTGGAGAGCAGGGAATCACAGTGGGCTGCTGGGATACCTACCGACATGACATTGACTGCCAGTGGGTTGACATCACTGACATCAAACCTGGGGATTACATTTTTCAGGTAATCTTTCCTCTCTATTTCTTGTTTGGGGTGACGTTTCATATGAACACAATTAAAACCATAACACAACGTAACACAAAATCACACACACACACACACACACACACACACACACACACACACACACACACACACACACACACACACACACACACACACACAAATGTGACAAGTCTGACTTTGCCATCTGTGTTTGTTTAATCTATACTTCATTGACACACTTCGGCTCAGAATGATCATAGGTCTAATATCACATTTGATATCTCAGGTTTCTGTGCACTGAGACACAGCTCTGATATCAACGACCCCTACTCAGTAGAGCCTGACATAAGACATAGTTACAATTGATTCCAAATACATGTACCACATATAGATATAGAACATAGAACACATAATGATCACAGATACCCATAACAGAACTAGATACCACAATATGGTACAATCCATAATCATAATTATCACATACAGTAGTCATCCCCTCAGAACTAGTGCAACAGGCAGGAGGCCGGGGAGGTGGTGGAAATTGAACACTGACATCTGAACAGGGACATGCAGTCAGCTAGCAGGAAGACTGAGGACCAGGGGTGAAAGTGAGCCGGGTCCCACCAGGTCTGAGACCCGGTAAAAGATTTCACGCCGGGTCCTGCCGGGTCTAATAAAATATTACGTTAAATAACCTGTCACCACACGGAGAGAAGTCTCCTCTTGTCGGTTAGCAGCACAGCCAGAGCCACAGAGACAGAGTATAGACAGAGTTACGCAAACTCCGTCTATAGCCTACAGCAGGGGCGGTTTTAGGCATGGTCATTATGAGCAGCGCCCAGGGCATCGCGAGGGGGGCGGCATAGCGAAGCAAAAAAAAAAAGAGAAAAGAAATCGGCTATTCCGTCACTTATTGTCATTGCTGCATGGATCTACAATACAGGTACTGCGCCCACTTGCGCACAAAAAATGGTAATGTCGTGCAATTCAGCGTGTGTGATATGTGTCCTGGTCTGGGGGGGTCCAGTTGTGGTGTTACCGCTGGACCGCTTGACTTCAATGTTAAATGCGCTCTCCAACGCGCTCTCCAATGCGCTCTCCAATGCGCTCTCCGTATGAATCTTTTGAGATTTGAAAAAGCAAGTGTTCACTGGCGAATGGTGGCAACAGTATTTATGATACAGTAAATAAAATCTTACCTCACATGGTTTCTTGGGAAGTCCTGATTTTATTTTTTAAAGGTTGAGAAAAGTCAACAGGGCCTTTTCAAATCTCAGAAATTTAATATGGAACTCTATGGAAATATGGAGCGCATTCTTTCTGTCAGTGTCTTCGTGCAGCAGGTGCACTAATTAGTTGGGACTTTCCACAGTGGTTAAAGGAGAATTCCACACCAAAACATATTAGGAGCAGTCTACCTTGATTCCTGTGACATGCATAATAATGCTCTTGATTATTGTCATAGATGCCCCCTTTTCTACATTTCACCCTGAGGTCCCCCTCCCTCCAATGCAGTTTGCATTATAGCTACTTATTCATTGAATTAACTGAAACTATAGTAGGCTATAAAGCATAAACTCAAATGCAATCAAGACTAATAATAAATATAGCTGCAAGCAGCAATAAAACGGGATCAAGCAAGCAGCAATAAGGAGTAAGAACAATACGCACAAATAAGCCATAGAAACATGGGAGCCTGAACTTCAGAAATACATCAGGTAATTATGTGTGAGACTGACTCACATTGTAATCTGGTGTGACTGAGTGAATGATTGGTGAGCTGTGAGTGAGTGGTGAACTGAGCTATGAACTGTCATTAGTGACAACATGGCCGAATAGTGACAGTCAAACAGCCTTGCCCAGCCATGAGGCCCATAGGGCAGGTGCCTATCTCCTGTTTCTGTAGCATGAGGCAGCTTGATGTACAAGTACACCCTCTGGACATGACGCTAGTATGACACAGGGTCTTACCCCCAATCCAACCCTTGATGCTGAGTGCCAAGCAGGGAGGCATTGGATCCCGTTTTTAGAGCCTTTGGTATGACCCGGCCGGGAATCAAACCCCGGCCTCCCAGTCTCAGGGCGGACACTCTAACCACAAGGCCACTGATTTGGTGAATGAGTAAATGATTGGTGAGCTGTGAGTGAGTGGTGAACTGAGCTGTGAACTGTCATTAGTGACAACATGGCCGAATAGTGACAAAACACAACATGGCCGAATGGTGACAACCACCATTACATTGAGTTTTACCCTGGGTTACACATAGAACCATGAACTTAGATGTAGAAGACCACATGAGATTGTGCATGATTGACTCATATTACTAGGTGTCCGTGCCGGGATTTGAACCCAGGAACTCTCATTTCCAAGTCATGCGCTCTACCAATGAGGCTACCCAACAGACACAAGACGTACTGGAAACAACACACACATTCAGTGGACTGCTTGGTAAATGGTAAATGGTGCATTTATATAGCGCCTTTATCCAAGGCGCTTTACATAGATTGTGCATCACATTCACCCATTCACACACACATTCATACACTGATGGCAGTGGGACAGGGACACATCGACACTAACTCTGCAGGAGCCCGGGATCGAACCGGCAACCTTGTGGTTACCATCCGGTTACTCTACCTCTGAGCCACTACCGCTCCTTAAATATGCACAAATAAGCCATAGAAACATGGAAGAAATACATCATGTGATTGTGGAAACACAGCAGGGTTTTTGGAGACTCAGACTTTGTATTGTCAGCAGTGGGACTTGAACCCTCAATCTTGTGTTCCGAAGTCAGGCACCCTACCGACTGAGCTATCCAGGCACAATGATTTGCTTAGTTGTTGTCATCAATGAAACAACCCAACAACACGCCACCAAGCAGTAAGCAATATGAACAATATGCACAATTCAGCAGTCCGAGGGTGGAGCTTAGTGGTCAAAGTGACAAATGGAAATAAGTTCCACATGCTTATTCCTCTCACACAATCTGGCACAATGTAATTGCTCCAGTGTTGCCAGAGAGAAACAAGCAGAAGAAGACTCTTCACAAACGAGCAACTTTCATTGGCTTATAAAAACGTCATTTTTTGATGAAAACAAATTTGCTTCTGAAGTTTTGTCCGGATAGGGCCAAAGTTCTCATGTAGCAGGTGTCATGCAAATATATATATTATATATATTTAACTCTTACTGGTAGACTAGAATGTTGGGGTATGACCCAGCTGGGAATTGAACCCGGGCCTCCCAGTCTCAGGGTGGACACTCTAACCACAAGACCACTGAGTTGGTGCCATTACCATTACATTGAGTTTTAAACAATATGCACAAATAAGCCATAGAAAGATGGAACACTGAACTTATATATGTCATGCAATTGTTGGAGCAGAGCAGGGTTCAAAATGTGTATTCTCATGCTATATACTATCTTTGGTAAACCCACCTGTGAGAGGACCTAAAGGACCCACAATGCAATGCAATCTAGCTAGCCTGAAAAAAAAAACCCACATATATTTATATATATTAAGGCCTCGGCCACACGAGGAAAATATCCGTTCTTTTCCTCCCCCGTTGAAAAAAAAAATCCTGTCCACACGACAAAGATATCCATGTCCACACGTAAACCCAAAACGGACATTTGGGGCTCCAACACGTATGCCAAGCCAGTAGGTGGCGATAAGAAATATTTGGCACAACACAGAAATGGCTGGTGTTAGCTGGTTTCCATGGTTACCCAAATACAAATTTCACGTAACCTGGTAGTAGTAAGGGACGGGGACCGGAGATCTCTGTGAACTGTATACAGTTCACATTAATTAATGCACAGGAGGGGTATACCCTTCCTGTGAATTAAAAAAAACAACAAAGGTCCGCAGCCGCTCCACAATTCCTACCATGATGCGCTATGGGGACTGATAAAAGTCTGGGATTCCGGGAGGTGGGAATGTCGTAACTCTTCTACTGGATGTTACATTAAAGTAGTCATCCAGTAGAAGAGTTACGACATAGAGGGGTCAGAAACTGAGCGCTCGCGCTGTTCAATGCAGCCTGAATAGAGACACCTCGGAAGTTGTTTGGTCACGTCATGAGCTGATAAGTATGAGACGTCATCGTTTTCGTTTCACGTGTCTACACGGCTCCGCTGCTCCGGATATTTTCGAATATCTTCACTTATTTCTCCGTTTGCAGAAAACTCCGTTTGAGTGACGTAAAACGCCGTTTGCGTGTAGTAGAACGGCCCAAACGCAGGAATATTTCTGCGTTTGGCAAAAGATCCGGAGTCGTGTGGCCGAGGCCTAAAGGTGTTGGCGTTAACACGTTAATGCGTTAACGCATTAATGCATTAATCTCGTGTTAACACAGCCGTGCGTTAATGGCGTCAAAAAAATTAACGCAAGATTAACACACTGACGATGGCTGTCCTCGGTGCGGCAGGCCACAGAAGTACTTTACGTCCACACACAAACACAGTGATGGTGTGTATAAAAAAAAATGCAAACCGGTTTGTACAACAAACCACATTTGTTGTGCAAATCAAAAATCCAGCCAGAAAATCAGGCATGAGCATTTTTCAAACTGCTTAAAATGGCAGACACTCTGGGGGTGGAGCTTACCGGTCAATGTTACAGATGTGTTCCACATGAATCAAGGAACATGTAGAAACAAGTCCCATGATTTTTGGCCAAACGAGGCCCGAGTTATGGTTTTTCAAATGTTTCAGTTTCAAAGAATTGTTATAGCGCCCCCATTTGAGCAATTGGAGTAAGACTGGTTTTGCTGCTATTTGGCATCCCCCTCTACAAAACTGTAAAATCTCAGAAGCAGATTACGCTGCGTGTGTAGATTAGGGGCATTAGAATCATTTTCACAAACGAGCAATTTTCATTGGCTCGTAAAAACATAATTTTTTCACTTAAAACAAAATTCACACCCATTTCATGTTTGTATGGCTTCAAAGTTCATGTGTAGGTCATTGTTATGCATTTTGATCAAAGATTGTAGGAGAAGAGACATTTTAACTGTTTTACATATAATTCAAGATGGCGGTTCATCTAAAGGTCAGAGGTCAAAAGTCAGAATACAAAAGTTGTTTGACATAAGCAGACGCATAAGTGAATATAAGTTACATTTCTGAGAGACGAGCAGTTCATGAGTTATGAGTGTTTAAAGTTTGCAATTTCAGTTGAGTGCTATAGCGCCACCATTTGACCAGTGGTCACAGGCTTCGCATCATCACCGTTTGGCATCACCCTCTACCAGATTACCAATTTTCGCGAAAACCGACTGCACGGTTCAGCCAGAACAGCTATTTTTGGCGGAAGGAGGAAAAAAGAGACAAAAACAAGAAGGGATCAAGTCCACTTCGTGGACTGCTTGATCCCTTAACAAGAAGGGATCAAGTCCACTTCGTGGACTGCTTGATCCCTTAATAAGGGTAATAATAATAATAATAATAATCAGTAATATGCGGTAAACCCACACGTTTGTCACAGGGAGGGAATGCACTGCTTAAAAGGTCAAAACAAGTAAACAACTAAAACAAAATGGCTTTGCAACAAAGTGTAACAAAGTTTTTCAAGATGAAGGGGGAAAGAGCTGAAAATGTCACTGAACCAAAGCTCAAAAAAACGATTGTGATATTAGACAGTGACACAGAGAGTGAAGGTGGGGAGGAGAACCCACTTACAGAGGAACCAGCAGCAAGCACAGGTAATCAGTGTTAGTAGCCTAGTGCTTTCACTGGGGGGGACGCCTCTTAAAGGGGAATTCCACCCATTTTATTTTTCTGAGAGTGTACAAATATTATATATATTATATATATATTATTCTCCCTTTTCTAATTGTGTGTGGTTGAAATAATGCTGTTTTGCAGTAGTTTGTAACAAAATAAAATCTTAAATGAAACCTATTTCTTGTGTAGCGTAATGCCTCAAATACAAAACAGTTTAATCATGCTGAAATGGAGTATAGGTAACCTAATGCAGGTGTAAGGCAGACCTGCTGTGTTTTATATTATGTTCCAGGTTAGGTTAGGTTAGGTTACTGTGCCACAAAAAGGCATTTTCCTATGCATTTTAGGGACACTGGAGTTTGAACCTCCAAAAAAAATTTCGGCCGCGCCGCAAAGCGGCGCGGCCTGAACGCGTCACACGATGCTGTTTCCTATAGACCCGGCATAAACTTCAAACCACTTTCACTCCTAGCAGGAAGGCTGAGGACAGAGTAGCTTAGAACAACTGGGGTGAGTGACTTATCTGACAGCCAATGAGGGGAGTTGACACGGAGAGAGACTGCTGATTTAAAGAAACAGAATGAATTACGGACTGAGAATAAGAATAATACGAATTACGGACTGAGAATAATGAAATAAACCTTCTGCCCTCCTTGCCTCCATGAACTATCACTTGCACTGGGCTTGTTGTTTTTCTTTTCCTTGCTTCTACATTTGTTTCTAGTTGTTTTCAACTAGAAACTTTCCATTAGGTGCTCCTTTGAAGCTGTTGCCTAATAGTTTTTTGCCATATGTGTCCCCTCCTGCAGATTAACATAAATCCGAACTATGAAGTGCCAGAATCAGACTACACCAATAACGTCATGAAATGCAGATGTCGATATGACGGACACCGCGTATGGATGTATAGCTGTCATAATGGTAAATACAGCACAATCTGGCATGTCTGTATTTGTAGAATATTCTCTTCTTGTCTTGTTTACTCAGTTTTGTATACAGTAACCTTTAAAGTGTCGCTGTCCTGTTCTTATAGGTGGTTCATTAAGCACAGAACAGAGTTTTCCTGGCCTGATCAACAACCAGGTGACCCACAGGTAAAGGGACTCCTGCTGGGAACCCATCCGATTCCACCCCGACCACTAGACACATCCATCTGTGGTGGATTTCCCCATATGCTACAAACACCAGGAATCAAATGCATTATCTCCACCCCATCCTCAAGGCAGCGGCCAGCTTTGAACAAACGCCAGCAATCTTGAAGGTGCATGTTTGCTTCTCTGACCAAAGAACACGGTCAGGGTATTTGATGTGTTTTCGGTGTCTTTAAGAATTCCCCCCTCCTGTGGACTATAGTCGGCTCCCGGACTGAGGCAGAAAACAGCCTTTTACCCCCAGCATCCTAGTGGATCGCTTGCAACTGCCTGTTCAAAGTCAACAGACTGGTGTGACATGCTGTCACTGGCACTACTACAACCTTTTATGGGATAAGAAGTGATATACTCCTGCTGCTGACCGTACAGCATCTACTGTATGATGTCACCAAGAGTACAACTTCACTGAAGCCTCATAATTAACTGAAGGTGATTTTCGATAGTTTGGTTGTCTCTCGATGGAGTCTTTGCTTTGAATGGAAATAATTGGACGTAATGGGAAATAGTTGGGTATACTCTCATTCAATGTTCACCATGAAGTTCGAAAAGAACATTTCACACATTAAGTAGGTTGTTGAAATGCCTGGAGATCAAACCTTCACTATCTGCATTGTGATTGCGTTCAGTTGTCTATTTATGATGTTGGGTTTTAAAAGCCAATACGTGACCTTGCTTCACTCCATCACCTTGTTACACTTCAGATTTCTTTAGATAGTGTTTAGTCTGTTCAGTGCATTAAGGCTATTTATACTGCATGATATGATTAGAATGAATAAATTAAGCTTGTTGCTATTCTTCCCGTTTTTGTAGGTACTCACGTTCTTCCAATAATTGTAGCAATTTACATTATTTTTGATGTTTCACTTTGCAGACACAGTGAAGACATGAGACAGTGACACAATAGACCATGGCCTTATCTTTGTGCATCAACAATGTATTGTTACCATATTTACTGTAGATAAGTTGATACATTGCACAATTGTGCCTCCATACTGTGCCTTCATACTTTCTTAAGGTGTAATAACACAATGCAGTAGTGTTTTTACCCTAGTGGTTTATACAGAGATTAAGGCACTGGAACAAGGACATTTACAGTATTGTTGTACCTGAGACTCATGCCAGATTGCAGAAAAGGTTATAGTTCTTTAAGACAAGACTACTGAATGTGACCATTCAAATACCTGTTCTGTGCCATAGGAACATGTTCTGTTTTATTACTGATCTTTTTCTGTTCACAAATAGTCTATAACATTATCAATCAGACATTTCCAAGTTATGAATATTTGTCAATATTCATAAACCAAAAAACATAAGTCCCCATTAGTAACTTATTGTAAAAGTCAGGGATTTTAGGATTTTGGTCCTTTTCTTAATTTACTTTTGTACAATAATATATGTGAAATTTATTTTATTGTACTTTTTTTATTACGGTGCTATCAAACTGACCCTCTGTTTTCTGAGGGTACTGTTAATGTTATGTATGCTAAGTGCTAACAGACGGTATACTTGAATGGAGTGCAAAAGAAAAACAAAAAACAAAAAAAAACAAAGTGCTTCATGAGTTAACTATAATAAAGTTCAAGCAACCATTTATTTTGTGTTGCATTTCTGGCAAACCATAACGTGTACTCTGCTGCCAGTAGACCAACACATACATTCCTAAATATGTTTCATATTGTGAATATTCTTTCACCCATCCCTGGAGACCTTAGGCCTATATTTATTTCACACTATCAAATCTCTGTCACATGAGATATTGTTTTTAAGTAACTAGACATCTTTAAGGATTTTTTGTTTCCCCCACAAAATAACAACTGTACGAAGCCCTTAATAGGACATAACGAGTAAATTAAAACCCAAAGGTTTCTCGTGCACCAGAAACTTTCTCGTGAGCACCAGAAACTTTCTCGTGAGCACCCGATACTTTCTCGTGCGCACGATAAAGTTTCTCGTGTGCACGAGAAACCTTTGGGTTTTAATTTACTCGTATATGTTCTATTAAGGGCTCCGTACAACTGGGCCACTTCTTTGGAAATAAATCAACTACAAAGAAAGCCTTATGGGTCCTTTAATAAGGGCAGGTTATAAATACTGTAGGTGTACAGGTAGTATACATATTTTTTGTTTACTTTTTTCTTTCTTTTTTTTATCCCACAATTTTGTAACCCATTTTTTTCACCCAGTGCCAATTCGTAATGTGATCCTGGGCTCTACACCCTCTGACAACCTAGGGAGGCAGCAACTGACCTCATGCTTCCTTCAACGCATGAGGAGTCCAGCTGCCTTCTTTTCACCTGACAGGAGGAGGTTTCCCTGGTTGGAAGGAACACGTTATTCCAACCAGTTCCTGTCCCCTCCATCAGGCGCCCCGACTGGCCAGGGGGAGGCAGTTTACAGCCCAAAATTACTGCTTGTTTTTGTGAGGGTATCTACCCTAGGCGACACGGGGAGAACATGCAAACTCCACACAGAAAGTCCCTTTCACCAACCCCTGCCTCAGGTATGGGCACTGATGACGCAAAGGAGGAGATAATGCCACCAGCACCCACAGCAGCATCCCGAGCAGGAATCGAACCCACAACCTTCTAACTGTGAGGTGACGGCATTAACCACTGTTCCACTGTGTCCCCTAGTATACATTTTTTAAATTATTTCATGAAAAGCGTGTGGATGTGTTTTTACATCAGGGTATACGCTATCCAGGACAGGCTTCAGACGCAGCTCAGGTCTGAAGTCTCAACCCATTTGACTGTTAGGAGCCCACTGCAAATCTTCCACAATATTTGAAAGCATTTTGGAAAAACAAGAATTGATGCAACCTCAATTAATTGGCAGCTGCTGTATTATTTCTCCAGAATTGTTCTCCAACCTCTGAGCCATGGGATGTTTTTTTATACCGACTATCTGATCTCTTGGCTACGTCACGACTTCAGTTTGGCTATCTTGTCTCTCGGCAACCCTTCTATCTCCAAAGCCCCTGTGTCTGGTTACTAGGCAGCCTGCAGCTGCCAAAAAACATAAAATGAGGTTTATAGGTTTATAGTTCTGGTCACGGCGTAGGTCCTGTTGACACCAGCAGACCATGAAGGCGATGCAGCCTCCCTGGTCCTGGATCCTCTGCTTCTCATCCTGAAACAGGTCAAGGGAACGGGACAAATTAAACCCATTTCAACACAACACTATAGATTCTACAAAACGTTCACTCTGAAAGAACATAATAAAACCTCCCTAGCTAATAGGACAAATATGCCTTAAAACATTGCACTTTAATATGAGCATCAAAGCAATATATATATATATATATATATATATATATATATATATATATATATATATATATATATATATATATATATATATATATATATATATATATATATATATATATATATATATATATATATTTTTTTTTTTTTTTTTTTTTTTTTCATTAGTCGGCCTATATGCATGCTGCCATTGCTATATTTAGATCCATGTCCAAATGCCCCACCCCCTGTCAAAAACGGCTAAAATCTGTGAAACTAAAGAAAGCAGCAACTCAAGAAAAAACTAGATCAGCACTCGGTAGAGTGCACAAGTGGGCCTTGGCCTACTTGTGCTTGAGCGGGGTGAGCTAATACTCATGACATTAGCTATAAAGGATTTTTACTACGTCACCATTAGGTTATCACCTAAACCGGCCAATCGGGGTACCCCGAGGGGCCGCTCCACTCAAAACAAAAAACAAAGTTGTCCTTGAAGGTTCTGTTCTGTCTTTAAGGTTCTGTCTATAGCAGAGGTTTTCAACCATTTTGATACCAGGCCCACTATTTATTTAGAATATGAGCCACGAACCACCATTTGCTGACATTTTCACCCCACAGACCCCAAACTAAGGATATCTTTGGGTTTTGTCCTCAATTGCAGGCTGGATTTTCGCATACAAAACAGGTGTAGACTTCTTAATTAAGTGGTTTGATTCAGATGAATATTTTAAATCTTGAGAGTGTAAAATGAAATCAAATGGACCTGCAAGGGTCCATTTGGTTTCATTTTTACGCTCTCAAAGAGTTACATAGGGTTAGCCAACTTTCCATCACTTACCTGGCGACCACCTGGAACCCTCTCAAGGACCACTGGTGGTCCCCGGACCGGACCCCAGCCTCCTCGGTGAGGCTGGGGTCCCTTCACGGACCTGGGCTGCCGCCCCAGTGGGAGTCTCCTCATCCGGGGCAGATGTTGCAGACCTTTAGGTTTATGTCATGATGATATGTTCATGAGGTGATGTAGTTGTAGGCCTACTGTAGATATAGGCCTAGATTTTCATCACTGCTAAACACCCCTTAACCTCTTTGCGTTGAACTATATAAAAACTATTTAAAAAAACGTTGAACTATAAAAACTATAAAAAAAATAATAAAAAACATTCAATAGTATAATAATAATTTCAATAGTTAAAATGGCCAGTCTACAAGCTGGCAATGTGTGAATAGATTGCCATGTTGAACTATTCCAAAAGTGTTTTTCAAAATAGTAAAAAAAAAAAAAAAAAAAAAAAAAAAAGTTAGGGATAAGGGGTTTAGCGTGGAGTGCAGAGGGTGCTCCTAACTTTTGGTTCTATTTTTTTGTATTTCTTTTTTTGTTTTTGTTTGTTTGACGCAGAACATTCAGTTTTTTCAATTTATAAAATTACCAAACTAGATATGAGAAAAGCCATATCATTTATGCTTGAAGTCTCTGTGGTGTAATAGGCTAGTTGCCACTGTGAGGGAATTTCCACGTGTGACATGACACACACACACACACACACACACACACACACACACACACACACACACACACACACACATCCCACACACACACACACACACACAAAGATTCTGTCTCCCCCTCTACTGCCACACTATACCAGGAAGTCATGTGTCACATATATAGTAGCCTACTGTAGGCTCATAGAGGTACAGGCTACACTTCTAGGAGTTGGAGGATCCCTTCACAATTGATGTTTAAATCTGCATCATACCAAAGACAGTGTAGTCTGAGACAATGAATAGAATTGTTTGTGGCATTATCACAGAGCAGGGAAATTAGCTTGTCCAATAACTGCCTCTCCTCTACAACGATCTGTAAAGTCTTTCAGCTCAAGAGACAAACTTGGACGATGTCAGCATCAACGATCATCCTGCATCTAATGTGCATACTTTTATGGAGTGAAGGTAAATAATAATAATAAATTAAAATCCAGAATTATTTCATCATTATCAAATGTTTATTTGTGTGTTATATTTCTTATTCATTATTTATTACACATTCCTGTTTCCAGTTCATGTTGTTCAAGGACAGCAGAAGCGTCCCATAATGGCCGACATTGGACACAATGTGACTTTGCAATGCTTTCATGAAGACAACAATGTCAAGTCCTTGTACTGGTACAAGCACACTTGTGGAGATATGCCTGAGATGTTAGTATCCTGGACCGATTACTTTACCACTTTAACTATTAAGAATCATTGCCGTTTCTCTGTGGTCTGGGGACAAGGAAGAAGCTATCTCTATATCTCAGATGTACAATTGTCGGACTCTGGGATGTATTACTGTGGGGTGCAAAATTATGCAGGCATTAATTTCAAAGTAGCGACCATGCTCCACGTCCAAGCTTCCTCGTCCAGCTTCCAAACGACTGTCCAGCAGCCTTCAGAGATAATAGTGGACACTGACTGTTATCACCAGGTGGAGATCCTGGTGTTTCTCTCCATCAGCAGAGCTGGATTTGTCCTCTGCATCGTCCTCATCTTAACCACCGTCTACATGACCAGAAAATACACCACTTCACTTTCACATTAACCATGGTCTATTCTACATGACCAGACAATGCATCTCTTCATGTTGACCCATTCTGTATGGGAATCCCTTTTGGTGTTTCAGGTTTTATTGAAAAATAGCAGATGTACATGCCTCATAGTGCTGTGCACCACATTTGCTTGTACATTTGCTAATTTTGGGGGACACCATGCAGCGCAAATCTTTAAATATTGGTTTTAAAGTAATAGGATAAAGGAATTAGAACTTTTGGAAAATCTACATGAGAACAAAATAGTAGTAGTTTCTTCTTCAACAGGCTTTATTATCTAAGTTCATCATAATGAACTTAGATATGATATGATGATGATGATGATGATGATGATAATCAGCTATCCCAATTTATTCTAGAATTGTGTATATTGTCATATACAGTATACACCAAACTATTAGAGAAGGCCCAAATTGTTTATTTAGTTTAGTAGTCCATTGATCGAGCACAGACATTTTGCATGTTTGGTTGTGCAGTAAACATAGATGCCGTTAAATTTACACCCCTTAAGGTGACAGGTCAAGTGAGTGATCTTTTGATCATATAGTACAATACTTTACTGAAATTCTCACATAAAAATGGGCTCAATTTTCATCCCATACTAAACCCCTTATAACATAATTTCTTTGTCGCTTACTATTTTGAAAAACGTTTTGGGATAGTTCAAAGTACCATCCAATCTATTGACAGACACGTTGTGAGCTTGTACACTGGCCATTTTAACTATTGAAAAATGTTTTTGTAAAATACTTTAAAAAGGCAAGAAGTTAAGTCATAAGAGGTTTAGCTGTGACGAACATCTAGGCCCGTGTCTGAACTTGTCAGGACAGGACCGACCTGCTCCTATAACTAGTTGATACGTCATGGTTCTGACCGACACCATGGTCAGAACCATAGTGAACTCATGGTTCTGACCGATAGCTGTCTCTCAGCTATAGCCTTGTTTGATGAAGATAACCAGGTGTGGCTCGCATATACAGAGAGGTGGCCATGGGGGTGAATGAGCTTTTAACATAGCGATTAACTTTTGCCTACATGCAAGACATGGCTTGGGGGTTGCAACAAGCCGAGCCCACATGCATTTGAAGTGTTTGTCTGCTTGCTGTATAAAAGCCACTACTTTGTGACTGCATGTGCGTGTGCCAGAAGCCATGAGGCTGATGGTCGGTGTTGTGATACTTCAAGATAACAATAAACATGGAAAGTTCGAAACAATGCTGCTTCCTCTTCAACCTTTCTTCTCCGTTTTAGTCTTAAGTATTTCTCTAAGTCTATATATTTTATTTACTTCACGTACTTCAAGTCTCATCTGAAAGTTTCAGTTCTAACTGCTGTGTGGTCACAGTTGTTTAGTATGGTG
The DNA here is from genome assembly GCA_039105355.1 of Benthosema pterotum. Classification (NCBI taxonomy): domain Eukaryota; kingdom Metazoa; phylum Chordata; class Actinopteri; order Myctophiformes; family Myctophidae; genus Benthosema; species Benthosema pterotum. The sequence continues at coordinate 34,431,533 of CM076972.1, read as the reverse complement.
TAAAATAAAAAGGAAGTCTAAGTCTAAAGGAAGAGCGGAAGGTCGTGTGGTTAGCACCTGATGGGCCACAGCACTGCACTGCATAGTAATATAACGCATAATAGTTATATATTTTCTGATTTAAGTTGGACATACATACACAGTAGCTGAACCAGTTTTAGTTATAATGTCAGACACTGAATACGAGACATGATGTGTGACTGTTACAGTGGTCGTTATTGCTCTATCTAAGTGAATCCAGTCTTTAGCCTTCGCTCTTTAAGACATAATATAAGAATACCATATATACTGTATATGTGCATATAAAATGCACATGAATGTGGGCGGCTTTATTTTCAACACCATTTTTCACCTCATGAGATCTTATTGATCCATGCGCAGCTTTACTGCTGCTGTCATTGTAGCAGACTTTGTGGTTTTTGGCAGGATAACATTCACCATAGTAGTAGAAGAAAAACAGTTGCACGGTCACAGGCAAAGGCTGTTGCACAGCATAGCATGCAGAGAGAACAAAGGTGGTAGCCTACTGGTGGCACCACCTACTTAGAGTAGACCTATCTGTAATAGGAGCCCTAGTACAAGCCAAGGTGTCATATAGGCTACCTCTTGGTACCACAGCACCTCAAAGGCCCTGAGAACAAGGCTACAGACCTCACAAAACAAACTGGTTAGGCTGTTAGGGTTGGCCTCACTCCCCGAACCCACTTCACCTCTGCCCACTTTGGCAGCGGGTTGGCTTAGGGCTAGGGTTGATGACAGAGAGTAGCCTACAACATCTTGCAATGGGTCTAGTCCACCAGATTTGATACTCACTTTTTTTTTTTTTTTTTTTTACGCATTAGCGAACCTCTCTGCTAGTTTGGCAATTGTGGTATGTCATGCAAATCGGCGTAATAGTATGTTTTAGAGTTCTCAAACTCTGCCCGAACCTGACCAGAACCGAACCCGAACAGGCCCGACCCGACATTTAGGGCCGGGTAGGGCCGGAAATCTATCCTAATCAATAGGGCCGGGTAGGGCCTCGGGCCCCATGAAAAAATAATATATATTGGATTATTTTAATATAGTAAGAATAATAGTTATTTTCTGTATTTACCTATTATGAAGATGGTGCTGATTGCCATTTCATTTTTAATCTGTGGCGAATTCTCAAATTTTGCCCAACCCCGACAGTTTAGGGCCGGGTAGGGCCTAAAATCTATTCCATTTAGTAGGGCCGGGTAGGGCCTAGGGCCTGAACTGTTAGGGCCGGGTAGGGCCGGGCCTTAATTTTCAGGCCCGTTGCAGATCATTAGTATGTTTATTGTAAGAAGATATCCCATAGACCAGTGGTGGGCAATTATTTTTCCCAAGGGGCCAAACAAGATGTATAAAATACTGTGGAAGGCCAAGACTAAATGCTGAACTAAAGTCTGCGTAATATTAATTTCATTTCAAGATAAAAGTAAGAGTAAGACCAACCATGTTGACACAATTTTGACACGCCCTCTATTTATTCACTATTTGAGCCACACGCCATTGAGGACCACCATTTGATGACATTTTAGCCCCCCAGACCCAAAACTAAAGATTTATTTTGCTTTTGTCCACAAAGCCAGGATGATAGCAAACAAAACAGGCAAACTTAGATAAAAAAAAGACCATTCTTTTACATTCTCTAGTTGCGTAGACTTCAGCCAATTGATGATGAATGAATACTTTAATTCTTGAGAGTGTAAACATGAAACCAAATGGACCTGCAAGGGTCCATTTGGTTTCATTTTTACGCTCTCAAAGAGTTACATCTGGTTAACCAACTTTCCATATTTAACTGGAACTCTCCCAAGAACCACTGGTGGTCCCCGGACCACTGGTTGAAAATATGGTACCCTTTCACAGGCCGGTCAGAGTCAGCGAAAGGGCCCCCGGGCCGCATAATTTGGCCCCCGGGCCGCATAATGCCCAGGTATGCCATAGACCTAATAAATGCATTTTTAATTAAACCAGTGTCTGTTCAGTGGAGCTTGGTGGCGTACGGCTGCGTTCAGTAGGTATTAACTATTTGATCCAGTAGTTTTACATTGTTGTCATGTTTTGTCTGCAGTCAGAGCCATAGAGCCAAATAAGCAAACAAACAAACAAACAAAAATAGTAATTATTAATATTACTACTCCACTGTCTGCTCCTGCCTGTCAAAGGGGGTTACAACAGTGGCGCCCTGTGGGTGCATGCGCTCATTACACCACCATGCATTACAACTGACGGAACGCTGGTCCATACAGTTTCCCTAGCTCTGCGCCAGAGCTCCACTGCTTCTGAGTCTGACTTGCATTGGATGCAAGTCAGACTCAGAAGCAATGGAGCTCTGGACCAGAGCTACAGTTTCCCATGAGTCACCACATCACCATGGCAAGCAAACAAGCTTGCCTTGCCTTGGCTGCCCGACCGGAGGCTCTTCTCCGTCCGGCAGGCTCGGTGCATCGCTCCCTGTCCGAAAACGCGCTCTGGAGGTCCGCCGCTCGGCCCGCTAAGGGATGGCCCCATAGGGATGGCCCGCGCGTGTGTGTGCGTGCGTGCGTGCGTGTGTGTGACCAGAGCAGAACTCCCACCACAGGGCTCCGACAATCAATTAATGTGGTTGACACAAGATTAACGGAAAGTATTTCATACATCTTTTTTTTTTTAATTGAACTACCCCTTTAAATGTATAATACCCTGGTGGCTGGGGGCAGAGAGTTCTGAGCAGGGGCGGGGTTTGCCTTGAGCTGCGGTGGGATGCATAAAAAAAGGCGTGTGGTCGACCACGCCGACTTACCCAAACTCACCCGCACCCAACGACGCCGTTGCTGCTAGTGTTTGTTATTTTAAGGAATAAGCCGTTTTTTAATATTAAACAACTCGTCATGTAACATTTATTCATTGACATGGACAGAGTAAAGCTGGTGGGAAAAAGACAAAAGCAGCAGGTGGAAAGAAAACCTCCAGTCTGTCAGTGATTCACCTCAGGTCAGTGTTTTACACCAGGGCCCACTATTTATTCAGCATTTTAACCACGGAAGACCACCACTTGATGTTGACTTAATTCTCTTAGACCATTAAAATGAAACCATGTGGTTTCATTTTACACTCAAGGTTATTAGAGTTACAGATTTATAAGGGTCCATTTGGTTACCAACAGTCCAACTGAGGACCACCTGGAAATCTCTCAAGGACCACTGGTGGTCCCTGAACCACTGGTTGAAAAACACTGGTCTAGTCTGTCGGACCAAAACTAAAAGACTTTTTGTTTGTTTATTCTGGAAAAATAAGAGGCTAACTGTCATCAAAATATTCTTCTACATTTTCTAATTGTGTAGATTCTTCAAATGTAGCTAATATAATAGAAATAGCATTTATTTAGGGCCCATATGGTTACTGCAGCTGGAGTCCACCTGGAAACCACTCAAAGCAAACGTTTCCAATGTCAAGATAAGGACCCCCCAAACGTGGGCACTCAGCCGCAATGCAGCTCTAGATTTGAAATGGGGGGGGGGGGGCATGTGAGCTTATAGATCTGCACTTCATACAAGTCTCCCTCTATAGGACCACCACAGTTGATATAGGTGGAGACACACAGACATTTAGTAGATTCCTTCCTGGACTACAATCCCCATAATGCTTTGGTGTACTGCACCTCCAGGAAGTAGTGTTGATGATCTCAGAGACACTAGACTGCGGAATATAAAATAACTAAAACCACGTAGAGAGGTAAAGACCCACAAGAAAGTGTCACATTCGTGAGAATTGTTAACATTGTGTAATGAGGATGTTTTTTTTTCCTAAAATGGTTTTTTCCTAAAATGCTTGTTTGGTGCTGGTGGGGAAGTCAGGGCATTGCCCCCCATGCCTAGATTCAACCCGTTTCCTTAATTTCAGATTTACGACATCGATGTATATCTGCATATACTCCCCCTTCCTCTGCTACTCAACAATTCCATAACGTCCTCAAGACGCTTCTTTTTGTTTTGTTTGATTTTGTATTCTCTGACAGACTGATACTGTGCAGTTCAACACTAGTCATTTGTGGGACATGCTGAGAGCGCAGGGATCAAAAGGGAGCAGCTGCAGTCAGATGGTTTATGAATTAAGGCTGAACTCTGATACAGTTGCAAAGGAAAGAATGGCTTCTGTCCATGACAATAGCCAATATTACAGTTTGAATTCTGTACATATGCACACATAGAACAAGACTAAATGGGGGAAACAAAGGTAATGTTTATTTTTTCTACTTCCTCAAAAACGGGTTTTTGACCTGGCTGGTGGGAGTCGACTTGGGTTAAAAGGATCCCTGACTAATAAGACAAACCTCACTTAAAACATTATGCTTTCCCTATACAACTAAAATAATCAAACAAAAACACCATTGACATCTTATTTATTTCATAAATAGAGAATATTTCACTCAACAGGAACTGCACCTGTGGCAAGTTGATGTCATCTCCTTGTGTGGTCTGGCTCTATGGAATACAGGCAATGCATATGCTCATGTGACATCATCCCGCGACAGGAGCAGTTCCTATTGGGTGAAAGATTCTCTATTTATGAAAGAAATAAACTATTGAGGGTGTTTTTATGTGCATGTTTTAGTTATAGAAGGCAAATAGTGTTTTAAGGCATATTTGTCTTATTAGCCAGGGATCCTTTTAAGGAAAACGATACATCGATAAATGTGGCTTATTTTTTTGGTTGATGCCCTTACACACACACACGTCATTGTATTTATTTTTCTATTATCCTTTTCTTTAATCCTCAGAACGACGGTGGTATACAGGGTTGGAGAGGTTCCTCTGTCCCCGCCTGGACTGCGACAAGATGGCAGCCAGCAGAATACGACTTGCAGGACACTGCCAAAGACATCAGGAGCTGGAACCAGCAGACTGGTGTTGTGGGAACCTGGATGACCTGACCGGATGGATGGATGAAGAACCTGGATGACCTGACTGGATGGATGGATGAAGAACCTGGATGACCTGACTGGATGGATGGATGAAGAACCTGGATGACCTGACTGGATGGATGGATGAAGAACTTGGATGACCTGACCGGATGGAAAGGATGAAGAACCTGGATGACCTGACCGGATGGATGGATGAAGAACCTGGATGACCTGACCGGATGGATGGATGGATGAAGAACTTGGATGACCTGACCGGATGGATGGATGGATGAAGAACTTGGATGACCTGACCGGATGTATGGATGAAGAACCTGGATGACCTGACCAGATGGATGGATGGATGAAGAACTTGGATGACCTGACCGGATGTATGGATGAAGAACCTGGATGACCTGACCGGATGGATGGATGAAGAACTTGGATGACCTGACTGGATGGATGGATGAAGAACATGGATGATCTGACCGGATGGATGGATGGATGAAGAACATGGATGATCTGACCGGATGGATGAAGAACATGGATGATCTGACCGGATGGATGAAGAACCAACCGGGATGACTGGAAGCAACGATGGAAGGCTGGCCCGAGGACAACCAAGACTGAGAGAACCCAGACAGGACAGGTGTGGAGGGTGTCCTTGCCTGAGGGAGATGGGCTAGTTCGGCTCCCTCCCTTGGGCATGCCCGGAAGGACCCTTCCGTGAGATGATGCCGGATCTCGTAGAGGTTCGTCGCGGATCACGGAAGGTGCATGTGATGCCGGGTCTCGTAGAGGCTCGTCGCGGATTGCAGAAGGTCGACTTCCGTGCGTGTGATGCCGGGTCTCGTAGAGGCTCGTCGCGGATCATGCGGCCCTTAATTACACCTGTATCTTGTCTGGGACCCGGCTGAAAGGTACTGTACGAACCCCTTTAGGTTAGTCACAATAGACCTTGCAGTAAGCCCCGCCTTCTCCCGTATACTTTCCAGACGGGCTCATTCTTAATGTAAATATCATGGATTTTACACATTAAATACTGGCTCATTTTTGGAGCAATGCCTGCCGTCAACAAGGCCTGCCATATGCAGTGGATAAATGTGACAATTATTTCATAAAACAATGTCGTATAGGAAAACTATTGGTGGAGAGGTTTGTCTATCACATGTTAGGCTTAGATGTGATTGGACCATAGCAGTTTGGGCTGGAGCTTACTGCAATGATGTCTATTGGGACCTTTTGGAGGGCGCTAGCCCCTCTAATATCCAGCTCTTAGTGTATGTTCTCAAAGTTTGTCCTACACATTAAATTCCCACTGACACAGCAATCAAACTGTATAAAATGTGGATGAAGAGTGTAATGTTGGTGTATGTGTTTGTGTCTTACAGGACAACCACGTGACCTTGGATGGACTCATCAGAAGATCATCATGGGCTGGATCATCAGGAGATCATCATGGGCTGGATCATCAGGAGATAGCTGGTGTCTACTCAGGGTCTATTTCCGGGTGGCAGGAGATACGATGCTCTGTTCATACCAGCTATCTTCAACCGCCTGACGGAAGCCCCCTGCATGGTACGTACCTGCATTAAATGTGACTGCAGTAGAAAACCAGAGCCATAGAGTATCATTGGCAGCTCTTCTACATAGACTTCTATTGAATGAGAACAACTGAAAGCTACAGAAAGCATTAGAGCCTATCCATGATTTTTCCCTGTCTATAGGTTGTTAATGTAATATGCCAATTATAAAAATTGCTCAACATATGGAAGTTGGCATCCAGCAGTTTCTACATGCTAGGGACCTCTATTACATTTCTAATATAAAACCTTGGTGTGCTCAACATGATTATGGTCCGAAATAACATCAGAAAAATCCACTAGCGACCAACGTCCTTGTCACGCCCTAGTCGCAACTGCTTTCTTAGTGGTCTCGGTCCCGACTAGTTGCTTGTGGTCGCAACTAATGAGCAACTAGTGGCAAACTGGTTGTGGCTATTTGCTTACGATCACGACTACTTTTATAGGTCCAAACCCTATCATTTAATTCGAAGCCTAAACGGAGCATGTTCACTAACTGGACAAGAGCATGTTCACTAACCTGGTCGCGGCTAGTAAGCAACTGGTCGTGACCTGGTCCCTACCCAAACACGGACAGAAGACCAGAATACCAGGTTGCGACCACTAAGCAAGTGGTTGTGACTGATTGCAACCAGGTTGCATGTTGTTGGTGGATTTCGCTCCTTCCTGTTTTTTATTTTATTATATTGTTTTTTTTTTTTTTGTTTTTTTAAGGTACCTCTCACTGGTCTTGGAACGTTTGGTGTTTAGGGGGTAGGGTTGAGGCCCTGGAGGGCCCCCCCCGCCCAGACGATGATAGAGGCATCTATCTGTCTGGGATCAACAAATGTACCTCAGCAGGGGTACATATGGAGGTAAACCCTTAGGCCCAGTCTCGATTAGGACTCTTGCTTTGTAATGGCTGTTCCTTGAATAATTGAACCAATTAAATTCAATTGCGTCATACTAATGTTCTTAGTACGATGTAATAGTGAGAGTATCGGATCTACGACATCAAACCAGGTTTTGAGCTCGTAGGTCTGCGACTTCCACGACTTTCCAACTTGGAAAAGATTGGTTATCCCAAAAAGGGATTATCTCAAATAATTAAGATGTAATAATTGTGATGGGCCTAAGTTTGGTGTGTGTGTCTGTGTGTAAGATGTGGGTGTTGGGGTTGTGCGTGCACGTGTGTGTGCGTGCAGGGGTGTGGGTGCATGTAGGGGTGCACAAGGTTGCTGGTTTAGAGCACCCTGGGGTACTTTTGTTGAAGTTGGAGACAGGCCATGATGGGCGTCCTGTCCTCCACACTTCACAGCATCTCAGGGGAAGTAGGATAGTTTCAGTTTAGCTAGTTAGTTAGCTGGGATCAGTCATTAATCACAGCACTCTGCACATACAGAAAATAAATAAAAAATAGAATAGGCCTAATCTTTGCATCATTTCAGGTATCATAACATTATTAGGAACTTGTGTATTTGTGGTGAGGTGTGCGTGCATGCGTTTCATCATTGGATGAAACAATTGGACAGATTTAATTTCTTCAAGACGAATTGCATTTCTTCAAGACGCATTGCATTTCTTTCAAGACGCATTTCTTCAAGACGCATTTTATTTCTTCAAGACTCATTGCATTTCTTCAAGACGCATTGCATTTCTTTCAAGACGCATTTCTTCAAGACTCATTTTATTCCAAATGAATTTGGAATATTCATTTTTGCCCAAACAAAATATCAATACTATAATAAGGGCTAAATGCCTTTATTATACACTGTTGATAAAATAATATAAATACATATACACAGCAGTGTGTGTGTGTGTGTGTTTTCACATTGTATAAACGATGTATAATTTTCATATGTCAAATCTTATAATCACTTTTCTTTTGTCTTTCTTTCTCTCAAGGCTACCGAGTGAGGCTGAAGGGCGGTGGGACAACCATGACTATGCTGGGCGCCTGGAGGTGGCTGAGAAGCTGGCCAAGTCATTGGGGAGAAAATATGTTCCTCCTAAATCCAGTGTAAATGTGAACTCGGAAAATGGTGGACTGGCTGGTTGTGATTCAGAGTGTCTGCCATTACTGCCACCTTTTGGGGCAGTGTGGTACCTGTGTGGCCACAACCTGATGAGTCTTTCTTGCCTTTCTTATCTACAGGCCTGTGTCCATGTTTGGCGGTAGCGAGAAGGGTCCTGCGTGACACAGGGCGCTTCATTCGTTCATTTTGTCATCTGCTCTTCCTTTTACCGAGGAGACTCAGACAGGCTCCTTTCTGCCTGTGTTGGGCATGGAGGTGGCGGTGTTCCATGTCCCGCACAAACTAATGTTGCATTCTGCTTTGTTCTAGGGTGAAGTGTGGGATACCAGATCTTCCTAATAAAGGGATGCCCGGTGTACCGGGAAATGGTGTGGCGAGGGGGCATGTTTTTGTTGCAGATCAGCCTGTTCAGCTGTAGCGGCCTTCAGTCCAAATGGAGTGCCAGGAGGAACCTGCATGTCTCTAACCTTTGTAGATCAATTTTTCATGCAGAGTTGGTGAAGGAGCAGAAAGCCGATCCCTCACTGAAAGAGCTGTTCAATTGTGTTCTCCCTAAACAGGAGGTGAGAAAATCAGGCCCAGGGGTACTTCATTGAAGATGGTGTGCTGCTGTGTGCCACGCAGCCATGGGTTCAGTGGAGACCCAACTGTCCTGATTGTCATTCCTTCCAGGTTCCAGGATGCAGTTTTGTGAGTTGCTCACTACGAGTTAGGGCATAAGGGTGTGCACAAAACTTATGAGACTGTGATCAAAAAGTTCTTTTGCACCCTGTGTTAAAAGAATCATGGCAATGTACTGTACGTCAAATCCTGACATACTTGCCATAAACCTGAAATGCAACTTCAGTCTAAGTTAGAAGTTGAACTGCCACTTCAGTCTAACTGGGTCCCTAATTTGGAGGTTTCTCGGCCTATTTTGGCAATGGTGAGAACTTTGACTTCCTTGCAGTAAGCAGTAAGAACCTATATACACTCAAGGTGTTGGCGCGCTCTACTCAGAATCTAGCTTATTCAAGGTCAATTCAAGTTCAGATAGGCTGCAGGTTCTCAAGGTGTGACCAATTCATCTCCTCAGTTTCTGCATTGGCTCCTGACCCCCCCTTTCCTCCAGATGTCTTCACTCCTGATTTTGTTTGGCCACCATATCTTGAGATTGTGTCATCCCCTACGTCTCTGAACCGTAGAGAAGTATGGACTTGACGTTGGAATTGAAGATCCGCACTTAATGACTAGATCTGCACTTCATGACCAGATGTTCCTCAGGAACATCTGATCATAAAGTTTACCCATGTTCATGGGTTGTCTTTTATTTCATAACACACAGCAGTAGGGCTGCTAAAGAATATTCCATATTCAACCGAATTATTGAACAGAAAAATAAGAGTAACCGAATTAAAAAAAATGCAGGTTTGATTTTATATACAGTATATATAAATAATACCCCAAACATGCTGTTGGAGTTGCAAAAGTTTATTTTTACCCCACTGCGGTGCCGTGTGGAAACGCCACTACCGTGGCGTGAGGGTCGTGCTGTGGTGGAGCTTGTGCCATGCGCATGCAATTTTCGAAGTCCCAAGGGGCGGGCGGTCCTTGGGCCGTGGGACACCACTGCTTAGCGCCCGGCGGCGGGGGCTTAAGAGTGGGCTAAAATGACAGATCCGCAGGCTCGGAGCGTGGGCTCCCAGGGCAGCCAGCTGGGAGAGTGTTCCCCCGGGCTGGGACACTGTGGCGCATGGTGTGACAGGCCCTGGGTGTTAGTTCACATTAAATGAAGTAGTAATGCTATTGTATAACAAGTAAATATGTATCACATTTTACTCCAAAAGATGAACAAAAAGGAAATATTTATGAGAAATAGTTGATGTGTTTATCTATTTTACAACATACACAGCAGCAGTCCATCTAGAGAAACAAGGGACTTTAAACAGGCGATGTCTCCACTACGGCAACAGGAAGTCGATCCGTGCTCAGTAGATAAACAACCTGCTTGGGTAGCAGCCATTCCTATTACGCAGAACCTACACTTTAAATGTAGTGTCCACAATGTCTGTTTGACAGACGCTACATAGATGCGTCACTATGGTAACCCGTTGCTGCTGCGTATGGCTGTTACACTGTTGCACATTTTAATAATATTTGTAATAATTATTACAATTTTAATGTACATGTTTTGCGTTATCCTTCAAAGTAGTGATTCTATGGGTTAAAGGTGTTCTAATGACGACAACAAAAATGAATGAATAAAAGATATGTTGTACTATTGCTAAACTGGGCCAGGTCAGAAGCTGACAGATAAACAGACACACATCGTATTATTTTATCTACCACCACAAAACATTCCTGCTGTGTTGTTTCAGGATCCTAAATACGATGTTTAAGCAGCTCCTCCACCGCACAGCGCTAGCAGTAGCCTATTCCAGGGACGTGCGCACATACACATCGAAGAGGGCTTTAACTTATGCTCTTTACCAGACTTTCCAGGAAATACTAATAAGGATGATGATGATGGCCAACTTGCAGTCGCTTTTCACCCATAAGACGTTTTACCTGTATAATACAGGTAAAACCCCCCGCCTCCCTGACAGTAAACTACACCTGGGTCGGAGGACCCTTGAGGCTGCGAGATGCCACTGCTCGGTGCCCGGCAGCGGGTGCTTAAGAGTGGGTGCGGTGGTGGTGCTGACCATGCACAGACAAATATTTTCAAAGTCCATGATTTGTCCCAGGGGCGGTCGGTCCTTGGGCCGCGGGACGCCACTGCTTAGCACCCGGCGGCGGGTGCTTAAGAGTGGGTGCGGTGGTGGTGCTGACCATGCAAAGACAAATATTTTTAAAGTCCATGATTTGTCCCAGGGGCGGGCGGTCCTTGGGCCGCGGGACGCCACTGCTTAGCACCCGGCGGCGGGGGCTTTAGAGTGGGTGCAGTGGTGGTGCTGACCATGCACAGACAAATATTTTCAAAATCCATGATTTGTCCCAGGGGCGGGCGGTCCTTGGGCTGCGGGACGCCACTGCTTAGCACCCGGCGGCGGGGGCTTAAGAGTGGGTGTGCGGGCACCAGCCCGTGGTGTGGTGGAGCTGGTGCTGTGTGCAGGCAAATATTTTCAAAGTCTACTTTGCAAATTGTTCCAGGGGCGGGCGGTCCTTGGGCCGCGGGACACCACTGCTTAGCTCCCGGCGGCGGGGGCTTAAAAGTGGGAGCGTTGGTGCCAGCGTGAGTGGTGGTGTGGTGGAGCTGGCACCACGCAGGCAAATAATTCAGTCCATGAGTTTTTTTGCAGTGCGGGCTCCAAGACAAAAATGGGACTAAAATACCATATCCATGGGCTCGGAGCGCGGGCTCCCAGGGCAGCCAGCTGGTGGCCCCCTCCAGGTGGGGGGCGGGGACACTGTGTGGTGCATGGCGCCCAGGGCAACAGGTCCTGGGTGTTAGGAGAAAATTTGGGCGAAACGGCAGATCCAAGGGCTTGGCGCACAGCCATGTGTTCCGTCTTGTGTCCTCCCCCAACCCCTCCCATCCCCCCATTGTGGGGGTATAGCGTACCCGCTCGCGGCCTGCACCTTGACGTGGTGGGCGGGCTTTCTACCAAGACAGGCCATATTTAACCTATTAACGGGGATAAACTGTCCACAGACTGACGGACACACAGACACACACGGATGCAAAACGGATTCTCCACCATTGATCACTTGAACAATACTGTGTAACAATTTGAAGGAATTTGGGACATAATCTAGAGGAGCAGTATGAAAGAATGTGTTTTCACAAAGATCGGCCTCCTGGTGGCGTTATAACAGGCCGTTCTAGAAAATGTGGGGCATCTAGGGAGTGTGTGCAAAGTTTGGCACACAGAAAAACAAGGCACAGGCAATGGAGCTCCTGGTTTACTGGGAATGGGGTTCGATTCCCTACTGTGCCATGCTCATTGTGTTGCCATTTTAGTTGGGGAATTTTAACAGATATTTGACCAATCTAAGTACTAAAATATTTCACCGGTGTTTTTAATGGTGTCTAATAATTAGGGCTGGGACTTGGGACTGGGACAGAAACTAACATGATAAAAATAATATTTTAATCACACAGATTTTGCACCACATAACCTTTACCACTGGATGAACTTCAGGCATTCCGATCATATAACTCACTCACACACGACCAACCTGTTTTAATTGACAAAAAATGCTTCTCGGGTCAAATATTGGTATTCGATTAATTGAGATTAATTAATTGCAAAGCTTCAAATGAATTAGATCAAACATTTTAATCGAGTCCCACCCCTAGTAATAACATGTACTAAAATGTTGAAGACAAAACATGCACAATGTCATTATGCTGTATGTATCATGTGATATGTCTAACTAGGGGGTTTTCATTATGCTGAATCCATATGGGATTGGGACCAAGAAAGCAGCTAAGGCAATAAACAGAACAATAAGCTGGAATTGAGAAATACATCACATAATTGTGGGCGCAGGGCAGGGTTCTTGAGTCAGTAGACTGACTTGAACACACAACCTTTTTTTCCCAAGTTTGGGGCTTTACAGTAAACTGAGCTATCGAGACCAAATAATTTGCTTCATTGTTGTTAACAATGAAACAACCCATAATGCAGCACTATGCACAAATAAGCCATCCTAGGTTGGACTTTACAGGTCAAAGTGACACGTTTTTCCATGAGTCATGACACCATTGTAACTGTGGATTTATCGATTTTGGTAGTAGGATAGAGTAGACTGATGTACAAAAGACTTCTTTAGTCTGATTTTCTTAAATTTAGGAATTATAAACCGCCTCAAGGCAACAGTTGGTATTTTCCATTCAGAAGATGCAAGGCGTCAGAAGAGATGCTATTGGCCAGTCTAAGCATGCTGTTGGTGTGGGCTTCTTTGAAATGGTGTAACACAGCCTCAACCGGCCTACCAGTAATTTTAGCACAGAATTTGGCTATACAGTTTGTTCAGGGAAAGTCATTGGTGAAAACATTTCTTGGCAACAATTTAGTTCCCAGATTTTCATTTTCAGTTGATCATTACCCTCTATTATACATGCATATGAAGACACTGTTGCCAGCTGTAATGAGTTTTTTCACATTGAAAGGTATTCAACCATTCAACTTGAGAACCTGGGAACCTCATAATACCTGTCGCAGTGGTTGACACTAACACCTGCACACCTACCCTTGGCAGGTAAACAAAATGGTAGGGCAGGTGAAGTCTATTACTTGGTTGTCGACCAGGCTACCAGGTGCACATTTGTATTGTGGATTCACACATAGCTTAGACACTTAGTGTTGGTAATGTGCGGGTTAACCCGTAACCCACAGGTCCTGCCATTTACCTGTGGGCTCAGTTGAGTCAAGAAATGTAGAAAAAAAGGGAGCAGGGTCTAAACTAAACTTTATTACCGGCGGTAAGAAAGGTGTGTTTCAGCCACAGTGGCCTTCTTCAGGTATACTGATGAATTCCTTCAGTATTCATCGTAACTGTTGTGTATTAATTGATGATGACACTGGTTGTTCAATTATCACAATGGGTATATTTATTTATCAATAGCAGGAGATCCCCTCAAGCACACAGACCAGGGTCTCAGTGTAGATTCTCAGTAAGACAAAGGACTAGGCGTAGGCATCTCCCTTATATATGGCCTTAAACATTGTGTATATCTGGACGCACTCAGACGTGCACAAACGCGTACATGTATAGTGCATGAGGTGTGTGCGAGGCACGTGTACAATACATGTGACCTAAAAGTAAGTTCTGTGTGTCTACAGGAATGTTTTGTTTAGGTTAACTTGTCTAAAGTGGCTGATAGATAGTCAAAAGGCTAGCCGGAGACCCAAGGCTCTAAGGGCAGTTAATCACCAGAGAACCATAAACGGTTAAACGAGAGGATCTTGGGCCTCTACAATAATGTAAGGAGTTAACTGGAAACATCTGAACGTCCTATACTGGTACAACTATACAACAATTATTATCCTCAGTACAATGCAGAAGTATGTGATGTGATATCTAGGAGTAGTTATACAGTATGTAATGCATGTAACAAAATATGTGTACAAATACAGGAATGTATGTGTGTGTTCCACAGGAAATACACAACATCACACTACTTCATTAGATCGTAAGACTACTTTCCTGTTATCGTGTCGTCTTTATTCATAGATAACACAAAACTAATATTATTTAAGTTAAAATTAAAAATTAACAGTATTTTCGGTCAAGTGGCCGTGACTTGAGGGCAAGTAGAGCATGACCACGGGCAAGTGACTCTGAGACCTTAGTGTCAACACCCGCGTTGTCAACTTTTCATAGTTCCTGTTTTAACTTTAAAGTACTATCTGAAGAATGTTGTAAACTGACTGAACAGTTAGGTAATCAATCGGCAGGTGTGTGCTGCCTGCCGAAGGGGATATATAATACTGTTTTAGATTTTGGCAATGTGGATACTACAGCATCCCTTAAGCAATTGCTATACAGTGCATGCTGTAGGCTCACATACAAAAACATGTTTGACGAAAACATCAGTAACAATTCCTAACAAAGCTAATACTGCAGAATGTAGGCAAATACATAGTTGTGCCTACCGTCTGTTGCTAGCTGTGATGAAGGGGGCAGCTTCAGGATTTCAATCAAGTTGATTAAATACTCTCTTCATGTTTCAATTCAACTGGTACACTGGCCATGTGTCCATCTTTATACTGTTGTCTTGGTATTCCTTTCACCAGCATGCAACTTCCCTTTCCTCCACTCACTCTATGTGGATGGAGCTGTTGTGTTTGTTGTGGTTCGATTTCCAATTCCAATATTAAGACTCCGATCTTGTCCTCTCTTTTGTGGCTGTGCTAATTTTAAGCCTTGTTTTGACTGTGAAAAGAATCAAAACCCAGCAGTTCTACAACAGTTCATCGCAACCCCAAGATCATTGCAAATACGACTGTATGTGTGCTAGTAAACACAAACACTATAAGCAGCCCAGTTCACTCTTCTTTCCCTCCTGTGCCATGAAAGGCCCTTCACAATCAAGTGTATCCCTGTATCACCCAATGAACTACATTATACACAGCTTATTGTAGAAAAGAAATGTAGTCTTAATTGCAACAACTTAACAGCACATGTTTGTGGGAGTGACAGTGAGAGAGAGTTACTACCACGCATATGGAGCTGCCGGCCCCAAAGCCACTGCTTTGATGGCTTTGCCCATAGTTTTGTCTGTGACACTTAGTGCAAAGAGAAGTATAGATGTGATTTGTTTTGTGGTCATTTCTTGACATGGGGTAATTTTGTGCTTGAATCCAAATAATAGTCACTTTAATTCTTTGGATTCAAATCATATATAAAATGGATTAATTTGTCTCTATGGTGTATAGTTCACAAGATGAGGCATTTTTTTGTTAGCTCCATTGTATGGTTAATTTGGGGGGTAGGTGTAAGCAAAGGTTAAAAATAAAACCCAACAGACATTTGTTGATTCGGGCAACAAGAAGAAATCATAACTACTGTAGACACCAGCTTTGGCAAATATATCAAACATAGCTGGTCTACAATCTCAAAATCCTTCGCAGTGGTTATTAAAAAAAACAGATCAATAGCAGGAAAAGAGGCAACAGAAAGTCAACTATTGGGTAACTATAGTATTGGGGCATTTTGAACACTGGTGCCTGCCCAGTCATGATGTGGGACAAGGTCTCAGTTTGTGGGACACCTGAAAAGTCTTGGAAATGAGGAACTGTCCCACACAAAGAGGAACACCTAGATGAAATGCCGCGATTTTTACTTGAGTATGTTTTGCCCCCCGTCCATCCGTGTGAGTGTGTGTCTATCCGTCCGACCAATAACAACTAACAACTAATCCAGATTTCTTCCCAAAATGTTGCAATTCAATACACAGTATCTCTACAGTCCTGATGATGGATGTGTCCCATATTTCATATTCCACTCTATATTGGCCCCCCCCCCCCCCCCCCCCCCCCCCCCCCCCCCCATTTTTTTTTAGTTTAGGGCAATCCCTAAAGATATGCAAGTGCTTAGAAATATATCATTGCAATCTCTCCAACATGGTTGTGGAATTCAAAGTTGCTTATTTTTGCTTGGTGACCTTCCCACACATTCTCCCATACCTGTTCTGGGATCTCTTCCATTTCTTTTTCCCATTTGTTTTGAACATATACAGTTGATATTTTTTGACTCCATTAAACATGTGTATAGAAGAGATATGGCATTGGGTGACTGCTTTGTCACCTGTTCAAAGATTCGTATTATAGGGTGAATATCCTTTTGTTTTTTTATTTCTTTATTATAATAGTCTTTTATTTGGAAATATCTAAAAAAGTTCATGTTTATCTAAATTGAATGTCTTCTAAATTTCTTCAAAACATCTTTTCTCCCCCTTGAATCAATAAACTTATAGTCGTAGGAGTCAAACCTATTGTTTGTATTTCGGGTTATACCAAACTTGGTCTGAATTCTGTCAAATGCTATCCACTTCAACAGGCCCAGCTCTTTTCCAATTTTTAAAGTGTCTAAGTCTATTTCATTCTTTATATTGTTTTGTAGTTTTGTCTCTCCAATAGTTGTTTGGATTGGCATTGTAAACCCTTTCATCTCGATATCCCTCCACTTGGCTGTACCGGTATATTTTGCAGACCAACGAAGCATTGGTCACATTTGACTGCATGGAAGTATTCTTCTAGGTTTGGGAGTGTTTTTTTATAAACAGCATAGCTTTGTTTTTATTAAGTGTATTAGTATCAGCATCATCACCATCTCTAGAGATAGCTCCAATTTTATTTATACTGTATTTATACTGTATAATGATAGGCCTACAGACATAGGCCTACTAGATGATGAAGAGACCGTCTCTGGTACATTTCCCAAGCTGCACTGTATGACAATCCTCATAATTTCCCCTTAGCCCCAACCCTCCAGACTCGATATCAAATATATTTGGATATTTGGTTTTAAGATGTAGGACATGATGTGAATATGCAAAACACACCGGTAATCGGTACTCCTGCGAGCCTCTGGTTCCTAGCACGGGGTTCGAATCCCTGCGGTGTGAGTGTTTCACAATTTGTCCATATATAATATACTAGGTCTAGGACCTTACCCGTTGAGAATATATGAACACCAAATGATGTACAGTGTGGTTAATCTGATTTAATACCAATACCAATAATGTAAGTATTATGCTGAAGTATGCCTTTTATAATAATGATAATAATAACTTTATTTATATACCACTTCAAAACATGTGTTACAAAGTGCTGTACAACAAATAAAATACAATTATAAATCCGAATCCAATTGTATGTGTAAGTAGTAAAGTGGTTATAAATATTTTTGTTGCATTAAAGTACGTATTTGTGTGGACATCATGAAACCACTGGTTTAGAAATTGGAGGGTATGGGTCTGTATACACACACACACACACACACACACACACACACACACACACACACACACACACACACACACAGACACACACACACACACACATACAGTCAGTAGCCCATCCACAAGCTCAAAGTGTTGCGCGCTGTGTGCTTATGTTTCCAGGGACCACCAAATGGAACAATCTCTAAGGGGTCCTGATGCCTCCTGTGTACCTTTTAATGTGTACAGTACTATTATATCAATCATAAACCGGCCGCATCACGAGGGGCAGACAGCTCCATGGTCCGCCGCAGTGAGTAGCAGTGAACTCGGCTGCAGCTCTCAGGTCTGCTGGTGGAGCGAAGTTGGATTGTTTTTGTTTTTGTTTTCTTGTCACACGTGCGAGTAAAAGGTGACAGTGACAACAAACTAATATCTCCCAGTTCGAATGCATGTTCAGTTCGGACAGTACCCTATAGTATTTTCATTGTAGTCTATACGTAGGAGTACTTTTGACCGTGTGCGGGGAGTGATGAGTCCAGGCATGTCCTCTTTGCAGTCATTTTATTTAAGGACATTCAGCACACCCGCAGACTGCCACCCGGCACCATTAACTTCAACCAAAGAAGACTATAGCCTGGATCTGTATTTAAAGTGGGTGTCTGTTGCTCCATTCACATAGCGTAAATCCCGTGGCCACATCCTGCTGTCCAACACCGCGTGAGTTAACGGGTGAATTAACGTTCCAGCCCGCAGCCAGAGCCAGCATATGGACAGTATGCCGTGCCATCCGTTGAATCGAAACTATAAATACATACAGAGATGCAAGTACGATACTATTGTGCCAAAGTTTAGCGAAAGCTGCTGCAGGTCGGATAACATGCAAATGAGGGTGGCCTGTGTGGCAGTATAGCCGGTGCAAAATTGTATGCATTTGTTCCGGTGCTGTTGTAGCAGTAGAAATATGGCAGTGGGGTAATGGTGATAACAGTGGCCTGTGATATGTGTAACGTTAGGGGTCCCGTCGGACTTTGTCACTCTCTTCATAACATTATGTTCAACACCCGTGTGAAATCTCAGAGCAATTAGCAATGCACAACAGCATCAGCCCTTGTTTGGAGCTCCAACTCTCAGAGGTGGAAGGCCAGCCTAGACTATAAGTCCCCCAGAATATAAAACTACCACACTGTGGCAAAGTGTGGCATGATGGTTCATCATCTATAGCATGGGTGTCAAACTCTGGCCCGTGGGCCAAATTTGGCCCGCCATGTAATTTCATTTGGCCCTTGAGACATTATCAAATTAAAGGGGAAGACCACCCATTTTCAACATTTTTAATGTCATTAATATAACTGAGATGTTGTGTGGACATGATAAAAAAGTTCCCCCAATTCTGTATTTCCTGAAAATGGAGGTCATTAACATTGTGAAATACATCACCAAGATGTATTTCACCATGTTAATGATTTTTCTTTCAGACCCAGTTTTTTTTTTAACCAAATGGACCCTAGCGGGTCCATTTGGTTACATTTGTACCCTCTGAGGAAAATTTGGAAAATGGGTGGAATTCCCCTTTAAAAGGTTAGTTGTTCAAACTTGGCCCGCAGCTTTGTTCAGTTTTAAATTTTGGCCCACTCTGTATCTGTGTGTGACACCCCTGATCTATAGCTTTCAGCAAATTTGACACACCAGGTCTCCTACAAGGCACTTGTTAACGATCAGCAACATTAAGTATTTTAGTCAATTTATTTTTATAATTATTATATTAATTATAATTATCACGGGAATCCGCGCAAACCATATACACCTGCCAAACCAGCTTAACCAAAACCAATATTTTCAAAAAATGACAAAAAATTACGAAACCTGGCAAAAACGCAAGGCTATAGCCTTACGGTCTTGTACAGCATGTCATTTTTTATCATTTTGAGGATTTTTGAGCATTTTCGAAAAATGTCTAAATTTCGAAAAGACGCAAGGCTATAGCCTTACGTTTTTTTTATCGTTTTGAGGTTTTACGAAAAATGACGAAAAATGACAAAAAATGACAATCTGGCAAAAACGCAAGGCTATAGCCTTGCGTTTTTTGTTTTGTTTCGAAATTTAGACATTTTTTCGAAAACGCTCAAAAATGCCCAAAACGGTGAAAAACGGCATGCTGAGCAAGACTGTAATGCTATACCCTTACGCTTTTGCCAGATTTCGTTATTTTTCGAAAATCTTCAAAATGATGAAAAAACGTAAGGCCTTGCGTTTTTTTTCTCGAAATTTCGACATTTTTTCGAAAATGCTCAAAAATGCTCAAAACGGTGAAAAATGGCATGCTGAAAAGACTGTAATACTATACCCTTGCGCTTTTGCCAGATTTCCTCATTTTTCGAAAATCTTCAAAATTATGAAAAAACGTAAGGCTATAGCCTTGCGTTTTTTTTTTCGAAATTTCGACATTTTTTCCGAAAATGCTCAAAAATGCTCAAAACGGTGAAAAACGGCATGCTGAATAAGACTGTAATGCTATACCCTTGCGCTTTTGCCAGATTTCGTCATTTTTCGAAAATCTTCAAAATGATGAAAAAACGTAAGGCTATAGCCTTGCGTTTTTTTTTCTCGAAATTTCGAGATTTTTTTCGAAAATGCTCAAAAATGCTCAAAACAGTGAAAAACGGCAATGCTGAGCAAGACTGTAATGCTATACCCTTGCGATTTTGCCAGATTTCGTCATTTTTCGAAAATCTTCAAAATGATGAAAAAACGTAAGGCTATAGCCTTGCGTTATTTTTCTCGAAATTTCGACATTTTTTCGAAAATGCTCAAAAATGCTCGAAAACAGTGAAAAACGGCATGCTGAGCAAGACTGTAAATGCTATACCCTTGCGCTTTTGCCAGATTTCGTCATTTTCGAAAATCTTCAAAATGATGAAAAAACTAAGGCTATAGCCTTGCGTTTTTTTTCTCGAAATTTCGACATTTTTTCGAAAATGCTCAAAAACGCTCAGAACGGTGAAAAACGGCATGCTGGGCAAGACTTTACTGCTATATACCCTTGGCTTTTGCCAGATTTAGTCATTTTTTCGAAAATCTTCAAATGATGAAAAAACGAAGGCTATAGCCCTTGCGTTTTTTTCCCTCGAAATTTCGACATTTTTTCGAAAATGCTCAAAAATGCTCAAACTGGTGGAAAAATGGCATGCTGAACAAGATTGTAATGCTATACCCTTGCGCTTTTGCCAGATTTCCTCATTTTTCGAAAATCTTCAAAATGATGAAAAAACGTAAGGCTATAGCCTTGCGTTTTTTTTCTCGAAATTTCGACATTTTTTCGAAAATGCTCAAAAATGCTCAAAACGGTGAAAAACGGCATGCTGAGCAAGACTGTAATGCTATACCCTTGCGCTTTTGGCAGATTTCGTCATTTTTCGCAAATCATCAAAATGATGAAAAACCTGAGGCTATAGCCTTGCGTTTTTTTCCTCGAAATTTCGACATTTTTTCCGAAAATGCTCAAAAATGCTCAAAACGGTGAAAAAACGGCATGCTGAGCAAGACTGTAATGCTCTATAACCGTTGCGCGCTTTGCCAGATTTCGTCATTTTTCGAAAATCTTCAAAATGATGAAAAAACGTAAGGCTAATAGCCTTGCGTTTTTTTCTCGAAATTTTCGACTTTTTTCGAAAATGCTCAAAAATGCTCAAAACGGTGAAAAATTGGCATGCTGAACAAGATGTAATGCTATACCCGTGCGCTTTTTGCCAGATTTCCTCATTTTTCGAAAATCGTCAAAATGATGAAAAAACCTAAGGCTATAGAGCCTGCGTTTTTTGTTTTCTCGAAATTTCGACATTTTTTCGAAAATGCTCAAAAATGCTCAAAACGGTGAAAAACGGCATGCTGAGCAAGACTGTAATGCTATACCCTTGCACTTTTGCCAGATTTCGTCTTTTTTCGAAAATCTTCAAAATGATGAAAAAAACGTAAGGCTATAGCCTTGCGTTTTTTTTCTCGAAATTTCGATATTTTTTTCGAAAATGCTCAAAAATGCTCAAAACGGTGAAAAACGGCATGCTGACAAGACTGTAATGCTATACCCTTGCCTTTTGTGCCAGATTTTGTCATTTTTCGAAAATCTTCAAAATGATGAAAAAACGTAAGGCTATAGCCTTGCGTTTTTTTCTCGAAATTTCGACATTTTTTCGAAAATGCTCAAAATGCCAAAACGGTGAAAATTGGCATGCTAAACAAGACTGTAATGCTATACCCTTGCGCTTTTGCCAGATTTCCTCATTTTTCGAAAATCTTCAAAATGATGAAAAAACCTAAGGATATTAGCCTTGCGTTTTTTTTTTCTTGAAATTTCGACATTTTTCGAAAATGCTCAAAAATGCTCAAAACGGTGAAAAACGGCATGCTGAGCAAGACTGTAATGCTATACCCTTGCGCTTTTGCCAGATTTAGTCATTTTTCGAAAATCTTCAAAATGATGAAAAAACGTAAGGCTATAGCCTTGCGTTTTTTTTCTCGAATTTCAACATTTTTTCGAAAACGCTCAAAATGCTCAAAACGGTGAAAAACGGCATGCTGAGCAAGACTGTAATACTATACCCTTGCGCTTTTGAAGATTCGTCATTTTTTCGAAAATCTTCAAAATGATGGAAAAAAACGTAAAGCTATAGCCTTGAGTTTTTTTTTTCTCGAATTTCGACTAATTTTTTCGAAAATGCTCAAAAACGCTCAGAACGGTGAAAAAAAACGGCATGCTGGGCAAGACTTAACTGCTATCCCTTGGGCTTTTTGCCAGATTTAGTCATTTTTCGAAAATCTTCAAAATGATGAAAAAACGTAAGGCTATAGCCTTGCGTTTTTTCTCGAAATTTCGACATTTTTTTCGAAAAATGCTCAAAAATGCTCAAAATGGTGAAAAATGGCATGCTGAACAAGACTGTAATGCTATACCCTTGCGCTTTTGCCAATTTCCTCATTTTTCGAAAATCTTCAAAATGATGAAAAAACGTAGGCTATAGCCCTTGCGTTTTTTTCTCGAAATTTCGACATTTTTCGAAAATGCTCAAAAATACTCAAAACGCTGAAAAAACGGCATGCGAGCAAGACTGAAATGCTTATAACCGTTGCGCTTTTGCCAGATTTAGTCATTTTTCGAAATCTTTCAAAATGATGAAAAAACGAAAAGGCTATAGCTTTGCGTTTTTTTTCTCGAAATTTCAACATTTTGTTTAGATGGTTTCGAAAACGCTCAAAAATGCTCAAAACGGCGGTGAAAAACGCATGCTGAGCAAGACTGTAATACTAATATACCCTTGCGCTTTTGAAGAATTCGTCATTTTTTCGAAAATCTTCAAAATGATTGAAAAAAAACGTAAGGCTATAGCCTTGAGTTTTTTTTTTCGAAATTTCAACGATTTTTTTCGAAAATGCTCAAAAAACGCTCAGAACGGTGAAAAACGGCATGCTGGGCAAGACTTACTGCTATACCCTTGGGCTTTTGCCAGATTTAGTCATTTTTCGAAAATCTTCAAAATGATGAAAAAAACGTAAGGCTATAGCCTTGCGTGTTTTTTCTCGAAATTTCGACATTTTTTCGAAAATGCTCAAAATGCTCAAAATGGGAAAAATGGCATGCTGAACAAGACTGTAATGCTATACCTTGCGCTTTTGCCAGATTTCCTCATTTTTCGAAAATCTTCAAAATGAGGAAAAAACGTAAGGCTATAGCCTTGCGTTTTTTTTCGAAATTTCGACATTTTTTCGAAAATGCTCAAAAATACTCAAAACGCTGAAAACGGCATGCTGAGCAAGACTGTAATGCTATATACGTTGCGCTTTTGCCAGATTTAGTCATTTTTTCGAAAATCTTCAAAATGATGAAAAAAAAAACGTAAAGCTATAGCCTGCGTTTTTTTTCTCGAAATTTCGACATTTTTTTCGAAAACGCACAAAAATGCTCAAAACGGTGAAAAACGGCATGCTGAGCAAGACTGTAATACTAAATACCCTTGCGCTTTTCCAGATTTCGTCATTTTCGAAAATCTTCAAAATGATGAAAAAACGTAAGGCTATAGCCTTGAGTTTTTTTTCTCGAAATTTCGACGATTTTCGAAAATGCTCAAAAAACGCTCAAACGGTGAAAAACGCATGCTGGGCAAGACTTTACTGCTATAAACCCTTGGGCTTTTTGCCAGATTTAAGTCATTTTTCGAAAATCTTCAAAATGATGAAAAACGTAAAGCTATACCTGCGTTTTTTTTTCTCGAAATTTCAACATTTTTCGAAAATGCTCAAAATGCACAAAATGGTGAAAAATGGCATGCTGAACAAACTGTAATGCTATACCCTTAGGCTTTTGCCAGTTCCTCATTTTTTTTTCGAAAATCTTCAAATGATGAAAAAACGTAAGGCTATAGCCTTGCGTTTTTTTTCTCGAAATTTAGACATTTATTTCGAAAAATGCTCAAAAATGCTCAAAAACGGTGAAAAACG
Organism: Benthosema pterotum; assembly: GCA_039105355.1. Taxonomy (NCBI): domain Eukaryota; kingdom Metazoa; phylum Chordata; class Actinopteri; order Myctophiformes; family Myctophidae; genus Benthosema; species Benthosema pterotum. The sequence goes on along the minus strand of CM076972.1, from coordinate 34,407,179 downwards.
CATGCTGAGCAAGACTGTAATGCTATAACCGTTGCGCTTTTGCCAGATTTCTCATTTTTCGAAAATCTTCAAAATGATGAAAAAACGTAAGGCTATAGCCTTGCGTTTTTTTTTTCTCTAAATTTCGTCATTTTTTCGAAAATGCTCGAAAATGCTCAAAAAATGCTCAAAACGATGAAAAACGGCATGCTGTGACCGACCATAAGGCTATAGCCTTGCGTTTTTGCCAGATTTTGTCATTTTTTGTCAATTTTCGAAAAAACCCTCAAAACGATGAAAAAACGTAAGGCTAAGCCTTTGCGTTTTTTCAAAATTTCGACATTTTTTCAAAAATGCTCAAAATGATGAAAAACGGCATGCTGTGCAAGACCGTAATGCTATAGCCTTGCGTTTTTGCCAGATTTTCGTCATTTTTTGTCATTTTTCGAAAAACCTCAAAACGATGAAAAACCGTAAGGCTGTAGCCTTTGCGTTTTTTCAAAATTTCGACATTTTTCGAAAATGCTCAAAAATGCTCAAAATGATGAAAAACGGCATGCTGTGCAAGACCTAAGGCTATAGCCTTGCGTTTTTGCCAGATTTTGTCATTTTTTGTCATTTTCCTTTATAAAAACCTCAAAACGATGAAAAGCGTAAGGCATAGCCTTTGCGTTTTTTCAAAAATTTCGACAATTTTTCGAAAATGTTCAAAAATGCTCCAAAATGATGAAAAATGGCATGCTGTGCAAGACCGTAATGCTACAGCCTTGCGTTTTTGCCAGTTTTCATCATTTTTGTCATTTTTTTCGAAAAAACCCAAAACGAGAAAAACCGTAAGGCTATAGCCTTTGCGTTTTTCAAAATTTCGACATTTTTCGAAAATGCTCAAAAATGCTCAAAATGAATGAAAAACGGCATGCTGTGCAAGACCGTAAGGCCATAGCCTTGCGTTTTTGCCAGATTTTGTCATTTTTTTTTCGAAAAAACCTCAAAACGATGAAAAAAACGTAAGGCTATAGCCTTTGCGTTTTTTTCAAAATTTCACATTTTTCGAAAATGCTCAAAAATGCTCAAAATGAGAAACTGGCATGCTGTGCAAGACCGTAATGCTATAGCCCTTACTGCTTTTTTGCCAATTTTGTCATTTTTTGTCATTTTTGAAAAACCTCAAAACGATGAAAAACCGTAAGGCTATAGCCTTTGCGTTTTTTCAAAATTTCGACAATTTTCGAAAAATGCTCAAAAATGCTCAAAATGATGAAAAAACGGCATGCTGTCAAGACCGTAAGGCTATAGCCTGCGTTTTTGCCAGATTTTGTCATTTTTTGTCATTTTTCGAAAAACCTCAAAACGATGAAAAAGCGTAAGGCTATAGCCTTTGCGTTTTTTCAAAATTTCGACATTTTTCGAAAATGCTCAAAAATGCTCAAAATGATGAAAAACGGCATGCTGTGCAAGACCGTAAAGGCTATAGCCTTGCGTTTTTTGCCAGATTTTGTCATTTTTGTCATTTTTTCGAAAAACCTCAAACGATGAAAAAACGTAGGCATAGCCTTTGCGTTTTTTCAAAATTTCGACATTTTTCGAAAATGCTCAAAAAAGCTCAAAATGATGAAAAAGGCAATGCTGTGCAAGACCGTAAGCTACAGCCTTGCGTTCTTGCCAGTTTTCGTCATTTTTTGTCATTTTTCGAAAAACCTCAAAACGATGAAAAACCGTAAGGCTATAGCCTTTGCGTTTTTTCAAAATTTCGTCATTTTTCGAAAATGCTCAAAAATGCTCAAAATGATGAAAAACGGCATGCTGTGCAAGACCGTAATGCTATAGCCTTGCGTTCTTGCCAGTTTTCATCATTTTTTGTCATTTTTCGAAAAACCTCAAAACGATGAAAAACCGTAAGGCTATAGCCTTTGCGTTTTTTCAAAATTTCGACATTTTTCGAAAATGCTCAAAAATGCTCAAAATGATGAAAAACGGCATGCTGTGCAAGACCGTAATGCTATAGCCCTGCGTTTTTGCCAGATTTTGTCATTTTTTGTCATTTTTCGAAAAACCTCAAAACGATGAAAAAGCGTAAGGCTATAGCCTTTGCGTTTTTTCAAAATTTCGACATTTTTCGAAAATGCTCAAAAATGCTCAAAATGATGAAAAACGGCATGCTGTGCAAGACCGTAATGCTACAGCCTTGCGTTTTGCCAGTTTCATCATTTTTTGTCATTTTTTTCGAAAAACCTCAAAACGATGAAAAACCGTAAGGCTATAGCCTTTGCGTTTTTTCAAAATTTCGACATTTTTCGAAAATGCTCAAAAATGCTCAAAATGATGAAAAACGGCATGCTGTGCAAGACCGTAATGCTATAGCCTTGCGTTTTGCCAGATTTTGTCATTTTTTGTCATTTTTCGAAAAACCTCAAAACGATGAAAAACCGTAAGGCTATAGCCTTTGCGTTTTTTCAAAATTTCGACATTTTTCGAAAATGCTCAAAAATGCTCAAAATGATGAAAAAAAGGCATGCTGTCAAGACCGTAAATGCTATAGCCTTGCGTTTTGCCAGATTTAGTCATTTTTTTGTCATTTTTCGAAAAACCTCAAAACAATGAAAAAGCGTAAGGCTATAGCCTTTGCGTTTTTTCAAAATTTCGACATTTTTCGAAAATGCTCAAAAATGCTCAAAATGATGAAAAACGGCATGCTGTGCAAGACCGTAATGCTATAGCCCTGCGTTTTTGCCAGATTTTGTCATTTTTCGAAAAACCTCAAAACGATGAAAAAACGTAAGGCTATAGCCTTTGCGTTTTTTCCAAATTTCGACATTTTTCGAAAATGCTCAAAAATGCTCAAAATGATGAAAAACGGCATGCTGTGCAAGACCGTAATGCTATAGCCTTGCGTTTTTGCCAGATTTTGTCATTTTTTGTCATTTTTCGAAAAACCTCAAAACGATGAAAAAGCGTAAGGCTATAGCCTTTGCGTTTTTTCAAAATTTCGACATTTTTCGAAAATGCTCAAAAATGCTCAAAATGATGAAAAACGGCATGCTGTGCAAGACCGTAAGGCTATAGCCTTGCGTTTTTGCCAGATTTTGTCAGTTTTTGTCATTTTTCGAAAAACCTCAAAACGATGAAAAAACGTAAGGCTATAGCCTTTGCGTTTTTTCAAAATTTCGACATTTTTCGAAAATGCTCAAAAATGCTCAAAATGATGAAAAAACGGCATGCTGTGCAAGACCGTAAGGCTATAGCCCTTGCTTTTTTCCAGATTGTCATTTTTTGTCATTTTTTCGAAAAACCTCAAAACGATGAAAAACGTAAGGCTATAGCCTTGCGTTTTTTTCAAAATTTCGACATTTTTCGAAAATGCTCAAAAATGCTCAAAATGATGAAATGGCAAAAAAAGCTGTGCAAGACCGTAATGCTATAGCCTGCGTTTTTGCCAGTTTTCATCATTTTTTGTCATTTTTTCGAAAAAAACCTCAAAACGATGAAAAAACGTAAGGCTATAGCCTTTGCGTTTTTTCAAAATTTCGACATTTTTCGAAAATGCTCAAAAATGCTCAAAATGATGAAAAATGGCATGCTTGGCAAGACCAATGCTACAGCCTTAGCGTTTTTGCCAGTTTTCCATCATTTTTGTCATTTTCGAAAAACCTCAAAACGATGAAAAACCGTAAGGCTATAGCCTTTGCGTTTTTTCAAAATTTCGACATTTTTCGAAAATGCTCAAAAATGCTCAAAATGATGAAAAAACCGGCATGCTGTGCAAGACCGTAAGGCTATAGCCTTGCGTTTTTGCCAGATTTTGTCATTTTTTTCGAAAAACCTCAAAACGATGAAAAAAACGTAAGCTATAGCCTTTGCGTTTTTCAAAAATTTCGACATTTTTCGAAAATGCTCAAAAATGCTCAAAATGATGAAAAAATGGCATGCTGTGCAAGACCGTAAGGCTATAGCCTTGCGTTTTTGCCAGATTTTTTTTTTTTGTCATTTTTGTCATTTTTGAAAAACCTCAAAACGATGAAAAAAAAAAGCGTAAGCCATAGCCTTTGCGTTTTTCAAAATTTCGACATTTTTCGAAAATGCTCAAAAAATGCTCAAAATGATGAAAAACGGCATGCTGTGCAAGACCGTAAGGCTATAGCCTTGCGTTTTTGCCAGATTTTGTCATTTTTTTGTCATTTTCGAAAAACCTCAAAACGATAAAAAACCGTAAGGCTATAGCCTTTGCGTTTTTTCAAATTTCGACATTTTTTTGAAAATGGCAAAAAAATTTCCTTTGGATTGGATTTTTTTTTATACCATTTCTTTTTTTTTTTTTGTTTTTTTTTTTTTTAGAAAAACGTTTTTGCTATTTTTTTTCGTTTTTTTGTTTTTTTTTTTTTTCATTCGAAATGCTCAAAAAATGCTCAAAATGATGAAAAACGGCATGCTGTGCAAGACCGTAAGGCTATAGCCTTGCGTTTTTGCCAGATTTAGTCATTTTTCGAAAAACCTCAAAACGATGAAAAAACGTAAGGCTATAGCCTTTGCGTTTTTTCAAAATTTCGACATTTTTCGAAAATGCTCAAAAATGCTCAAAATGATGAAAAAGCATGCTGTGCAAGACCGTAATGCTATAGCCTTGCGTTTTTGCCAGATTTTGTCATTTTTTGTCATTTTTCGAAAAACCTCAAAAACGATGAAAAACGTAAGGCTATAGCCTTTGCGTTTTTTCAAAATTTCGACATTTTTTCGAAAATGCTCAAAATGCTCAAAATGATGAAAAACGGCATGCTGTCAAGACCGTAAGGCTATAGCCTTGCGCTTTTGCCAGATTTTGTCATTTTTGTCATTTTTCGAAAAACCTCAAAACGATGAAAAACCGTAAGGCTATAGCCTTTGCGTTTTTTCAAAATTTCGACATTTTTCGAAATGCTCAAAAATGCTCAAAATGATGAAAACGGCATGCTGTGCAAGACCGTAAGGCTATAGCCTTGCGTTTTTGCCAGATTTTGTCATTTTTTTTGTCATTTTTCGAAAAACCTCAAAACGATGAAAAACGCGTAAGGCTATAGCCTTTGCGTTTTTTCAAAATTTCGACATTTTTCGAAAATGCTCAAAAATGCTCAAAATGATGAAAAACGGCATGCTGTGCAAGACCGTAAGGCTATAGCCTTGCGCTTTTGCCAGTTTTTGTCATTTTTGTCATTTTTCGAAAACCTCAAAAAAAACGATGAAAAACCGTAAGGCTATAGCCTTTGCGTTTTTTCAAAATTTCGACATTTTTCGAAAATGCTCAAAAATGCTCAAAATGATGAAAAACGGCATGCTGTGCAAGACCGTAATGCTATAGCCTTGCGTTTTTGCCAGATTTTGTCATTTTTTCGAAAAACCTCAAAACGATGAAAAAAACGTAAGGCTATAGCCTTTGCGTTTTTTCAAAATTTCGACATTTTTCGAAAATGCTCAAAAATGCTCAAAATGATGAAAAACGGCATGCTGTGCAAGACCGTAAGGCTTAGCCTTGCGTTTTTCCAGATTTTGTCCATTTTTTGTGTCATTTTTCGAAAAACCTCAAAACGATGAAAAACCGTAAGGCTATAGCCTTTGCGTTTTTTTCAAAATTTCGACATTTTTCGAAAATGCTCAAAAATGCTCAAAATGATGAAAAAACGCATGCTGTGCAAGACCGTAAGGCTATAGCCTTGCGTTTTTGCCATTTTGTCATTTTTTGTCATTTTTCGAAAAACCTCAAAACGATGAAAAACCGTAAGGC
>CM076972.1:33359508-33717008 GCA_039105355.1 Benthosema pterotum | reverse complement strand
ACCGTACATGGGTTAAGCAAGCTTGGCTTCATGCACATGCATGAAGTGAATGGCAAACCAAGGGCAAAGTGGTTTTAACATTTTTAATGTTGTTTATATATATATATATATATATATATATATATATATATATATATATATATATATATATATATATATATATATATATATATATATATATATATATATATATATATATATATATATATATATATACTCATTTGCTTGTGTTGTCAAAACACACAATTGCTTGTCAAATGTGCATTCTTCTTTTTGGTACCTAATAGTTGTTTCAATTGGAAGACACCTTATTTACTCTTATTCAGCGGTCTGCCAATTTCAATATACTGTATGAACTAAGATAGCTCTTGGTTATTCACTTGGCTATTATTCAGTACAGGCCAGTGGTGCTTTCCTTAGCTTTCACTGTGTTTTTGAATGAAATTCTGAATGGGTCTACTCACTGAGTCTCTTTTTCACTAGTCCCATAACGTCATTGTGCTTTTTATAATCGCTTAGTTATTATTTAGTTTTATTCAATGTATTCAATTCAATGGGGGTATTGGCTTTAAACCATGTTTCTGTCAGCTACAATGGCATTTCCATTGATAGAAGAACCAATACTGCCACCCAGTGGTTTACCTAGTGGTTAACACTATAAGGCTGCACTGGCTAGACAAAATAAACCATAGGACAAACAGCAATATTTTATTACTCTGCAATCAACACTAAAAATAGTGCATGCGCGCATATGTGTGTGTGTGAGTCTGGATCTGTATTTCTGTGTACATCATAGATCACTGAGAAAGACAATAGTAAGTTCACATCGTGAATTCGTGATCTCCGACATCCACATGAAGCTATGCCATTATTATTGTCACAGTATTTGATGTGTTTCTTGTCTCTGTAGACATACGAAGAGCAGGAGTTGCTTCGTCTGGTGTACTTTGGCGGAGTGGATCCCACCCTGCGTAAGGAAGTGTGGCCTTTCCTTCTGGGCCATTACCAGTTTGGAATGTCTGAGGCAGAGAGGAATGAGGTTTGTGTCCGTCACCCTTTCACTTGATTTATACCTCCTAAAAATAACAGATCTACAAGCTCAAGGCCGCCAGGTGTTGGTATGAGACATTGTGAGCTTGTAGATCGACTATCTCTAAACCCACATTTATAAATCAGGCTTTAAAAAAATGTTTTAGTTAGCTCCCTCTGTGATCACTGAACCCTGTCCAACCCTTGATCCCAGGTGGATGAACAAGTCAGGGCGTGCTATGAGCAGACTATGAGTGAGTGGCTGGGGTGTGAAGCTATAGTCCGCCAGCGGGAGAAAACACAGCACGCTGCAGCTCTGGCAAAGTGCTCATCTGTGGCCAGTGTGGACAGCAGCAGCCAGAAGATGATGCATTGTGATTCCACCGTCAGCAATGAGGTGACACTTCATCAAACGCCATGGAACACCTTTACTACAATAGAAGCTATGCCTGTGAAGTCCCAGACACTTTAGCTTGTTACTTTTTGTTGATGAAGCTACAGTGTGAGGAAAACAATTAAATGTTGTATAGAAAACTTGTAAGCCTAAATTCAAAATATATGTGCTTTATATTCATATATTTTTCACTTTTTTACCTCTATCAGCCACTACATAATTGTGCTGGCCTGGGGCACATTACTATTTGGGACACACTATCCATATAATTGTGCTGTTTCAGGGCAAACTATATATTGGGCTTTTGAGCCACTGACCACCATTTGATGGCATTTATTCTCTCAGACCTAAAACCACTGAATATTTTGTGCTTGGATACAATTTTGGCTACAATTCCATACTTTTTGTCAAAAAGTAATGCGGCTGTGTGAAGATAATGTAACTCATTTTACGCTCTCCTATAAGGGTCCATTTAGGTTAGTAATTCTGCATCATTTATCTTGTGGGACCACCTGGAATCCTCTCAGAGGAGAAAACCTCTGTGCTGGGGTGTTTTTTCTGCAGAAAGACACATCCCTCTGGCTGCGTTTTGGTTTTGTTCCAATGCTTATGTTGACGTTCATCCCATGGCAGGGACGCCTCTGTGGCGGGAGGATGGGGAAGAGCGAGACCCAATCTATGTCTATCTCCCAATCACTGTGATCATTGATTGGGACCTGTGACACCCCCACACATACAGAGGTGTCCCTGCCAAGAGATGAACATCAATATAAACAGTGAAATGTTAACGTAAAACCAAAATACAGCCAGAGGGATGTGTCTTTCTGCAGGAAAACACCACAGTAATAGTGGTTGATAGAGGGTGAAAAAGGCTAAATATAATAATAAACATCTACTTTGAATTAAGGCTTAAACATTGTCTATAAAAAAGGTATGTTAGTGTGATGTTTTTTTCTCTCACTCCCAGTCATCCCAAAGCTGCAGCTCAGAGAGACAGAGTCTGGCTCACCTACAAAGTGACTCAAGTAGCAGCACTCAGGTACCATAACCTACCCTGCCTTACACACACCACTTGACTTACATTTCTCATATTCATGCCTATTAGATCATATTAACAAAATCGGCATAGTGAAGAGCCTTGACTGACAAGCTACTTTTTGAACAAATATCCCTTACCCTTGCACTCTCTCTCTCCTGCTAGTACTTCACGTCCTCCCAAACCTTCCCCTTGAGTAGCCTGCTTCCCTTTGGCTTGTTCTTCCAGGTATTTGAATCTGTAGAGGAGGTGGACCAGATCGAAACAGAGCCCAAGAACGAAGACTCCAAACAGGTGCCAAAAATGCCAAACGGGGCCCTCCAGAATGAGACCAGCTCTCCTGACTCGGGCCATCCTTCCTCCCGCAATTTCTCAGTCACCTCTGGCCTATCAGATGGCTCCCTCAGCACGGAGGATAGCGCTGCCCCTGACCCTGCCTCTAAGATCACCTCTGCCTCGCAGCAGTCTCTGCCACCACAGAGCCCGGTCAAGCCTTCTCAGGGCAGCTTAGGAGAGAGCTCTGGCCATGCGGAGAAGAAAGACAATCAGATATCAGTGATTGATGAAAAAGAAGAGGAGCACAAAATGCCCGAAGAGACTAAGGTGATAAATGCTGAGGTCATCCCGTCAAGAGAATTGCAAGCAAAGGTCTGTGAAGACCAAAGTCTTCCACCTAAAACAGAGGAGAGTGTTTTACATTCAGCAATCAACCCTGACTATGCTGAGCAGAAGACAGAGGCACAGGAAATGGATGCTGCTGAACCAGAAGCTAAACATGAGATATCAACGGCAGAGTCAGGGAAAGAAGTGCCTAAAGATGATGATGCAACAGAAGCAGTTGAGCTCCCAGAATCAAAATCTCATAGCGTGCTTTGTGAGCAGACCCTTCAGAAAGGGGTGGAAGGAACGGACAGCGAGGAGACATTGGAGTTAATGGATGCAATGGTAGCGAGTGTAGAGGAAACACGTGATGAGAGTGAAGCTGACATGAATAAGACTTTGAGCTCAGAGGAGTCAGAAAAAATTGATAAAGCTGAGGCACCAAAGGAAGAGGCATTAATGAAGGAGAATGAGATGGAGAAAGTTGAAGAAAGAGTTGAAATATTACAGAACCCTGTGGCAGAAAATAACATTCTCACAGTGGACGACGCTCAGTTAAAAGTAACCGAAACTATTTGCAGACATTCACATGATGACCCTCAAGTCACCACCGAATCCGATGAGTCTCCTTCAGCCATAGAGATGGAAGAGATCCCCAAACCCAATGTTTCCATGGCACCTTGGGAACAGAAGGGTGCATGTGAAGCCTCCTCTACCTCAGATGTTTCCGTCCCTCACCTAGAGCTCAGGATGGAAGATGACCGAGGGAAACACAGTCCAGAAGGCACAGAGTCCGTCCTCTCTGAGCCAGAGATGGAAAGCCTCTATCCTCCTTTCGACTCATCAGCTCTGGCTGGAGAGACCAAGAATGATGAAGTGACCTCGCCTGTATCCATTCGGAATATTTACTCTGTATGCACCTTTTTTTTTAAATTACATTTCCATAGTAACTTCTTCATGAATGATGCTCCAGAGTTCTGATTATTTTTTGTAATATGTTGCAGCAAGAGCTTTTGGATCTGTACACACTAAATCTCCACCGCATCGACAAGGATGTGCAGCGTTGTGACCGGAACTATTGGTACTTCACCCCCACAAACCTGGAGAAGTTGCGCAACATCATGTGCAGGTAAAGCACAGAGATCTTATCAAAAGGGCATCATTATCAGATACTACAATGTTTTAATGCATTGATTGAAACATGAAGAGCAAATATATGTTTAAAGTAAACATTTTAAAATAAATACAAATGATTACAAAGTGGATTGTGACACAAAATATACTGTACTAGTGTGCACTATAGATGGTGTTGTGTGCCCACCTGTCGAGTTTTTAATTATTGATAAGTTACGTTTGTGAACAAAGTCGCTCAAATCACAGTCATTCAGTGACAAAGTTGTACCACACAGGCTAGCTGTCGACTAGTGTCGCAGCATTCCATAAATAGGCATTGTGAGTTTGTAGATCTGCTACATTTTTGCTGAATATTTGCCATAAGTGACATGCCCACAATTGGGACTCTAGGATTCATGTACAACGTAGATGCTACTTTTCACTACATAGTAGAGTAGAGTACATATTATATGTACAAGCAGCACTGACAAATCTGGGTCTAGACTCTAGGTTGTAAATGGCTTGACCTTTGGCCATATCCTGACTCTCCTCAATTTACTACAGCTATATCTGGCGGCACCTTGAGACTGGCTATGTGCAGGGCATGTGTGATCTACTGGCTCCACTTCTGGTCATTCTGGATGATGGTGAGTCAACAACACTGAGCACTTTCCTGCTACTCTTTTGATGCAGTATGCTGGTTGGGAGGTTAATGAAGAACAACAGAATAGACTTTTCCTGCTTACATTGTCCCACCACAAATCTGTGTATTTTAGAGGCTATGGCTTTCAGCTGTTTCACTGAGCTAATGAAGAGAATGAACCAGAACTTCCCGCATGGAGGTGCTATGGACACTCACTTTGCCAACATGCGTTCCCTTATCCAGGTGATACACATCTCCTTCCAAGTCCTTCCACATCTTTGCATAGGAATTGCCACTAAACAATTGTATTTCCCAGTACATCTCAAAACGGATTTTCACCTTCCACTGCCAATCTCATTATTTTCTCTCCTGCCATCCCTGACAATCACTATAGATCCTGGATTCTGAACTCTTTGAGCTAATGCACCAGAACGGGGACTATACACACTTCTACTTCTGCTACCGTTGGTTCCTTCTAGACTTCAAGAGAGGTACACTAATGACATACTGCTTAAGCTGTGTTGCTAGAAAAATGCCAATTAAAGGAACGTGAGGATCTGCTTTAAGCCCTGTTTGAGCCCCACCACTTGGCAGTTTGCTAACTTACAAAGTATACAGTTTGTACAGCTTTTGTACGACATGGATATGAAATGCAATAACATAAAAAAAAGCCGGCTCAGAGATTTGCTATTTAAAATATTGTCTATGAGTTGTAAGAAAGTGGATAATGTCAATCTTTGTGTCTTGGTATATCCCTGATATATGAACTTTGCAGGTTTACTGTCTGATCTAGTTAATCTGCTTACCTAGCTTCCTGTCACTTCTACATTTCGCAACCGTCCCTGCAAACCATCACCTTGGATTCCTAGCATAATTTCTCTCAAGTAGCTATGTGTCCTGCTTTTTATGCTGCTATACTTTGTCTTACAGAGCTGGTATATGACGATGTGTTTGCTGTCTGGGAGACCATCTGGGCAGCAAAGTATGCTTCCTCTGGTCACTTTGTTCTTTTCATTGCACTGGCACTGGTGGAGATCTACAGGGACATCATACTGGAAAATAACATGGACTTCACTGACATCATAAAGTTCTTCAATGGTAACATACTTATCACACTTGTTTCCACTGAATGAAGGGATTGATTATGATAGTATCAGAAAAATCAGTGCTATGGGGCCACCGTAAGCTAAACTGTCAATTTTAGTGTTGTGTAGGATTAAACATGGTGGCCATGGTTGGTGCGATCAATGATTATTTTTGTGTTTTCTTAGTGATGTGATAAAAAAAAAAAAAACATTAGCATATTTGCTGCTGACTCGATGAATCTACGCTTAATCTACGTTTAACATCAAAGTGCAACAATGACAATCACTTTGGTGTTAAACGTCTTTACCCCCCCCCCCCCCCATCTTGCACTGTTGGTAAAACAGTCAACACAAGTAAAATTGTGTGTTTATCTAAAGGGAAATGGGTGATTCATGATTGGTCATTGGTTGGTCATCAACTTCTCCTTTGTTTCAGAAATGGCGGAGCACCACAACATAAAGCAGATTCTTACTCTGGCCAGGGACCTGGTGTGCAAGGTGCAGATGCTCATTGAGAACAAGTGATGTTGTTTCCTGTGTAGTTAAAGATGGAGTGCCGTGATTTTTTCAAGCCTAAAACATGATCATCAGGTATTATTATTTTATTTGTATTGTTTCTCAAAAAGGTGTATAGTACTTGTTAAAATGATGTTTTTATGTGACCATGCCCACCTGTAGCCACACCCACAGTTATAGTTGTATGATCAAGGGGGATGTCTTAAGCTAGGGGATGATGTTGTGACGTCACTATATCACTGTTTTTTATTAGCACGTTTGACTGTCAAGGTTTCAGACTCCAGGAAGAAACCCTAATACCGTCACCTCATTAACACATTACAAACTAGGTAAAAACACGGCACTCATCTTTAAGTGACATGCAAATGTAGCAGCACAAGAGCAATCACTTACAGTAGGTCAATGGACACCCAAACAAATACACATCCACAGTACAGTATACAGAGACTTATCACAAACACAGACACGCGCACACACACAGCCTTAACATTCCCAATTTGCAGTTCAGACTTTATCCACTAAATACAGTATGTGTGTGCGTGTGTGCACGCACGCGTCTGTGCGTGTGTTTGTTGGTAAATCGTGTGAAAGTAGTTTCATCTGTTAGTGATATACAGTATATTTATGAGATAAATTGTTTAGAAGAGTTGTTTAAGGTATTTTTTGGAAAATAATGTTATATGACGATCTTTATTTGACTGCATTTGGACTTGATCTAAAGAAAGGTTGACTTTCTTTAAATATCAAGATATTTAAAGAAAGGTTGATGTTGCACATAAGGCCATATTTCACATAATACCTTTTCCTATTCATATTGGTGAAAGGTCAGAAGCTTTCTCTCTAAATTGTTCTCAGTCGATCCCATCAGTTCCTGAGTGACTCCAGTTCCTATTTTTACCCTACATATACATCTGGTTAGCTTTCCAGTCCCTGCCCCTCCATCTGTCAATACAGTATGTCCACATCAGGTAGGTGTGATATGCTATCATGATCCATACTCATGTATTGGTTCCTGCAAGTTTTCTGATAGTGCAGTGGCCTGCCAGCTTCTTTCTCTGGCTGCTATTTTATTAATCACTAAAACACATGCACAATGCATTATGATGTAGCACCCATCAAAAGACTCCAGCATTCATAGTCATCAGTGATGGACGTAATAGTGCTGCTGCGCCTTAGCATAAAAAAGAACCAGTTGGTGGTGTGGTCTAGTAACAATGCCTGGTTGCCTTCCCTGGGACATTCATTGGGCCCTATTTTTGAGTTGGGCCTTTCCTCTTCCCATTAACCAGTGCCTGCAAGTTACAGGCAGAGCAGCTTGTACCCAAATGCATTATACATTACACTCCCTTGTTTGCGCCTGGAGTTGTTGTTGCTTGTATGCTTCCTCCAAAATTGCTATTTTGCCTGTCCACCTTTGGGAAAGGGCATAGCGGATTGTGAAAGCAACCGTGAGCCACAATGCCAGATTTGTTTGGTAGAGGACGGCCTGCAGTAGCCATGCCCTGGGTCAGTCTGCTTGTGGACAATGCACTGGCATAATATTCAGTGGTCTCCTTCTCTCCTTACCTCTCTCTGTGGTTCAAAATTTCCTATAATGAGCTGAGTTGAGTGTTTCCTTGTGTCAATTGTATTTATAAGATAAGATGATAGATAGAAGAAGTAGAATAGAAGTATTTATGCTGTGTGCCTATATCATTCGGCTCATTCAGTTCCATGAATTAATTGCACATTACATTTATTTTAATTATTATTTTAACCCAGACTAAAGTCTTCAAACTAAAGTCTCTAACAAGTGAAAACTGGCAAGAAAAAAGATGCGAAATAAGTAGGACAGCTCTGCCAGTATCAACAAATACAAGATAATAACAGGAAAACATGTGATACAAATAAATACAGTACCAGCTATTACCGAAGGGAGAATAGAAACGTATAATAACCCATCCAATAAAGGCTAATATACGGTCAGTCATGTCATGGCCATTGGCGACATTGGCAAGGGAAAGGGAAGTCTATACTGCTGAACTGTGTGTCTTCAGATAAATGGAGGGATGGGTTTCTTATATCTGGTGATAAACATGTCAGACCAAATTATAATCCAGCCTCATTTTGCACAAAAATAGTTTTTTGCCATCTATTATCAGTGTTTTCACAATATTGCATAATCTGCCTTGTCAACCAAATACTATGTATGTTCAATGTGTGAAATACATAAAGGGAGGGAAAGTTAAACTCGTATAAAATTTGTAATAATAGCCTGGTTGTGATTTACTGAACTCTAACTAGGAAGTCAACTTTCTTCTTTTTAAATTATCCATTAAGCCAATGTATTTTTTTACGTGTGGCTTACTCAGTAAGCCTTGGTTATGCTTGTATTACCTTTCAAACTTTACCAGAATTATATTATATTGTTATTTTACATAAAAAGGTTTTTGATTATTTGAATACTAGACAATGATGTAAACAGCACGGAAGTACAGTAACAAAGGATAAAGAATGACAAACACCATGAGTTGTTAAACAAATAACTCACTTACAGTAAAGGATTTCCTTGAAGTGATGTGATATTCTGACAATTCCTTAGTGTGAGATAAATTCAATGTTATAAGTAGCAGTAATGACACTTAGACACAGATACTATATTAATGCCTGGAAAGAGCATCTGATGGGCATTTGAAAATGTTTGTAAATTTGCAATTTGGAACTGAACTTGAAACTTGTTCTTGGGCTACTCTCAAACTCAAATACTGCTGATTGCTGAAGGTCATATTACTGGTATAAAGGAAGGAGGTTTCCTTTCCCGAAATTATGCTCACCAGTATAACATGTCATGCTAATAAAATAGACAAATGAAGATGGAAGCCACTGACATGAGTTTCCATAGAGCACCGAAGACTGATGTCAATATCTTGGGTGCTAAATCTATTCATGTTCAAATAAAAAGTTCATGTACTTTTATTTGCATTGTACCAGGTAATCCCCACAGGGATTTTAGATTGCTTCATGAAATAACTGTGTCTGAAAATAAACAAATTATCCTGGCCGGTTCACTTATTTGGATATGAAGACTCAACTGAATGAGAAAACTCTAATGTTACTGCTGCCGAATTAGTTACAATTTTGCTAGAAACAGACATATGACTGTCTAACCGTCTTAAACAATAGAGACACCTCCCCATCAATATCGCCAAGACAGTTTGTTTATTTTTGAACCGCAATTCTTATATTAGACCCAAGGTTATTCTCCACAGAGGAAAAAAAACATACAGTATGTGAAAGCAAGGGATAAGCGAGTGCTATCAGGAATTTGGCATTCTATAACCCTTGGTTTATAGTAGGTTGATGAGATTTTGTGAACATACTAATCTATTGTCATATTTAAGAAATTGTCATTTGTTGCCCACAGCTACATTTTGTTCAGTATATTTTAATTGATGTGCTAAATTAATTACGTTCAATATTGGTGTTTCTTTGTGAATGCAACTGCTCTTATAAAATGAATACTACTTTATTTTATTATATTATATTTATTTGCCAGTATATTTATTTACTTATTTATTTAAATGCCACTGTTTGTAAAGCTAAAAGTGTTATTTTGTGAATCTTAAATGTGTGTTGTAAAACAATCAAATTCTATATGAAGAAATCATAATATTAAATGGTATATGTTTTTATAATAAAAATAAAAATGGAAACATTACTATTTTTCCAAAAGCCTCCCTTGGCATTGCAATTCTTTTCCAAGCACAAAACAAATAAGACCAAATGTTACGGCAGGAAAGTCATCAAATAAAAGAATGATTCCACTCACACTGACCTCTGGTTAGACTAACCAACAGTAAAATATAGATTAAAACATTCAACAAGAGAAAGTGCTCATCTGAGCAAGCGGGTGGCACAGACAGGTCTCGGCCTGGAAAACATTTTATTCATAATGTATTGCTCTTAGCTGTTCATGATTTCCAACGGTGTTCAAAGAGAACGTCTATTCCAAACTTTAGATGCATATAGAAAAACACCTGTCTGAAGTGAGAGGTTCTCTTATCATTTTGACATAATTTCTATTTGCTTACACTATAACATAAAATTGTCCATTCACTGTCAATGGCAATTTAAGTTTTGCTAGGATGGAAATTTACTCCAATAGCTTATATATAGCCAGGACAGGCTAGTGGTCCTCAAAAATTGGACAGATCCGTCTTAATCATAGCCTGACTTGGACAGACTTACCTGTCCTGTATAGCGTGGAATGATACACTGAAGATTCCTCCCCTCAAGACCAGAATTTATGCATGTTCTGAGAGGATAGCTACAAAAGGGGAGCAGGCATAACATGCAAACTACACAGAAAGGCCATTTGTGGCAGTCATGCACATGCACTATGGAAAAAACAACAAACGATCGCTTGACCAGTGTTAGGTATCTTATGTGCACATGTTTCCCCATTTGATACAATTCATTTTTAGTTTTACCGCATTAAGGCTTGAGCTAATAAGTAAGGAGTTTTAGTTGCTTCTGAAAAAGTAACATTACTAAATTATGAAAGTAACAATTTTACTAAATTATTATTATTAATAATAATTCACACTTGTTTTGCCCACAGCCCTCCTGGCACAGAAGGGGGGAGTGGCATTTTATCATGTACATTAGTGAGCACCTATTATATGAAGATCATAAATTGAAAAGTGGTGAAGTGGTCCTTTAACTCTTTAAAATGGTGGTTGGTACAGTGCCAACTAGCAGTTTGTAGTGTTAAAGGGGAATTCCACCCATTTAACACTTTAGTATGTCATTAATGTCTTAGAGATATTAAAATGTTGGAAATGGGATTCCCCTTTAAATATATACAGTATTAGTAAGACTTGAGAATGGTGGTGGGCCATTAAAGGTTGGAGTCTGGACTGATGATTCCCTTAAGTTTCTTTATTTGTAGTCAAAATGAAGGCATAAAAACGCACTATGAGTTACAATATTATCCATTAACAACCACAATTACATCTCATACAATCCACAGAGTAAACAAATGCAATAATAAAATTAGAACAATACATTACACAAAATCAATAAACATGAAAAGAGCTTCACCTTGTCCTCTTTTCAGCCCGTGCTAAGTGGCATGTGCTTCACTGCTTGGCGTCTGTTTGTTCCATAACTTTTAGCTTTTGACCAATCATTTCCATAGGCCTTCCTTTCCATAAGCCTTAACAAATGTTTTATATTAAACACGATTTGCGTTATTGCGTACCGTTTACATAGTGATGCACCGTTCTTCTCCTTTTTGAGACTCTTTTATTGCAGAAAAGGTGAACTTATCAACTAATTAGTTGATAAGTTTAAGTTTGAGCAGGAAATTGTCAAAATAAAGGTCTCATGGCAGCAAGCCCTTCATAATAAAAGTTCACCCTCAGGGTCCGTTACAGTGCAGGGGGTTATGCAAATGTGATGTGTTGATGTGGAAAACAGTAAATCATTTAAACTCATCTGTATTGAGTAGCCTATATATTGCTATATGTTAAGTTTGGGTAAATCAAGCTGTAGTAGGTAAGCAAAAATTGTCCGGACCACTAATTTTCCTGATGATGTATTGTATAATAAACTTTGTTGGAAACGGCAGTGTTCTTGGTAATCTTTGGTTATTTCGTCTAGCCTAGTTCCTAAATTGTTCAAGGGGGTCATATTATTAGAACAGTTGGTCTCCCATTTGGAGTGCATACCTACTGCATAGGCTACAGTACATGGGCTATATTCAGGTCCTACAAGGTATGACGCATTGAGTTTGTATTGTTCGATAAACTCATCGCCGATATGATAGGCTTGGTTGACGCATTGAGTTTGTATTGCATGATTTATGACAGCAGACTAGGGACGACAGGAAAGTATTTTCCTTTTTGTTTAAAATTCAAACGTCACACCAATGACCAAAATTTCTGTCATTTTCTAAATTTCGGAAATGCATTAAAATGCCATTTTGAGGCAAAACTTCAAAATAAACGCTATGCATTGTGTAGGCGTGGCTACGGTGATTCAACCTGAAACTAAATTCACCGCGTTAATAAACCGTTACTACAATAGCGAAATGCGCCTCGTCTAACAATAAAGCAAAGCAGGGGGGAAAAAAATCTCGCCCGAACAGGGACTTGAACCCTGGACCCTCAGATTAAAAGTCTGATGCTCTACCGACTGAGCTATCCGGGCAGTCTAGCTCTATCTAACGCGGTGTTGCGTAATAAACATGAAACTGTTGGCTACTAGCCGTTGCTGCCCGTTTAGCAAATCAGTGAGCGGCTAAATATATTTATTTACGTTTTGCTACATGAGATATTACATATCGATTGATGGTGATTCAGACCTTCAAAGCAAACATGGTTTAATTGTGGGCACATAGCACCACTGGTAGGGTTCACAACCGTTCCGTATAATACGGAATCGTTCCTTAATTGAACACTAAATGATGCGTTCCGTATTGAATCGAAACGGAACGCGGTTTGTTCCGTATTTCCCTAAATGCCTCCTGTGCGATCCGTCGCACAAACATCAACACTGAATTTAACAGTAGTGAACAAAATAAAGCAGGAGATATATCATATATTTAAGACAGCACTGTGGCGAGTGTGCACACAGGACTTCTCACGAGCAGAAACCAAACCAAAACCTCCCGTGGCTGCAGATCTGCATGTGTGTGTGCGCGGTGCGCTGGTAGCGCATGATAATAGTCTCCTAATGATCAGCCAGCGTCTTGCACCTGCTGCCTGGCTGGCGGACCGACCAGAGACTAGAAAACCCCCCTGTATAGAAGGAAAACAACCAAACAATAGCAACACACACACACACACAGGGTCTGATACATGGTGGTGACCGCCGCTGTGAAACGGCACGTCGTTATAATGTTTCAAATCCGCCAAGTGATGCGAATGTGCGGATGTTGGGCTTGTTTGCAACATTGTGGCGCTTCTCGTGTTACTTTATAACTGTGTGTCGCCTCTTCCTCCGGCAGGGATGGAGACAATGTAGCCATGTCATGTAATGTGTTTGTGTGTGTTTGGGGCAGTGTTGCCAACTGACAAGATCCAAAATGCACTAGAATGCGCTAGATGCTCGCCTGGTACATACAGATCAAAATGACCATTAATCTTCTACATTCTCTAGTTGTGTAGACTTGGGCTAATTCACATGATGAATATTTTAACTCTTGAGAGTGTAAAAATGAAACCAAATGGACCCACAAGAGTCCATTTGGTTTCGTTTTTATGCTCTCAAAGAGTTACATCTGGTTAACAAAACTGTCCATCATTTAGCCTGGGGAGTCGGGACTACTGGTTGAAAACCACTGTCATAGGAGGGAAAATGGTGAAAAATGAGGGTTTTATCTCTGGCGCCTGTCAATCAATTTCACCCCAACTCACCAGCCAAAAAGCACTATATTTTCCGCCAGGAGTTTTTCACTAATTTTGGCGCTAGGGAGGTCTGAAAAGGCGCTAAATATAGCGACAAATGTGCCAAGTTGGCAACACTGCCCTAAGCACCACTGTAGGCCTACTACAACAAAATTAGTTCTTGTGAACAATATGAAGCAACAACGTGCCATCGTGTATTTTGAATAGTCTGCGCAGTGTGTCACGGCAAGCGAAAGGTAGCAAAGGGGAATCCCACGGTGTCCTAGGCGTCCCGAACTCCCGATCCCATGTGTTGAGCAGCAGCAGAGAAATCTCATCCCCTGGCAAACTCCGTAGGCTGCACTGTTTTTCTGAATACGCGACCACGATACTGTGTGTTGGTCAAAGATGGTGGTTAAGTGAGAGAACTGCAGAAGGCAAGACGTCAGGCCGCCTGGAAACAGTAGGTTCTAAGTTCGATTCCCGGCTCCGGTAATGTGTCAAGGTGTAGTAGGCAGCATGCCGTGATCCACATGATAACATTGACTGACACATGACTCTAAGACCTAGTAGGCATGGTTGTGTTTTTATTTTATAGAAGTCTATTTTATTAGTCTAGTTTATTTTATAGCATATGCCTATGTCTATGCCTATGCCTAGCTCTGGTCCAGAGCTCCACTGGTTCTGAGTCTGACTTGCATTGGATTCCAATTGCATTCCAATGCAAGTCAGACTCAGAAGCAGTGGAGCTCTGGACCAGAGCTAGCCTATGCCTATGGCCTATGTCTCTAAATGTTCTGATAAATTGAAATTTCAAATGTACGTGCACCATTCTTCATACTGTGAAACAATAGGCTATTCAATCAATCAATGGATTGATCGATTGAACCATCCATCCCATAAAGCAGGGGTTTTCAACAGGTGGTCCGGGGACCACTAGTGGTCCCTCCAGGTGGTCCCCAGCTAAGTTTTTTTTTAACCAGATGTAACTCTTGAGAACGTAAAAATGAAACTAAATGGACCCTGGTGGGTCCATTTGGTTCCATTTTTACACTCACAAGAGTTAAAATAGTCATCATGTGAATTAGTCCTAATCTACACAACTAGAGATTAATGGTCATGACATGGACAGAAGCAAAGGTTTAGTTTTGGGGGTCTGTACGGGGCTAAAATGTCAACAAATGGTGGTCCGTGGGTCAAATGCTGAATAAATGGTGGGCCCTGGGATGAAAAAAGTTGAAAACCCCTGCTTTTCAACGAATGGACAACGAATTCGTCCTAAATGGTCATGATAAAATACCACCATTTATTTATAATGCAGCCATAATGAGTATGTGTCTCATAGGCAGTTCAGGGTTTGACCATGTCCAGGTACCCTGACAAAAACTCTCTAGATTGCCTCCCACTGGCCAGCCAAGGCGCCTGCTGGTTTGAATAACGTGTTTCTTCCACATGCTACGTCCAACCAGAGAAACTCCACCCCTGTCAGGTGAAAGGAAGGCAGATTGGACTACTCACGCATTGAAGGAAGCATGAGGCCAGTCCACTCCACTGATTCTCCGGGTTGAGCCGAGGCCGAGGGAATGATCACATTAGATTATTGGTGGGAAAGGAGAGTGTGAAATGGAACCAAATAGACCCGGGTCCATTATTGTTAAACATCTGAGTTAATTCGTTTACAAGTAGTCCACAGTGGAAGATTTTGAAGAATTGTTAATTTGTTATTTTGATTGTTTTCCTGTTCTCTTTTAAATGGCATGTTAAAAACCACTGCTCACTCCCCGTTGCCATCTGCTGGTAAAACACGATATCGAAGGCGTTGCATATCTTTTCGCGTGTCCACCATCTTTGTGTGTGTGTGTGTGTGTGTGTGTGTGTGTGTGTGTGTGTGTGTGTGTGTGTGTGTGTGTGTGTGTGTGTGTGTGTGTGTGTGTGTGTGTGTGTGTGTGTGTGTGTGTGTGTGTGTGTGTGTGTGTGTGTGTGTGTGTGTGCGCGCGCACTGCAGCCAGCCAGGCAGCGAACACTCAACTACAGGAGCGAGAAACAGTAGTGTCTGTGGCTAGCCTGTTTGGTGCTACTTGTTTAATTTCTTTAACAGGCAGCCTTTGCACAACGAATATGTGTTGATTGGCACCGAAAACAACATTTTGGCAACACTTAAAGGGGCCGATCGTTTGTTTTGATCCGAAACGGGTTAATTAGCTGGTAATAGCTCTATTGCTAACGCGGAAGGGAGGAAAGATAGCCCCGCAGTCAGAGCCATCAATGAATAGCTGAAGATAACGCTATAGTGCTACAGCAATCCCCATTTCTGACCTTTTAATAGGCACTTCCACCCAAGGCAAAGGATGTCTAAACGCCTAAGAAACAGCGAGGTTTGCGCTGATTGCAGCGTCCCGGGTAAGATCTGCAACTCCATCCAGACCTGCAGTTGTTTTCTGTTTAGCCTGTGACGTTACTGTGCTATTAGCCTGGAGCTACTGGGTTAGTTAGCTCGGTTATTGGGGTTTAATATTTGGAGTGTATTATATGTATGTATATGTATTATATGTCGTTAAAAACCGCACCTCTGGCTACGTTTGTTTATCAAAGGATGATTTAACTTGCGTAATTATCGGTAAAGTAAACAAGTCAAGATACTGACATGTCCACTGAATTTGATCTTGGTTACTTGGGACTCACTCACTTCACCGTACACAATTTTGTATTACCCTAGGCTACTTGTTTTGACTCTTGTAGCCTCATCTACCGTAAAAAGTAAAACGCAAAGTAGCCTACATTGTCTTAAATGTGTAACACATACTAGCTCTGGTCCAGAGCTCCACTGCTTCTGAGTCTGACTTGCATTGGAGCTCTGTTGGTCTCCGTGCATTCGGCCATTACTGCACCCGACCAGCCTCTCTTCTCTAGTGGATATATAAAGAACGTTTTACCTACTCACCAAAATAAACACGTCTTGTGTCATTAGAAAGCCTACTTACCTTGGTGGTCGCACTCTTAGCCCCCCACCACACGGATAAATTGGACTTTTTGGCCAGAACGCGATCGTTTTTCACTCAAGGAAAAATATTTCCTATGGAACTTTTCTATTGGCAATATCGGTAGAGGGCGCAAATCCTGGTTGTTTTTCCGGTGAAAAACGATCGCGTTCTGGCCAAAAAGTCCAATTTATCCGTGTGGTGGGGGGCTAAGAGTGCGACCACCAAGGTAAGTAGGCTTTCTAATGACACAAGACGTGTTTATTTTGGTGAGTAGGTAAAACGTTCTTTATATATCCACTAGAGAAGAGAGGCTGGTCGGGTGGAGTAATGGCCGAATGCACGGAGACCAACAGAGCTCCAATGCAAGTCAGACTCAGAACCAGTGGAGCTCTGGACCAGAGCTAAACACATACTATAAATCGGTGAAGCTAACGCAGTTTGTGTGGACAGTAGCTCAGAGTTAAAATGTTTCAAATTTGCTTAATTATATATAATTAAGCAAATTTGATTTACAAATTTGCTTAATTATATACAAACTTATAAATCAAATAGTTGTGACATTGTTGGACCCTTTACCCCATACAAGACATCAGCAATCAGACAGTAAAGTCGGGAGGCGTCCCCATAGCTTTTTAAAACGTTTTAATCTTCAACGTACATCATTTTCAATGGGTGTAACGTAGCCTACTGGTGCTACATGTAAAATAACTGAAACACTAGACTCTGCATTTAGCGATATTCCTTGCTCTGGTGTTTTATGATCTTGTTATAACGCATATAAGGCCATGTGCTAATGATAGATGTACTAAGGATCGTTGCTTCCTGAAATCAGGTTGGCATACACTAGTCTATCTCATTCGGCCAATCATTGATCTTGAATAAACAATTGATAAAACGTTGTCCTTCCTAGTCCGATTAGGAAGTCTCTGTTACATAGATGCAGAAGTGGAAGTCACTCTTGCTGGGGGTAACACAAGGCTTGTCTCCTCTAACTAAGCCTATTTCTTTCTTAATTAATTTAGAATTATACAATTCCGTGATATTTTACTCAATGTATTTCTGGGAAAGCCAAGTGACTCATTGTTGTATTGTGTCAAGGACACTTTGCATAAAATCCATTTTTATATAGGAATGACGTGATGTTTTTCAGAGTGAACAGGAAACAAAACAGGATGCGGAGTGAATTGACTGGATGCTGTGAATGTAGAGGATTCATACTGTAATGTGCCAGTGCCGTTTCCCACCAACTTCAAAAGAACACAATACAACTCTGCACATTTTAATTGTTTACTAATTACAAATGATCTTTGCCAGATACAGTTCATCTTTAGATACAGAAATATGTATATATATTTTTTTGTGATTGTAAGAGAGCTAATTAGAGGGAATTGCTGCTGGCAGCTACTGTTGTAACCCCTTTGTCTCTAATAATCTTGGCTCAAAGTCTGACGAATCTCCACACCAGCTGGCCTGCTATGCCCTTCCATTCCCATTACCAGTTGTTGTTGTGTTCGAATATTTTTAGAGTTTCTGAATGTGGTAATAATTTAAGCAGCACTTGTTAAGGAAGGAGTAAAATACGCATGTGGTTAGTGTGTCAGCACCCAGTTCAGGGGAAGGGGCAGACAGGACCCTCAGCACCAGGTGACCCAATCTAACCAGCAGCTGTTCCTCTTTCACCTCAGCTGTTACTATAGGAGACATAACAAACCTCCCTGTCCCTCATTCAAGAAAGTCAGAAGTACAGACTATTAAGGCTATTTTTTTTATTTATTTTTTTAACAAAAATACAAAATTGCAAGGTATAAACATGACGCAATGTAAAAGAGGAAGCAGTTAATCTGCAATTCATTATTCAAATTCTTGGTGCCTTTAAAAAAAGGGGGAACCATAATACAGTGTCTCTAACTCCTTGACTTCAATGCCTGCCAGCCCGAAATCTACACAAGTGGGGTCATGGAAAGGATTAAAAGCCTGGCTGGGACTACACCTACTATTATGTCTGCTATTACCACTACTTACAGTGTAGTTTAGGCTTGCTTCTTGGTCAAGCTTGTATCAGCCTACTGTGCATGTGCCCTTAGTGCTTCCTCAAGGCATACTGTATTGTGATAATAATAGCCTTAATATTGGTCTAGCCTGAATGTTGCAGTCAGCAGTGTCTGTGATTGACGTTGTGTTCTCTGTTCAGGTTACATAGCCTGTATACGGTTTGCTTTATCTGCAGTGATCTGAGCTGGCCAAGTCTGTGAGATCCAAGGCAGATAGATTCCAAGGGTATAATTGAAATGTCTATCCTCTGTAATGTATGTTTGTGAGCTGAGGATGCAGGAATTGAATTGTGTATTGCTGAGAAAATGTGTAATGGTCTAAGATCTTCCAAAGCCAACACTAGACCAGAGTCTTAATAGTTACTGTATGTGAACAGAGGAAAAGAATCCAGTCAAGCTCACAATGAATTCAGAAGCCAAAGGAGGGGGCGTGATCAATAACGTGTGATGGAGACGACTGATTTGTGGACCTGAAGTCTAAACTGTTAGACAAACACTGCATATGTTAATTCAAGCATAATACTAGTGTAGTGTGCTGCTGCCTGGTTCCTGCATATTATCCAAACATCAATATTAAGCACTGTTTAGTGTACAAAATCTGCAAATGCCTTTGGTGTGTTATGTTTTCACCCTAGAACCTCGCTGGGCCTCAGTGAATAGGGGTGTGTTGATATGCGACGAGTGCTGTAGTGTTCATCGGAGTCTGGGCAGACACAGCTCCCAAGTCCGTCACCTGACACACACGCCTTGGCCTCCCACACAGCTACAAGTAAGAGCCCCATAACATTTTTTTTTTGTTTGAGGGTGTGTTTGTGTGTTGCATACACATTAAAGTTATTATCTTGGACTAGTAAACTCCTAAAAATAGTAGTACACTTATTTCTCCCCTTCAGTAATACCCCCCAAACTTCTGTTGGTAATCGCCCTCATTTTGAACAACCTGCCGGGTGTTCCTAAGTTTGGCAATTGTACCAGTCCAGTAGTACCAATGCATAACTGAACACCAGCTTCCGCTTGCCCTATAGCACAGGCCTCATCGTAGAAGAAAAAACGTGACAGCTTTCCATCAGTGCAGTTTTGCTGCTTGGAGAATACATAGCCTACACAAAGCACAAGAATGCTACGCGCACCTTCTAGTGGTGCTGGTACATGGCACAAAGACTCAAGACACAATTAGTTGGCTGCATACTCTGTTATCCAAAGTGCCAATTTTCTATTCTGGATGCAGAGTAATTAAAACCAACTGCAGAAATTTTGGGTTTCATTACACTGCATCCATATTGGAAAAACAATCTGTTGGACTTAGTTACGGCCAATGTAGTCTCGAATTCTACCTTTTGCAGAATGCAGTGGCCAGTTACACACCTGCGACTAGTGTGTGCTGGCAGGTTGCTCAAAAATTAGTGAATACCAACGGAAGCAGGGATTTTAGCCTATCCTTTGGAATATGGAGTCCAGGTTTGTACTATATCCATTGATATATCTATATCAGGAAACTCCGTGAATTGGTATTCGTGATATTTGGAGATCCATCGACCTGACCCACGGACAGAGATTTTGCACATCTATTGTAGGCTTACTGTCCTTCACAGCCGGCTGTCTAAATCACACGTGATACAGTTTCATTTCTATTTCCATTATTCAGATGGTGCAAACATTATACAGCAATGGCGCAAATTCAATATGGGAGCACTCTCTTTTGGACCCTTCATCTGTGATGAGTGGAAAGCGAAAGGCCAATCCTCAGGACAAAGTGCAGTGAGTCATAATTGTCTGAAAACAATCATGCATCACATAGATCTGAATTTGTGAACAGAAAACTGCTTGTTGAGCATTAAATGTCAATGTGCCTCTGGCTAATTGCCTCACTTCCTGCTCTTTGTTGCTGTTTCTTTTTCTGTTTTGCCCAAAAAGTCCAAACAAAACAGAATTTATAAAGGCCAAATATCAAATGTTAGCATTTGTCCATCGGATGCCATGCAGAGAGGAGGACAGCTGCACAGCCAAGGATTTAAGCAAGGTGAGTAAAAAAATGCTTTAAATAATGGTTTGAGCTTGTTGAAGGAGGTCCCCAGGAAATAAATACATCAGTGCAGTGCATTGAACTTGTAAAGCTGCTTGTTATTGTCTCAAATAATATGTCAAATAAACAAGTGGCTCAAAATGGAAACCAACATTAATGAAGGACATCACTAATTGAAAAGGTTTTAACTGTTTTTATTAACCAGTTTCCCCCAAAAAGTAATAGATTACATTATTTTACAGGTGAGTACAGACTACAGAATAATGAAATAATCAGATTACTGTAACTTAATTACTTTACCAAACAAAGGAGAACAGAGGAGGACCAGGCCACCCCCTATAGGGACGTCGAAGCTGTGCCCCCCCATCGTCCCCTAACTTAAAAAGACTATTCTAACTGAAAACTAAAAGACCCAACAAAAACGGTCGGCCATCTTGAGAAAAACTGACATAACAAACTAAACAAAAGGCTAACTGAGGAACAAAGTAGCAGTGGTGTTGACTGGTCTGTGTCTGCCATGAGACTGAGGTGGCTGGCTTTTATAGCAGGGGAGGAGCAGTGGTTAATTGGTGAACCTGCTGCAGGTGCCAGCTGGGTGTGTCATCTGAGTTAGGGAGAGACAGAGGGGGTTAGACACAGACAATGATTGATTGACACACTGAGAGTGTATGTGTGTATGTCATGGCTACAACATTTGAATGACAAAAAAAGTGCATAGGGGCCCGTGACTCCCTAGCACAAAATATTCCCAAAAGGGAGTCTGCCAAATTACACACAAAGGTCATTTTTTTGCACACCAGGTGCATAGGGTCGTGAGGTACAGTATGTACATTGAGGGGCGCTAGCCTCTCCTATGCTCAGCTTTCCGGGTGTGTAAAAAGTGACAAGTGAAGACGCAAATTTATGATTTGCCAGAATAAGTAAGGTAAAAGTGACACTGACTTCACCTGCATGTGGTTTTATTGTTCTCCTAAGCAACTACACTCAAGTGTACGGACTGGGAATCTGGAGACATGCTTGAGGCTGCTATCGCTTGGAGCTCAAGCTAATTTCTTTCACCCAGTAAGGCTTACTCACTACACAACCTTTTAGTGATAGGCATCTACACAATCTACATTTTTGTACTTTAAATGTCTTGTCTGAAGATTTCTTCTTGTATTTTTCCTCAAGGAAAAAGGGAACACCCCCCTGCATGTGGCTGCAAAGGCAGGTCAGGTATCTCAAGCTGAGCTACTGACAGTTTATGGTGCAGACCCAGGAGCCCCAGACAGCAGCGGCAAAACTCCTATTGACTATGCAAGGTTAATGGGAGTCTTTTCCACCACCAAGTGATATCATTTAAACATGAGGTTTTACACCCCTGTAATTACACCTTGGAAGTAAAAGTTATTGAAATTGTGTATTCTTTTTAGGCAAGCTGGACACCATGACCTGGCAGATAGGTTGGTTGAGATCCAGTATGAGCTCACTGACCGACTGGCATTTTATCTCTGTGGAAGAAAGCCAGGTAAGCACTGAGATGGCAAATGTCAGAAAGATTTAGGTAATAATTATACATTTATTTATTTTTTAGCTGTGCCAGAAAGATAATTGGATTGAATGAATTGGCAGCCATTCTTTCTTGTGACTGGCAACTTAACTTTCAAGGTGAAGCCCACACATGTTGCTCCCTGCAGGACGGTTAAGGAAACATGATAAACGTTTCTGCAGAAAAGCTTTGCAGACAATTGGTTCATGTTACATTTACTAAATTTACTAGGCATTGTTTATTTAAGTTGATTATGTGTCATAATCATGTCTAAACAGGCAATATTGTGTGGTTATAGTCATCGATTGCATCATTGTTTGTTTCAGATCATAAATCTGGCCAGCACTTCATTGTTCCACAAATGGCTGACAGGTAAGAACATAAGTAGCCACAGTCAAGTGATCGCCTTTAAAGTTGAAGAGTTAAGTGGATGATTTTGACTTGAATCAACCCTTCAAAACTGTGGAGTGGCTTTGTTGCAGTTGTTGATGGTTGAATTCTCATTCTATGACCTGTTCTGACATGCTTGTGGCCTTGGCGTAACATCCATTATCTGGTTGTGAGGAACGCAACTAAAATAGCTCCCAGTACAGCACACAACTGCTAATTGTTGTAAATGGTTGAACTGTGATGTCAGTCCACTCTCAGCATTTAATCATTATCTTGAGTCACAGCATTGTACTGCAGTACAGTGCTGTACACAGTAGCATTGTTCTTTTAGAATAAAAGATTTCTTCTTCTTTATTGCTCCCTAAACCTAAATGGATAAGGAATATGTAAGTATTGTGTAGCAAATAGTCAATATTTTTCAGTTTTGTTTTGCTGAAGCCTGTAGATTTTTATTAATGTTTCTCTTTTTTGTTTTGTTTTATAGCAGTTTGGATTTATCAGAACTGGCAAAGGCTGCAAAGAAGAAATTGCAATCTGTAAGTGTTGCAGTAATCAAAACTAATCATCAGTTCTACACGTAATTCATGACTCATAAATGAGACTGACCCAGTCCTGACTGTTCTTCGTTATTTGTAACACAGCTCAGTAACCATTTATTTGAGGAGTTGGCCATGGACGTGTATGATGAGGTGGACAGAAGGGAGACTGATGCAGGTAAGGGACAGTGCATTGCATTGCAACACAACATGAACCTTTGAGATTGGCTGTTGTCCGCAAAGAGATTTGGTGTAGTGAGGATAAAGGATGGGTGTAGCTCCAGGGTGGATATTGATCAACAAGTATGGAGTTCTAGTGTGACCCATGCCTGGCTTATATAGTAATCTCTCTCACTGCGTTCATAATCTCTGAATGCTCCCCTGTTGTGTGCAGTATGGTTAGCTACACAGAATCACAGCACCCTAGTGACAGAGACGACTGTGGTCCCTTTCCTTCCTGTGAACCCAGAATATTCATCAACACGAAACCAGGTAAATTGGCCTAACGCAGCCTTTACTTACAGTATCTCTGTTCAGTTAAACTGTAAAACCATTCAATGTGGTTTGTGTTGAGACAATGCAGTGCTCTTATTTTGCTTCTCATTTATTGCAAGTTCACTTTACACATTCACCTTGACGTTTACAGTTGTATTTGCAGTAATATTTTGTACTGTAATTTAGGGACGGCAGAAACTTGCAAGATTCAATGCACATGAATTTGCAACTCTCGTCATTGACATTTTAAGTGACGCTAAACGGAGACAGCAAGGCAATTCAGTTGCTAGCCCTAAAGGTCAGTCATACTGATATTTCAAGAAAGGTTTGACTTGAATAGTGTGACTTATGAATGGTTTAATGACTCCAGATATGATTCCAGATAATGTTGACCTTATCCTGAGGAATGTGGGTATGAGGCATGGAAGTGAAAGCCAGGACAACGACCAACCTGATTATGATAGTGTGGCCTCTGATGAGGATACAGATCAAGAACAGCCTTCAAGCAAAGGAGATAGGACCAAGGTAGTTGACAAAATAAGGCAAAAGGCGTAATAGTTTCAAAAGGACATTCATAAGTCCGTTATTACCATTGTCTCCCCTATTTAATGTTACATGTCTCTACTGTTTCCCACAAATCCGTCCCACCAGAGCCTTGACTCGGACCTATCAGACGGACCTGTCACCGTGCAGGACTTTATGGACGTGAAAAATGCACTTACGGCCTCAGAAGTCAAGATCCAGCAGCTTCTGAAAGTCAACAGCAACCTGAGCGATGAGTTGAGGCTGATGCAGAAAAAGGTATCCACTGAACTGCACCAATAAGATAACTAACACCAAGGGCCGGACTGAGGGAGGGACACAGCGGTCAGCAGAGCTCTTCTCCTGTCCAATGTGATCTCCCTCTGGCGGGGAAAGCACAGACTGTGGGTTGTAATGAGGGCATGGCCACCTGACTGGGAGTGCTCTGCACCAGGGCCAGGCCGCTGTCGCACCCTGTTGGTCCCCACCTTCTGTTTCGATCAGCATGTTACATCTCAAAGTTTTGAATGGTGGCTGGAGCATTCTGTTTTATTTTTTTTTAATTTTTGTTTTTTAATTTGCGAAGAAGAAACGCATTCGTACTGCAATTCAGATTGGGGAAACATTTCAATACCCTGTTTTATACAGGAAATGTTCTACAGTTAAAAGCTGTGCTATCTCATGGTACTAACAAGCATGTTTGAATAATTGGCATGAAATAACATAGTGTGTATAATAACTAGTATAACTCGTATGAGTGTTCAATTATAGTTCAGTAAGGAGAGCGTTGTTTCTTCTTGATGCTATAAGATAAGTATTTTCTGCACATGATTGTGTTTGGGTAATTCTTTGGGGTGCTTTTATTTTAAGAGATCATGTTGCCCTACTATGCTTGAAAACATAGCCTTCACAAGTTCACAGCTGAGTACACATTTCTTAATTAAATTACATCCTTCTTAATGTTCTTCTGAGATGGTTATATGAAACTCCAGACCTCAAATGACAATTTATTCTGATCCAAATGTCATAATTTGCCCATGTGATCAGCATGTTAAAGTTAAATTATTCTCTAAAGAGTTCCAGTCAGTGATGTTAGATTTATGTAAACATTTTATGGTCAGAAAATATTTATATATTTTATCTAGCTGTGTGGTTTGGCATTGTCTCCTAGACCAAGCTTTTGAAATCAAAACCAATGGTGGTTGGAACAAATGAAGCACACCAAACTAGAGCACTGGCTATTGTTATGACAATCAGAGAGTGATTCAATCATATCAATTCAAATCACGCCCTGAATTTACTTTTGATTTTCACTCGGGACAGCCATGCAATGTGTCACTAGACCAAGATGACATATTTTCAACAGATCCTTTCCCCATTGATAATACAATATTTTTTGTTGAGCGTTGCACAGCATCTCTTTTTGCTACAGCATACAAATAAGTTTAATTTACAACGTAGGTGGTCGCCACATTATCACTCCACTCAATCATGGCATAAGTGGCTAAAGCATATTGGTAATATGCGTATTTTACTTGCCCGATTGTGACAAATTAGAACACCTTTTTCCCTTCATCTGTGCTATTGTATGGCTATCAAAATATATCCTGATATGATCAAATTTCATATCATTACCCCCCTTGAATGCCTGTAATCTAATGTCCCCATCTTTCATGCATATCTTTGGTAGCTAGACTGCAGCTGGTTTGCTTGCCTGTGCTACCAACTTTTTGCTTGCTTACCCCTTGCTTCACGTTTTAGAAGAGAAAATCTACACTAAAATCACATTCGCCCATTAAATACGGTAAATGTATTGAACAGTGGATGTTTGTGAACATGAACAACTGCCCTGGATCTGAAGTCTTTGATAGTTTCATCAAGAAACTTTGGAGGGGAAGATGACAGTGATAGTGTGGATGCATTTATGGTAATCTGGCAGTGGTATAATGGGTCACATTTCACATGGAAAATATCAGGACAGTTTGAAGTTTGAGCGCAAAGTCAGGGAAATCATTGTTTCTCCTAAGCCAAGAATCAAATTTTGGGAAGTGCACGTTATGGTCAACATTAATTTGTCTGACTCACCATACTACCTTGAGTTGCTAATGTTCACATATCAATTGACTAAATAATTCCAGATTTCATGTTATTCCTGTGACTTTATTCACACCAAGTTGCCACTTTTGCAGTTTTCCGTGATTGTGCTGTATGCTGACAGTTATAGGCTGTCAGATGTTAATGTGACTATTTAGAGACATGTTGGTTAGATGCTATAAAGATAGAATGGAACAGTGTAGGAAGAAACGCTTGCTTTGCTGACAGCACCTCTTAGTGTATTGCTGACCCCTCTCTTCCAGCTGCAATCTCTGCAAAGCGAGAACACCTCTCTCAGGCGGCAGGTCACAACCAATATCTATCAGGTCCCCAGCGGTTCAGACTACCCTGATCCCTCCAGCCCCTCATCCCTGAAACGGCGGCAGTCTGCACGGGCCAGCCGGACCATGTCTATGTATGAGACTGGCTCAGGTCTGAAGGCCTATGTTCCCAAGGGGGAAACTCCCTACCCGGAGGAGGGTATCCCCACCCTACAACCTTTCCCACCTCATGTAAGTAAGACCTGCACCCTGCCTTCCTTTGCCATTTCCTCTCCTTTTCCAAGCCTTTTCCTCACATCTATCCCCCCCTTTACCCCCTCCCCTTGCCTTTACATTCATAGTAATTTGCCATCGGGTAACGTTTTCTCAGCCACAGCGATCAGAGCAAAACAACACACAATTAGTCTCATTCCATGATGTTCCACTGCCTTGACTCTCATGGGACCACTTCTCTGGGGTATTGTTTATTTATGAGTATAATCAGGGTTAGCTTTTAAAGAGCTGCTGTGCTGAGCTTGAATTCATTATAATCTTGATTTGTACTGTGTATCATGTCATTCAGCATTAAACATACGATACAAATGTGCTGTGTTTTTGTACTAATCGACAAACTAACAAGGTCGGCCATTCTCTCTCGAAGGACACCGGTGCATGGGTACTACTGGAGCATAAGAACCTCTAGCTTGCGCTACATTTAGGTCTAGAAACGTTGAATTGATCAACAAATGATGTCTGTTCTAACATTTTACCCATGAGCATAAAATATATGCTTGCCTGCTTGTAGTGAAAGATAATTGTAAATACTTCCCCTGCTTTCAATATATGCTTGCATGAGTAGCACTATAGAACCCTGTATTTTATTTGTTTATTGTGAAAATACAGTATATCTTTTTGTTATTTCAGTTTACAGTGTGCCCAGTAGTGGCATGGCTAAGGTGTAATCTACCCAAGCAAGGCTACTTGTGTCACATACTGTCTGTGTCACAATGTTTGTCGTCATTTTTACTTTCTCTTCTTTAAAATGTTATTCAAACCCTGTCTTTAGACGGAAAGGGGCGTTTTTGTGACCACCTCTTCATCCCTCCCCTCATTTCCATCCACCCTGTCTTGGTCGAAGGACGAAAGTGCTCAAAAGGTTAAGTACCTATTCACTTGGTCCCAGCCTGGTGGGACACTGAGAATCCACTGAAAGACCCTTGCCATCTGTTCCATTTCCACTCCCTTCCATGCTACCCCTTACCTGCATGAACCAAACCCTCTCCTCCATGGGCTGAATTCACCCCTTGATGCATACTTCCATTATCAGCATGACCGCCACAGAAAGAGAATTGTGTTGTTTTTTTCCCCAAATGCAACTGTTCTACTCAAACAAAGGCATCTGGGTATAAAAGGATCACTGGCTAATGAGACAAATATTCCTTAAAACTCTATAGTTGCCTTCTACTGTATACCTAAAACAAATATAAAACCACTTCCAATAACGCGTTTCTTTCAAATAGAGAATGTTTCAAGTTTCAATAGGAACTTCTCCTGTGGCATGTTGATGATGTCCATGAGTTGTCCATCTCTATGGAATATATGAAATGCACATGATAATAAAAAAATATTTAAAATATTGCTTTGATGCTCATATACAATTTAGGAATATTACTGTATGTTGTTTTTTGTTAGCATATGCATTTCATATATTCCAGAAAAAGAAAGACAACAAAATTATTGTTTTAGAATAATTCGAATTAGTATGAAGTAGTGTCTATCAATATATCAAACTTGAGCCCACATCACTAGCATTCCCAAGAGAGTAAGAGAAGTCCTTTCTCTATCTCTAACCAGAACTTCACCATCCTGCACAGCAACGCCAACCAGCATGCTCTCACCTCCTCTCGTAACACCCAGTCCATGTGTTCATCTCGGGTACCAGTCTAAAAAGATTTGGAACTTAGATTGGTATAGATCCATAAGAAACATGTGTCAAATGACAGTGACATAATCATGTGTTGTCCGAGACGAGGGTGCGCATGCAGCCTTGCATCTTTTACAGGAGGATTTTATTTGAGCGCTTTAGGACTTGTATTGAAATGGTATGTATATATGTGGTCTAAATGCATTTCTTGTTTGTCTCAGCTTCCACTTTGGATATGCAATCCTGAATCTACAGTATATATGTATCTGCTCAGAAATCCCTAATCACTGCCTAATTTAACATCACAGTGAGCGTGCTGCATGATCCCACTTGAGGATCAATGGTTGCTCTTTTGTGCAGTATGCCAATTATATGTTTATTTGTTGTTCCGTTTGTCTAAGTAATTAGTCCTGAATTAATCCGAGTCGTGACTTGCACATCAATTTATGACCACCACAACTCTACTTTAAAGGTAATAGAGGCAACTTTAGTGTGTACACTAAAGTTCATGATTGGTTGACACCAAAGTTCTAAACCGTCTGCAGGACGAAGCAAGTGGCAAGGCAAAAAATAGCTATATATACTGTATATTGATTTTTTTTTTCTTTTTGCTAAAAGGTTTCCTCTATTACCTCTATCTAATTTGGATTACAGTTGGGGAAAAGTGATGTGTGTCACGATTCTGATTATTGAGTGTTTGTAGATGTTGTTCCCAAATAATACTTGCTTTATTATTCCTGGCACAAGGTCCATACATACGGTAGATCCTGATTCATTACTGTACCAGTCATCCCCCTGATCTGATCATGATTTCAAGAAATTCAGATTAATTTCAAACAAGACATGGCCAGTGAGGAGCGGTGTACAAACTGATATTGAACACTGGATATTGTCTTCACTAACACTAATCATGTTTTTAAAGCTCCTGGCAGATTCTTTATTCTTGCTTTGCTTTATGCCTGTTTCATGCAAAGTTGTTGAATGGCAAATTTGTCATTGTCATCCTCTTTATTGTCAGCATAAACACAAGGTGCCAACACCGAAAGTCTGCATTTCTTCTCTGAAGTTAACACTTTGCAATGAAATTATGATTCCAGCAATGCTGCTTTCTTCTAATCATTGTCAGTGGTACTGGATAATGGCAGATTTGCACATTTTATCATTCTTTTTCCTCTGTTGGTTCTAGGCTTCAAAGTTTGAGAAGCAGGGCAGTATGCCAGACAGTGACTATGACAATGCATTCAATGAGTCTGAGATGGATGAGTCGGGGTAAGTTTTTTTTTTTTTTTTTTTGAAAAACTTTATGAAGTTATTGGTTTATTTTCATTTGTTTTTAGACAGAGGCTGGTACAATTAGTCAGGGCATTTTCAGATATTTGACAAATCTGGGACCCAAATCATGATCAAGGTGTTATTTCACCAGTGTGTTACTAAAAGATTGAAATTCAAATCGAGGATATAATACATGCAAAATGTCACCATGCTTTATGACGCATGTGATGTCTAATTGGGCGGTTTTCATGATGCTGAATCCATTCCAAGCATTAGTTTTGCAAGAAAACACACCCATTGGGCTGAAAATGGCCATAGCACTTGCTCAAATGTGCTGACTAAAGCATTCTATAGGTTATGACAAATTTGTGGGGTTTGTTATTGGACACCATTAGAAACACATTGGTGAAGACATTTCTTTGATTTAGTTCCCAAATTTTCATAAGTTGCCCTAACTAAATGTATTTCCATTCATATGGCAGTCTATATAGGAGAGGGAGGCTAAGAAGCTGTGGCTGGCTAGGAGAGGGCAGCTCCATCCCTGAGCTGGATGATCTGGAGCAAGAGTCTGACGCCACACTTCCCAGCACAGAGGACGTCATCCGCAAGACAGAGCAAATCACCAAGAACATTCAAGAGCTTCTGCGTGCCGCTCAGGAGAACAAGCATGACAGGTCAGTCTGGAAATAATACAATTCCAACTTTCAACTCATTCCAGAAATTTTAGTTTCACTTTCTTGCTTTTCATTCAGCCCCATACTTCTTCCCCATTGGCATTTTTCTTCTCTTTTCATTGTTCTGTTGAGTAGTTTCATTCCCTACCATTTCCCCTTTGTTTCTTTTTGTTACTCTTCTCCCTCATTCCACTTCCACTCCTCTGCTTCTGGTTTTCTGTTACTTTGCTGTGGTGGCCCCTCCCCTTCCCCTGGTGAGCAGAAGATGCGAGCGTGAGGGTGTGCGTCGGCTCAGGCACAGTCTGGGATGTTTCAGCACCCTGGTGCCTTGGGCTGAGAAGGCCCCCGCTCCCTTCCAGCCGCTCAGTCTCCGGTCCCCTGACCCTGCCTCCTGGTACTCTGGCCTTTGTCCCTGCCTCCCAGGCACAGTTTTGTTTTCTCTCACCTATTGGTTTTCTGCCCTGCCTGTCTGTTGCTCTACCTCACCTACTGACTGACTGCCTCGTTTTCTGAATTGCACAGCCAAATGCTTACCCGTGAAGCTACAAGAGTGCCTTTAAATGTTTTTCCATAATTATTATTATATTATATTTTTATCATCAGACATTTAAATGATGAAGCAGCAACTTGGGATGAGTTTCAACTAGGCAGTGGAAATCCATCAAACAAAGACCTAATTAGGAATTATGAGATTATTATCTCTCTCTATTACGAAATCCAGGGGTGAGATTTATCCCCTGTGCCTGTGGTTGATTGTCTATCTGGGATATGCTTCTATGTCTATTCTGGGATATGCTCCCAAACAGCTTGACTGATGAGATCCACATTTCTGTGGCAGGAAAAGAAGCACCTACCTTCACTCATTTTGCCACATGTTTTATCTTGTCTTAAGGGCTAACACACTGCCCAAGTCATTTCTCAATAGGTACAGTACATCATAGAGGGCAGCCTGGCAGAGATACAATATGTTTTCCAATTCTAATTATTGTCCTCTCAACTATAGTTGAATTGTAGAGTTTTATGTACAAATCCATGTGCCATTTCTTTGCATAGCCTACACAGTGATTGCCATGTAATGCACTGCATTGTAATGCACTGCATTGCAATTTAGGCATTTTGCAGACTCTCTCAAGTCTCAATCTAGAGGGACTACATTATGCAATATGCAATGAGCAAAAGATGGCAATACATCATATACCGGTATACATACTTTGAATACTTTACTCTGGTTAAATTGTTTGCTAACAATAAATAGATGCATGGATTGCTGTGAGCTGTAATTAGTGCTGCATCTTGTGATTGATTACATTCAATAGTATTGGCTTGTTTAAAACAACTCATCAGTGTGAACTTACATTTTCTTATGATAGATGTCATATCTGTGATCTATGTCAATCTCATGGACACTATTCTTTTTTTCCCCACAGCTTTATACCATGCTCAGAAAGAATATATGTGGCTGTAACAGAGATGGCGGCCCTCTTTCCCAAGGTAAAAACAAAAAGGAAATAAAACAAGGTTGCTGTTTTATTAATGCAATTATTACGCTGCTTTAAATTATTTACACAAGTGTTAATTAGGATAAAGTGCGCTATAATGTATTTCAGTAAGTATATTTTTAGACATTTGAGAAGGAATCACAGGAGCCTTCATCATTTCAGTTTTGTCTGCATTAGTTTCAGTCTTAAACCCTTCTTAGCACAACGCAGTTATCCAAATTTGCAGTATTTAACCACTTGAACCCTATTTCTGTACTATCATAGAATGTTACAACACAGTTACTGTATTTAGTATATATATATATGTTTAATGGTATGTCTGATTTAAGTGGTAGGAAGGCGTGACACTGGCTATGAACTTGATTCAAATGTTTTACTTTGTGATTAGAAGCCTCGCTCAGAGACAGTGAGAGGATCCCTACGCTTGTTGACCTCCAGTGCCTACCGGCTTCAGACTGAATGCAGAAAGGCGGTGCCGTCAGAGGGAAGC
Source organism: Benthosema pterotum (assembly GCA_039105355.1). NCBI lineage: Eukaryota > Metazoa > Chordata > Actinopteri > Myctophiformes > Myctophidae > Benthosema > Benthosema pterotum. The sequence goes on along the minus strand of CM076972.1, from coordinate 33,684,483 downwards.
CCAGTGCCGGACATGCAGCTTGTCACTCAGCAGGTCATCCAATGTGCTTATGACATAGCAAAGGCAGCCAAGCAGCTTGTGACCATTACCACAAAAGAGAACAACTGTTAATAGTCATCTGTGAATAGCACTTAAATGGTTTCAGGCCAATAACATCTCATTATTATTATTTTTTTTTTATCAGTATTTGTGGTATATGCATGCGTTTTTTTAATTTAAAGATGTTGCACACTACACATGATTTGTATGTTCTATCAACATTTAAAGCCAACTATGGACAAACAATGTAATGTAGTCTTGGGGGTCGAAAAAGTCAGCACATTAACAAAGCTAGGTTTGAAGTACGGTTTGAGCACAATTCATATTGAGCTTGAGTATCAAGTTTACAGTACAGCGTTTTGTTTTTCTTTTTTATATAAGTGTTGAGGAATCATGTAAAGATAATATGCAGTGACTGGTTTACCTGGGAAATAGAATGGGCATACTCTTACCAGACATGTTCATGCTCAATGAGTTCATAATGTAAATACTGCATCTCTAATAGTAAATACTAAAGTTACTAAACCTTAATGCTTTGTGAGAAAAGCCTGATTTACACTTTGTTACAGAACAGAGTATAAATTAGGCTACAGTGTACAGTATTCAATGTTCATTGTTCAGAGTCAAAAGCTAGACATGGAAGCTAGCAAAAGCCATAAGCAATCCATTTGTCATGAATTTCTACTGCTTAAATTCTTGGAGCTAAAGAATCTTCTCTTGATTTATTGCACTGTATAAGCATTAGCATCTTGTATGAAAAGATATCCTCAAAATTGTTTGACCTTTTAATATACTTCCATAAGTTAAATTAAATATTAGAATTTCATTCAATTTGTCGTCCTACAATGATGCGAGTTGCATTAAAAAAAAACATTTACAGCTATATGATTTGCCCCTGTCCAAATTGTCCTCTGTGATTCACCATTTTACAATGCCTATTTGTCAAGTCAGTAAAATTTGGTTAGGGGCCAAATTATATACTTCACCAGCAACATGTTCTTGTATTAAGTTATAACTGTTTGTTTTTCAGAGGATATACACTACAATGTATTATCCATTATTGTGTGCTATAGCAGTGTTGGTGGTGTCACAAGATATTCAGAGCTAATAATCATTTGTCCTGTGTGTTCTGTGCTCTGTTCTGTTGCTGCTAGGTTTGTATTTAACGTGCAACTAATGGGATAGAACTATATTTATCGCTTATATAACTGTGCAAACCAAGGTCCATCCTCTACATACTGTATCAGAGTTCATTGTAAAATTTGAAATCTGATCAAGGAAATGTCCCTCTCTGTACTTCAATCCTGTCCAGAGATGTATGTCTTGCAGCTGTTAAGCTGCACTTGGGAAAAATATTTTTTATTTTCTAAATAAACTTAATTTATAGATATGTTGTAATTTTGTCATTTGCTGTAATACAAAAGAAACACTGGTTCTTTCAGTGGTTAGATTTAATACAAAGTTTATAAATAAAAGCGTACAATTTAGCTCTAATACGATTGCAAAACTAATTTTAAACAAGCTGTATTGCCATACAGTCTCCTGTGTTATTGTCAAGTCATCATGTCCAGGCTGATCGGGGTCTGCTGTGGATCTGAAAAAGATTGCATCAAGTACGGAATTCAGTTAAACAGATAAAATAAAAACTTCCCTACCTTACTGAAAAATGCAAACTTGACTGCCATCAATTCATATGATGTGGCCATTTTTTATTAAATAATCTTATACCTTCTCCTGGTACCCCTGCTCAATCATCCTCTCTGTCTCCAACCTCAGCTCGTCCTCCTGAAGTTGAAGTGCCTCCATCTCCTCCTTTTCTTCTTCTTCTCTCCTATATTGCTCCTCCCATTGCTCACGAGAGCGTTGTTCGACCTACAATAATATTGTAAGAACAATTACTCCCACACCAACTGTTGTTTTATTTCATAGGCACTGAATTGCATATGCAGAGCAAACATGTTTATTGTTCCTAACCTTTTAAATATATTGTGCCTGAGTTTTGGTTGTGACAAATGGCAGGTTGTAACAGCACAACAGCATTGGCTAGTCCAACCCAGAAAAGGGACCCTCACAGAAGAATAGAGAATATAATTGCGTGGACAGACTTGTTTGCAAAGGGGTTGTGAATTGCTTGCCAGGTGAATATCAGGGTATGTGTAGAAGCAGTGATCTAACCTGAGCATTCATTTCTTCCATCCGTGCAGTTTTGTCTCCCCGTTCCTTCTCCCTCTCCATGCGTCTTGTCTCCCTCTCCAACTCCAGTTCCTGGATCAGCTCTTCTCGTCTCCTCAGTGACTCCTCTTGTGCCTCACGGTTCTGCTGCATCTTAGCCTCTAGCTGCTGCTGTCTTCCTGTGAGAACCTAATGGTGAAGCATGCAGCTGGGTTACTGTTTTGTCTTGGCTCCACCTGGGGTTTAAGCCATTTGTGTGTGATTTCTTTTATTTGTGACAGCACAAATCCCTCGGGGCTGAGAATGCCAATTCACCTCATGCATGAGCCGCTCCCGGGCTTTCCTCTCCTTCTCCCACTCTGCCTCCCGCTTGTCCCAAACACGTTGGGCTTCCTCCCTGAAAGGATGAGACAAGGCAGTTTACAATGTTAACAGTAACAGAATCCCTGCCCCATTGTCAAGAGATTACTAAAGACCAACCTTTTACATGCATTTCTCACCAAAAATAACAATTTCAATTTAAAACCCAGTTAAGTGCTCACCTGTACAGAAGGTCGAACTCTGCCTCCCTTTCCCTCTCTAGTGCAAGTTGTTCTTCGATCACATGTTTCATCCAAGCGGCGTCGGCAATAGCCCTGTCCCTTCGTGCGCTCTCACTCCTCCTGTCTTCTTGCTCTCCTTCCAGCAGAGCGGCCAGGATCTTGCGGTCAGCCTCCTTGTTGGGTACAGGCAGGGCACACAGGCATTGCTATTGGCAGTTGCAAAGTCACAAGCACAGTATAGAGGCAGAGTGATGTTTGACATGATAATTGGACTCACAAGCTCCTCCTGCACTTGCTGTGCTCTCCTCTTCAGCTGAGCGCGGTACTGGCGGACCAAGAAATGCCTGAAGGGGCAAGAGGCCATTAAGCATTTTGCTAACAAACGTGATGAGCGTTTTCCAGACCACCATGACGCCCAGGGATGGCTCGTCTTACCCCATCTCTGATTTCCTTCTCTTGTCCTCCACTTTTCGTCTTTCTTCCTCCATCTTCTCCAACTCCCAGTGCTGGGCGAGCAGGGCTTCCTGCTCTTTTTTCAGACGACCAGCCTGAGCCACAGAAAGATCAACCACATTACCGGTACTTAAACAACACACCCGACATCATTTATTTTCACTTTTTAAGTAGGATCTGATCTGTATACCTCTTCTTCCCTTAGCTTCAGTTCGTCCATCTGTTTCCTGAGTTCATCTGCTCTCTTCCGCTCCTCTGTTTTCCTTCTCTCTTCCTCCTGCTGCATTCGCTCCATGGCCTCTTTTCGCGTTCTCTCGAACTCGTTTTCGAAACGTCTCTTCTCTTCCCGAGCTGTCTCTTCATGCTGTAGATTTTCAACAGAAGTATATACAGTATATAAATGTCCAAATTTACTCAATAATGCATGCACTATACTCTAAGGAATCATTTACTGTGGATTTCAGATGAGCAACACCATTCACTATTTATTAACAACATATACCGTACTTCACACTTTAAGGTTTGAGACAATGATCTGCTGAACAGCAATACTTTATACTAAGTATCCCAAATATGACCTACCTTTTTCTTCTCTGACACCTGTTCTTGCCAATGGCTGACAACATGATCTTTATGTAGCACAGACTCAACCTGTAGGCAGAATGTGACAAGGATTTGGGACAAAGACCAGACAGAGATACCGACAAGCCTGACCTAAGCGGAAGGGATACCAGAATATTTAACTCAGGTTAACAAAGTCATGAAATATTTGCCTCAGAAGACCTATCGGCTTCCAGATCAAGTGCACGTCTTGTCAAACCATGTGTTTTCTCTATGTTAGAAGACTGGAGTCCTAGACTGTTATGACATTCCTCTCAACTCTCAGTATACAGTACTGTGCCGTTTAACCAAACCTCAGACTGGGCTACAACTAAAGGTTTGGCAACTTGTTGCTTTTACAATATTAATAGTTTAGGTTTAGTTACCTTTCGCAACTCTGGGTTGTTTTTCTTCCAGTGTTCATGCAGAAGCTCTTGTGCCAGCTAGAGGGTATAAGTCAGAGACAACCATTATCACTGAAGTACAGGCGGATGCATTTTGCACACCATGTTATTGTTATAGTGATGTCCTGTTGTGGATCAACCCTTGTGTTCAATGTGTTGCTTACTCTATTGAGTTAAGCACTGCTGCATCTGCCGCTATCCCCTCACTCACCGTACAGCCATGTAAACTTTATCATTGAATCCAGAGAGTGTGCAAAATACTGTATTTGACTATATTCTAAATGCCTCAATTGATTCTTAATTATCTCTTGCTCTCTCTCTAGAAGGTGATTGAATGGACTCATTGTATTGCCCGGTACCCACAGGCACTGGCCTACTTGGAAATAATACATGTGTCGGTGACGTACGTGAGTGGGTACAAATGGAGTCTATTGTGTACAGTACCACTATATTAGTTGATGCCTAGACCCCACAAATATCCTCCAGACAGAACCGTGTACAGACAGATTGAGGAAAAAATAATGTTGTTTTTGTTTCTCGAAAACCATTGGTCCTATTGAATTCCCGTTTGGCACTGCACCACACCTCCGGGTCATATGAGAGGATTGAAGTCATTTGGTCGGTCGGTCGGTGCCCGAGTTATGACCAGGACCATGCATCCCCATTGGTGTTACATTGTTGATAGAGAGAGATTTCATGATTTCAAGTTATGCCACTACTGTACCTTTTTCCTTCTCTCCTCCCTAGCCGTGCGTAGCTCTTCAGTCTTTTGCACTAACTGACTGGACGGTGTTCCCCTATCAGGAACGACGCTCCGGAGCTCTGCCTCCAGCTGGTCTCGCTCCTCCTGGAGCATGGCCCTGAGACGGTTCCTGCGCTTCTCCAGATTCACCTTCTTCTCCTCCTCCAGCCTATCTTTATGGTAGGCTGACATGCTGGCCAAAGAGATGGATGAGATATTAGCTCATTATTTGCTGTATCTGCTCAAGAGCACAGATGTTAGTCTCTCACCGTGTCTACCAGAACTGCCACATTTCTGAAATGGTGATGTATGTATACATCACGTAATTGGTGTGAAACATTTAATATCTCATATTATTAGCTGCGTTGGCTAGGCTACTAGCAGTGCTTTAAATGTCTCTGCATGATTGTATTACCTCTGTTCATGAGACTGACGAGAACTCCACGCTGCTTGTTTAGAGCTGTATAAACTCTGTTTTTTAAAGTACTGAGAATGCAGTTCCCACTGCTGCCGCCAACGGGCCTCCTGTTCCCTCTGCCGTGCCATCTGTCTCTCCACAAGACGGGCACGACTGGGCACATGAGCAGACAGGGTTGGCAGAGCCATCACTATTTCTAAACTCACTGTAAACATAGAAACACACACACACACACACACACACACACACACACACACACACACACACACACACACACACACACACACACACACACACACACGTTAAACAATGCTATTGAGTGTTTGAACACTTTATTAAAGTTGCCAATTGTTGGTTGATATTGTAGGCCTAATGATTGCTAAGGATAAAAGAAAGCAATTGGTGTGTATTTTCATTGTAATCCACATTTATTCATCATCAAGACATTTAAAGACATACAATAATAATAAATGTGGGTTAGGCTTTCAATTGGTCTGGTTACCCTAATCAGACATGTAATCACCTGGAGGACTACAGATGAGACCCATGAGTACAATACAGTCACATACAAAATTTAAATTAAAGAAATCAAGATTCAGGAGACAAAAAAAACTGTAGCACTGCGGGTTTTGTTGTTTTGCTCCAAAATAAAGTGAGTGAAGTTACCCATACTTGAAGATTTGTAGTAGTTTTGGTCGCAGCAGCTACTCTACAGCCTCGCTGCACCGACCCGACCATAGTCCACAGACCTTTGAACATAGATGAATCTGCCCTTATTCTATAATCGATTATACGCTTACCTGGCCGTCCCGTATCACCTTTGAATCAGTGTAGCTAGTGTGTATGCTGGTTTATATGCGGGTCAGGATTCAAATGGTAACGGTCTAAAAACAAAGCGCTCAAGCTTCTTAGGACCATCCATAGAAACACTTCGCAACTTCCTGGTTACCCCCACGCTACGGGTCCCGTTGTGGGTCAAAAAGATGCATTTGACATGAACTCGTCAAAACTATGGCGTTGTTTTACAGTACGGTAAATAATAATAATACGCAAGAGTCTGTCTTTTATATATTTAAGCAAGACTATCTTTAAAAGGAAATAATTCTAGGCTACTTCTATGTATTTATCCCTTTACACGAATGGCAGCTGCTCTCCACTTTCATTGTGAACTTGCAGAAGTTAATAAATAGTTAATTAATATATTTTCAAGTACAAATCCCAGTAGTTGGCGGTCTCGCAAGATGTTATAATAAGTGTGAAAGAGGAAGAATGCTGTCAGCTGATGCTCGCAGCCAGTCTGAGCTGAGTCGTTAAAGTCGTTCCAAACCAGATTGATTCACTCAGACCAGATGCATTCACTGGAAATAACAGACAAATCAGATTAGTCGTCAAAGGGATATTTGGCAGCTTTTTCCTCGTGCCGGACTGCTCTACTAGTTCATATTTGAATTTGACTCCCATGTAAAGTGTGTGTGTGTGTGTGTGTGTGTGTGTGTGTGTGTGTGTGTGTGTGTGTGTGTGTGTGTGTGTGTGTGTGTGTGTGTGTGTGTGTGTGTGTGTGTGTGTGAGAGAGAGAGAGAGAGAGAGAGAAAGAGAGGGAGAGTGCGTGCGTGCGAGTGAATGAGTGAGTGAGATAGAGAGAATGCGCGCGTGTGCGTGCGTGTGCGTGCGAGGCAACGTGAAGAGGGAGGAGGTGGGTAGTGTTATCTAGTAGTCTTCCAGGTGTCACACTGTTTTTGACAGTCTATTTGTGACATTGCAGAGTAGACTACAACAAAAGATGGCTCTCCTTAATGAGCACCAGTTCAGACAGCTCCCACCTGACCATAAAATAGAGACACGACCATTTCTGGATGCAGTCTCATATCTTCCACCCTTCTTTGGTAAGTGAAGTTTGTGCAGGTGATGTTAGTACCTTTGTTACAGACAGTAAGCCTACCTGTGTTCGTATGTGTTACAGACAGTACTTGATTATGTTCCCTATAAGTTCTGTTTAAGTCATTGTAAAATAAAACATAGTTGTTGATTTATTGTTGGTTTATTGTTACTGAGTGTGAAAATTGTGTAATTTTCTATAGAGTGGTTTACTTAATTATCTTAGACTTAAGAGTTTTAGATTAATTTATTATTCATACATTAGTGATGTTTTAAATATTTCTCTGTCTGACCTTAGCAGTTGGCAGGATGTTTTCCAAAATGGAATTAAGTTCAACTTTGATTAAGAAACACAATCACCTCAACAAATTGGTCCCTGTTACGATCTTTTGGGGAGGGGACAACGACGATCAAATTCCTCTTCATTAAGCAGTCCTCATCCTTTGGCATGCATAATTTAATTCACTGCCCTGGATTTTAAGTTGTGAAAATTGATTAGTACGGTGTTGAGTTGCCCTTGCTCATTCACTGGCTGCATAGTGCACTGGGGCAGCTTTGTGTGGCTTCATTCTGTATTAATACGCCAATAAAGCTCTTGTATTGAATCTGTCACGTGAAACCCTTGAGAGAAACCATTAACCACTATTGTTTTATCATCTGGCCAGGAAATCTCTTGGTGAACGTTCCTACAAGCCTTTTTTATCAACTCACCCACATTAACACTAGCATCCCTGGATTATTCTGGGGTGAACGTTTACAAAAATAGGAGATCTACAAGCTTGCTACACATCCCAAAGGAACACACTGTGAGCTATAGATCATCTATATTTCCATAGAAGAGATTTGTTGTAAGAGGGTCAGGGAAACGGAGCTGACCAGCTGTGGGCTACATAAACAAAGTAGGATTTAAGAAGGTTTAAGAAACATTTAAGACATTGATAATTGGTGCTAATGGTTGTTAATTCACTTTGGTAGACATTAGTCAAAAGTGCCAGTGCCATTTTCCCCCCACATTTTTTTCTTTCAATTTTTCCTACAGTATTTTTTCCTAATGTGAAGCATGGATCTGTTGTTCTCCCTGACCAATTTCAATTCAAAGGCCCTTGTGGGACCTCTATTTGTTCTCCATTGCCAGGGGCTTCCAGAAGCAGTGTTGTTGTAACAGTCAAGCTGTAGCATAATATGTATTGGAAAACAATAGTGAACAGTGACTGACATACAGAGATGTGTGTATACTGTATGTACGTATAGCAGTGTATTTAGTCATATAATTCCATTACGTTTAGTCATATTTTAGTCTTCTTTTAGTTGAATAAATGTCTTAGTCACTTAATTAAAACAGGTTACTTTTGGCGGGCCTTGATGTTATTGTAATGTCTGATTTTAATGTCTGATTTTAACTGCCAAAAATAGCTGATTTACAAGATCAGCTATTTCTAAACTGCGACTTTATACTACTCCACTGCCTGGTCCCTTCCTAACATTTAGCCAAGTATTTAGTTGACAGTATTGTCAGTATATTTAGTCATGGTTTAGCTATAATAGTTGAAAATGTTAAAACAGATAATATAATAATATAATATAGACGGCCTGTAAATACTGAGGGCATGCAGGGTAAACATATAAAGATCCATTTAAGAAAGAGGATGACACTGAAATGAGATACAACTGTGTTGGCATCAGTTCAGCACAATTGACTCAATTGGTTAAGAGCAGTTTCCACTTTCCACTGCCCCCGGCGGACTGAAGGCTGTGTGTTTTGTCACACGATCTTCTGCATTAGTGTGGTAAAGACAAAAGCCGCTGTCTGACCTCTCCCAACACTCAGGTTTTCTACACTCGGTGCCCTTTCTTATCATGCCTTTGATGGTATTTGAATGATTTGAGTCTTTTTCACCCAAAAATGTGTTTTGCAAAAATCCATATTGCACACTGCATTCATGACTTGATGCCTTTTGTTCAAAACAGGCAAATCGAGCAAACTTTGAAAGCCATTTATAGACATTTAGGATTGAATAAGAAATATCGGACAGATCCATTTTGAGTACATGAATGTAGAGAAACTGTGTTACGATTTGCAGGATTTTTGAGACTGGCCTCTTGGTGGCACTATAAAAAGCAGATGTGGAAAATACAGGTCAAAGGTTCATCCTTGTCCTCTAGTGAATGTTTCATGCAGATTGGTGCATTTATAGGTAAAAATTGAAAAGCTGCCTCCTGGTGGCGTTTCTATAAAATGTGGGGCAGAGGTTCGTCATTGGCATCCAGGGAGTGTGTGTGCAAAGTTTGGCATCACCAGAGTAACAGTGTCGGAGATTAGCTGGACACGGAGTGCAAAGCCTACTACTCTTCAACATGCCTTTGACCTGGTGGGGACAATAATCCGTTTCACACCTGAAACCGTGCAAGGCAGCTTGTTTTTGTTAGGTCTATTTTACAGTTTTTACTTGTTCTGCCCTCACATTGGAAACCAAATTGAAAAAGTGTAAGAAAAACAAAAAAAAAATCTTGCATGATATCCCATATTTATACACAGTGCATTGGCGTTCGGAAAGGAAAGCTGGTGCTACTGAATATTTAATGCAATCCAATGCTCCTTTCAAAAAATCTGTCTGCCTCTCTGTCTTGTTTAATTATTTAGCATTGTTTCTTAGTGTACAATGTAATACAAGCTTCAACAATTTGGAGATGATACGAAATTATATAATCCAACAAAATGATGATGCATATTGTCTGATGCAGGCATTAGAAATTGTCTTTCTATATTATCTTTTCCATTTCTTTCTCCAGATTGCCTTGGCTCCACAGTGTTTGCTCCAGTCAAAGCTGACATAGTAGGCAACATCACTGTAAGTATCTAATGCACAGTATTACATTTACAGCATTTTTTTCACCTCTGTACTGTAATGTTTTATAATATATTTGTGAAGCACAAATATAAAACAAAAATGTGATACATAGGACCACCAATGGAAGCAGGTCCACATGACTTTTGGGGTCCAAGTTCTATGACTCTAGTTGTACAGTTATCATTTCTGTTTGAAGAGACATTTGAGAGTATTCAATAAATATGAATGATCCTAATGGAAACAAGCCATTAGCGTTGCATGGGTTACTTTTCTGTGCTTTTTTCTCTAAACTGTTAATAAAGTATTCAATCTATCACAAATGTACTTTCAACTGTACTTTGTATTGTTTAGAAAATCAGGGCAGTTTATGATGGCAACCCAACTAAGTTCAAGACACTCCAAAATATACTGGAGGCAGAGAAGGAGATGCATGGAGCAGATTGGCCCAAAGTTGGAGCTACCTTGGCACTTATGTGGCTAAAAAGGTGAGAGAATAAACCTGCACAGTGACGTCACTGCCCCTGTTCCAGAAGTGAATTCCCCGTTCATTTTCCTCAGACTTTTCGAAAATGATTCATATAAAGACGATTACGCCACGGACAAAGCCAACTAGGGTCGTGACAAATCATGATGACACACACAATCTTTCGGGACAATACAAACATTTCTAAGATGGAAAATGAAACAAAACGTGATGTGTCCTGCTGTTTTCTACTTCTTGCTAATTAATTTATGAATCATTTTCAAAAAGTCTATGAGGAAAATGAATCCACTTCTGGAAGAGGGGCGATGACGTCACTGCGCAGGTCTATAAGTGTGTGTGTGTGTGTGTGTGTGTGTGTGTGTGTGTGTGTGTGTGTGTGTGTGTGTGTGTGTGTGTGTGTGTGTGTGTGTGTGTGTACACGGTATGGTATATAATATTATAGTATACTCTATACAGGACAGGTGGAATGTTCCTTTAACATCAGGGATTGTGTCTTTAACTGGCCTGTCAGGCTGAGCACACCAGTGAGCAGTATATTAGGGTAGTTGTTTTTGTTTAAGTTAAGTCAGAACCCGGGCTGATCACACTAGTGTTTTTGTTATTAAATCACCAGTTCTGCAACACAGAATCCTTTTTCATCATAGCATAGTAAGAAAGCTTAAGGATTGCTCCGAAATGAGAGACACAGTGGTTATACAGAAACTTCTTAGTGGGTAAACTATGTAAAAATGACTATCCTCATAACATGGGCAGTGCAACCTTGAAACAGGTGCACTCAAAGAAATTATCCCTCTCACTTCCACTCCCCTGCTGACCAGTCTTAAGGACTCATTAGTGCAGCAACAGAGTTAGCCCTCCACCCTGCAAACAATAGCTAATTGTGTTCATTGTAATGCGCTGTCAAGCCAGATCCGTTGTAGAGGAATCGAACCCTGGTCCCTGTGGTGGTGGGCAGAAACTTTACCCGTGTTCGTTTACCAATTGGACAACACATATTAAATAAACCCTGACTTCTGACATAGGATACAGTGTTGTGTGTAATGGATCTTGTGTTAATTACAACTCATGGAGCTGAACGGTATTGTGTGACTGGTGTGTGTGCACGCATTGGCGCATGCATAGGATGTAGAGTATGCACGAGGGGGCTAGGGATACTCAACAGTTACAGAGCTCTAAGGAGCCATTTGTATAATTTGGGTGGCTGTGGCTCAGGAGGTAGAGCAGGTCGGCCAGTAGTCGGCGGTTCAAATCCCGGCTCCTCCTGTCTACATGTCGAAGTGTCCTTGGGCAAGACACTGAACCCCACCTTGCCTCCAGTGGTTGCCAATGCTGGTGTGTGAATGTGGGAAGTGGGGACGCTGGCGTTGACTGTTCGCCGCTCTACTTCCCAATGTGTGAATGAATGGACCATTGTAAGCGCTTTGAGTATACACGCTGTGCATAGAAAAGCGCTATGAAAATGCAATCCATTATTATTATTATTAATCTCTGAGTTATGTGGGTCCTTGAAAATAAAAGAACAAAACATCACGTTTGAGACCACTGTAGTGAGTACAAATCAGTGATATTCTGAGGAAAACCTGGATGCTTGACATTCAGTAATAGTGCGTAAGATTGAAATAACATTAACATTTAACATTAAGTATTAGATCTTGCTGCAGAGTTTGTGTGTGCACACAGACAAGTAACATGTTGATGACTTATAACTTACTGACATGCATCCAGACACGGTGCATCAGTGCAGCAACCCATGTACTCTTTTTTTTCATTATCTTTCGGCAGTCTGTAAAAGGATAGGTCCAAGTTATTTTTTAATCTGTTTGTACAGTCAAACAGCTTTTTCCCATTTTATTTTACAACATATGTCATATGTTGTGTTTTCATTCACTGTATTAGAGTGAATGAAAACCAGTGTATTCTATGGATAGCGAGTTGTTTCACCACTGAGTGGGCTTTCCTATATAACTTCTTAGGGGCACGATTATGTCACATGCATAACCTCTATAGACATAGTCCAACATTATCTCTGTATTTCTGCATCAACCAGAGGTCTACGATTTATCCAAGTCCTACTTCAAAGTCTGGCAGATGGCGATAGGGATGAAAACAACCCAAATCTCATCCGTATCAATGTCACCAAAGCCTACGACGTCGCCCTGAAAAAGTACCATGGTTGGCTGGTTCAACAGCTCTTCAAGGTAAGGAGATCACATGTCTTGTTTGTTTGTTAAAGACATGCTTGGTTCTATTGCTGTTTGAGGAATTTACCACACAAAAAATCCTCAGTGTTAGTTTGGCACTCAGGAGTTCTCAATGCACAGAGGATTTTAGTGTTAATGTCTTTCTTTGTTTGCCCCTTTTAGGCAGCACTTTATGCTGCTCCCTATAAGGCAGACTTCCTGAAGGCTCTTTCAAAGGGACGGGAAGTCAAGGACGAGGAATGCTTGGAGAAAATTAGAAAATTCCTTATAAACTTCACTGCTACTGTGGATGCTATTTATGCCATGTACAGCAAGATGAATGCTGAGCTAGACTACACAGTGTGACCAACACAAAACGGTTTCTTATTCATCGACTGATGCGCCTGCTTTCCAGTTATTTAGATTCAGTAGAAGCCTTGACATGGTCACAGGACAACTTGTTATGGTGATGTGTAAATGATTCAGTGGTTCTATACATCATTTGTCTATGTTGGAACTCATCTGTGTGCCTTTGCTTGCTTTTGTAACACTTGTAACACATTAGGACTTCTTTGTATGTGTATGTTATTTAATCTAAAGTCTTAGTATCATAATAGCCACAAAAGACATCTATGTGATCAATGTTTTATAAAAAATAGCAACAGGCCCGGAACCTTTTATATATACAGTATTGATGCATTAACAAAACAAGTTGATTGTTCTCCCTTTCTAACATGCATGAAAGCATATCATGAAATCCACTACTTAATTGAATGTATCAATTTCACCTTTAGTGCATTTCTATCTTGATCATACCAAGAATATATTTAATTTCTATTTATTTGTGATATTACAATAATGATTTGTAGGCCCATTTAGTCTCCTTTATTCCCATTTATATCTTGCAGTGTTTTAATTTGGAGTCTTGCAGGTTTTGTGCTTTTGCAGTTTCTCATTCTCCCAGGTTTGTTTTCCTTGAAAGAAAACTTAAAAATTAAAAAAAATTGTATTGAAAAGGTAAAATGCCTTATATGATGAAGCCAATTATATGGATTTAGAGTATAAAGAATGAATGTAGAGCTCTGGTGCTTTATTTTAAATTAAGGTATCCATAGCCCAGAATAAATCATTATTGGAGGGTGTCCTCCTATGTGCAGCTTTGGGTAATGCAAACATTGAAGACGAAGTTGAGCATGCATATTCTGATTTACCAGAATGAGATGATGTACGATGATTAGAGCACCCTTCACTTCACGTGTGTGTTATTATGCATATTTAATTTATGTGGTCAAAGTTTTGATTGTATAAGGACTGACACTATGGTGAAAAGATTAATTTCAAGCGCAAACCAGCAAAAAGCAGATACTGTTATGTGTTGTAATGTCCTAGTACACTACAGTATGCCATCTGTGCCTTTAACATGGTTGGAACAAAACTGACCCCCAGGTCAGTTTTATTTGGTGCAAGCTGTATGTTGTAGCCCATTAGGCTTTGAATCAGGTGACTTCAGGCCACTATCTTCTCAGGTGCTTGCTTACCTTTAAATTTGTCCATCATGTGACAGAAAACGTTGCACTATGAACTCTGCCTATACTGTTGCTTTGATATATGATTATATTCTTTTTAGAAATGTAAAATGTACTGAATTTGGATTGTAGTTTTGTTCATGTGCTACAATACTATGAGTTTTCTTAATAAATGTTGGTGTGGGTTGTTGGTTATACATTGCAAAATAACATCTTGCATTCATATCCAATATTACCCATACATTTAAAACTAAATTGTTTATGTCGAGTTGTAATATTTAAATTGCTAAAATACATGCCTTGTCATGCCCTAGACTACCCACATGAGGGGGCTATTTCTCTTTCTATTCGTCGCAAAATGACCAAGGACCAGGCTATATTAAAATTGAGATGATGGTAACACAATCTTTGAAAAGGGTAAGTTAGGTTCGGTGGCAACTTTTGGTTTATACTCTTCAGAGCATTTGCTCACAGGCTGGCCTGGCTGGGGTTCTGAGCTCTACGTAATCTATTTGTCCAAACGGAGTCCCACCCAAAACCTGTGCAAACTAACTTTAGTAAAAGCGTCAGTTGTTTAGGTGGGCGTTGGGTAATGTGTGTTGGACTGTGGGACCAGCGCGCCAGAACTTCCAGTGGAACAGATTTACTCAGTTCAGGCTGTTACACGGAGAAAAGGCTGAAGCAGCACAGCAGGGTACATAGTCGTCGCAACGAGGGTCCATTTAAAAAAAAATAATTTGTCAAGTCCACAAACCAATAGGAACCGGCTGCATTCCTTTATAATTCAAGGTAAGGCGCCTGGAACACCGTTTACTGCCTGCTCGCTCGTTTTGTCAATCTCTGACTCTACAGTATGAAAGGAACTCAACTAAAATTACATCTTTTAGTTGACATGTGTGTGACGTGTTGGGCAGTGACTAATTAAATGTTACACATTACTGTCATGTTATTACCTTTTCCAGCAAATGTGTAATATGTATCTAAAGTAATATATCATTTGATTTTCGTGATAAGTAATGTAATATTACTTTTCCTAAGGGGTCATAAGATTGCTCTCCTAATATTGATAAAAAACTGTTCACTGAGCACTTTTTGCTGTCCTGGAAGAAACTGGAATTATCAGCTTCAATGACAAAGGGCCATAGAATTAAAAAATAGAATTAAAATATGACTTAATGGTCACGTGGCTCAAATTGTACCAGGTAAGAGGTAGGTTGACCTTAGTATCTATGACGTTGACACGCATGATATTTTGTGTATTTCTAGATTAAACTTGAACATAGTGTATTAACGTAGTATTTAAACCATATAAAGGCAATAAATGTTTGTTATTCAGAACCTTTTCATATTTGCAATAGTTAGCACGATATTGCAAACTTTTCTTAAATGAGCACATCTAATTGAAAGTTTTTTTCGGTGTAATTTGAGTAGCAATAAAAATATATGAATAGGAAATTGGCTATAGGTAGGGCTGTGTACATTCAAATAGACATAGGGACGGACATAAGTAGTGATGGACAGACAACTGTTCATTGAAGCGGTTAGGCACCACTAAAAATGATTAGAATAATACTTAAGACAATTTCTTAGTCTAATAAACAGCTACAACTACCATATATTATTAACATATTAGCAAATGTCTTGTCAGAGTGAGATTGGTTAGACAGAACAGAGAAAGTGTTGGGAGAAAATAGATATTGGTGTTGGCTTTGTGCCATTTCCCCAGTAGATTTTCTTCCAGGGAGACCCTGTCTCTCTGTCAACCTCCTGTGGTCTGGATAATGTCACATTACAGGAGGAAGTCACACAGCCTAGGAGGATCTTACACAACCTGTCTGGGCAAGACACATTACAATGAACACACAATCTGTGTTCAGTACTCTGCCATGTTCCATTACTCTGCCAATTACTACAATACTGAATGTCCAACATTTAAATATTGGTAGTACCAAGCACACCTGCTGGATTAGCTACGATAGCCTGGAGACCAGACCTATCTGCCTGTGCGAAAAATAACAAAATAAAAGATTGCCCTCAGCACCTTTTTGTCTGGCCAGGCTAGAGTCACACTGGTTATTATTACTGGTCTGTTTCTTTCAGTAGTTTATGAAGAGAGGCCTGTCATTGTTCTGTTCCACATGTCCAGTGGAGTGTGAAGGCATGATAATCCTATGTGTTGTAGAGGGTCTGAGTCATGTCTCTTCCCCTTTGTTTATGTTGGTCTTCTGTTCTACAGTTTGGTTTAGCTCAGATAATGTCTGATTCTAACCCAGGGAATCACATGAAGAGTTTTAGGCTCTTTATGGAGCTGGTTGGTAGTTCATTTGTTGTACCTCAAGCTATCTCACTGCCCCCACAACAGCCTACATCTACTCGAAAAGAAATCGAGTGTCCAAGGGTGTAGATCAGACTGTAGAGAGTGGAGAGGAGTTGTGTGTACATACAGAAGATTGATTAGACATCTAAAATCAATGTCTAATCTAAGATTAGACCTTTAGACATTTTTTTAGATCCTGTGCTCAGTGGGGTCATGAGATTACAAAAGTATATACAGTAAATGCCTTTTAGTTAATTAATTTACCCATTTGTAACTCAGAGTTCAATTGGCAATTGGCAATGACAAAACGAAGAGGACAATCAGGACATGTCCCTAGTTTAGAACCATGTGGCCCATAGGGAAAGAGCCTCCTATTTCTGTAGCAGGAGGCACTTTGATGTACAAGTACTGCACACCCTGCATGTGGTTATGATGCTATGTCACAGGGACATATTCCAAAGCCAACTTTCAGTGATGACTGGCAAATAGGTATCAGATAGTAGTATTTTTAAAATTTGAAATAAAATAGCCAATAGTCGATATGATCCCTTGCACATGCTTTTGTGCATGCGGAACAAGCACATGTTACGGTTGTGGAGCAAATGGAACCCAATATGCAGAGCCACAGACAACAAACTTAGAATTTTAAATTATTTAATGAAAAGTGAGACAAAACCTTACATTCAAGCTGAACATGGCAAGGCAAAACCATATACAGACTACAGAATCCAGGAATAAGGAATCACATATAGCAGCACTCTGGAAACAAGAAGTGTGTAGTGGAATGAGTCCAGTCTTTATAGGGAGTAGGTTGATTGCAAAGTGTTCACCGGTTTGCTAATGAGCTGATTGGAGAACAGGTGAGTAAGTGACTGACTGACTGAATGTGGGAGTGGCTGACA
This sequence comes from Benthosema pterotum, assembly GCA_039105355.1. Lineage (NCBI taxonomy): Eukaryota > Metazoa > Chordata > Actinopteri > Myctophiformes > Myctophidae > Benthosema > Benthosema pterotum. The sequence goes on along the minus strand of CM076972.1, from coordinate 33,666,980 downwards.
AGGAGACATGGTCTGCCTCAGACCATGACAGTACATACTGTATTCAATAAAGGCAATCTACAGCTTGGTAAACTGTATATAACTAACACACCAACATGCTGAACAACGCAAAATGTATGCTGATCAATAACAGATACATTTGAGCTACTGCCATCAGTTAATGCCAATTATTACATGGCTTGAATGAATGCTCCAATCAGAAGCCAGCGTTCTGGTCACGTCAGCGTTCACATATGTCACAACATGTCCCGTTCCACTCAACAACAAACCCCCTAGCCTGGACAACATAGCCGCCCTACACAACTGCAGATAAATAAGCTTTGTTATGTACTATTTCTGTCAATTATTAGTTATTTATTAATGTATTAAGCCATGTAATAAGTGGGACAGCACCCTTCAAACTGGTGAGTTGGTTCCTAATAACTCAGTTACTGTATATAACAACTCACCAGTCTGTCGGGTGTTATCCCTTACATACCGGTCGATACGTCGCTCCATCCCTAATTTTATAGTCTTTGGTAGGAAATAGGAATGAGCCAGGTATTGAATCCTACCCTCCCAGTCTCAGGGCGGACACCACAACCACAAGGCCAGTCACTATAAGCTGGTCTCAGCAGTTACAGTATGTTATTGGTTTGTGGCTAAAGCCCATTGCATGGGTTTCCAACCTCTTTAGAATAGAGCTCTTTTTGTGTTCTTGAAGACCAAACACATTTTGTCTAGTGTACAGGTCTGCCGTACACGTCAGTCATTCTATGGTGTAAGCTTGTAACTGTATTCCTTTCTTATGGAGTTTTAATGAGGATTCACACCTCCTGGATTCTCTATTTGCTTCCATAGACTGACCACATGCTTTGGTTTCATTTCCAGTTAACCCTGAAGAGGAATTTGGCACTTCACCGTAATCTAAGGGATGAATGAGGTACTGAGGGGTCAAATGTCACCAAGACCTAGCCTCTTCTGCTGCAGTCAACATTAGTCTTCTTTGTCAGAATTGAATTGAAGTGTTTAATTTGTATTGTACCGGTAATTGTAATAGTCCATGAATTGCACTGTATTTTATGTATGCCTCAAAATGTCATACTAGATTGATATTTCAGATTTTAATCATATTAAAACAATAATGCAAAGGGCTACTGATTGATCAATTGTTCCATATTGATCATGGCTGAAGAAAGTCTAAAGAACAATTGGGTTATTGTTGTTTTTGGTGTGTTTCCTATAGGGCCGTTCTCCTGCAACTCTTTTGAGAAGATGCCATGTGGCGTTGAACAAGTCAGACACGCTTTCCTCGAGGGCTGCCCTCTCTGTAGACACAGGGGAAGGACTGGACAGTCAGATTGACAATGATGTGTACCTATTTGAGAGTGAGGATGGTGAGGATGGTTCTTCACTGGCACAGGACACGGTTCAGGAAGCGCCCCCAGAGGCGGCTCAGGCGGACAGTAGACAGAACCTGCGCACGAAGTTAGGTGCATTTAAGAAGGGCATTACCAACCCCATGGACCTGCTGGAGTCTGCACAATCACAGGTGGTGCCTGGTCCCAAGAAAGCACCAATGGACTCGCTCTATCACTATGGCACCTGCAGGAACAATACCAACCAAAAGCGTTGCAGAAAGAAGCTCCCAAGAGGGTGAGATCAGCCTTTACTGCTTCAATGGACCAGTTGGCGTGATGTCAGTAGATGTCAGCCTGGTGGCAGTAGATGTGTGTTTATCATTGATTTATTTTAGCAAGTCTGACATTTGCTCACGTACGGTATCTAGTTGATCATAATGTAAACATAAAATATCGTATTGTTTTACTTACTTGTATTATATCGATTTGCAATGGAAGGAATAATGCATTTTCCCTAAAAAATCCTGCACTATCCACATGTTTCAGACATATTTAATGCATTTGCTAAATAATTGAGTGAATCGATTTCAACTCATTGAATCGCATTGAACCTGAAGCACTCTGCCAGACTGCTTTTTTCCCATCATGTTTTATTCCATCTGTACCTGAATGCTACTGTATTCTCTTGTTTTCATCTTGTTTACGTTGAGCGTAATAACGGTTTTCATCTGTGTCCTGACACTACCAGTCATTGAATAATACAGGGAACTTCAGAGAGAATTAAAACACATTTCTTGAAAAATACAGACTTATAGAGTGCATACAGGTTAAGAAGAGCAAGTTCATTTGTTCATGCATGGATGAGGCCAGGCTTTTTTAGAGATTTCCAGTGACTATAGACAATATGGAACAAGAGACCAAGACTGTCACAGATGCGCAAGCAAATGTCAGACTCGATAAGCTACATCTATGATATAGTCTTCTTGATCCATCTTTTTGCTAAGCTGTTGGCTCCTCATATTGGAAAAAACAACGTTTGACGTGTGAAGGAAAAGTCAGAGGGATGGAAAATTGTACTCATAAAAGTGTGACCCTCCTATAACCGCCACTGTAGACAGTGGTGTGATCCATGTGTGAAGTACATACACGCACGCACGTACACACACACACACACACACACACACACACACACGCACGCACACACACACACACACACACACACACACACACTCGCTCTCTCTACGTGCGTGCACATACTCTCCCTCTCTCTGTGCCAGGCAGACCTTCATATGTTCATTCATTGATCTAACAGAGAGTGTGTTGTGTCCTACACAGCCGTTGAGGTAATATTTAGGCTGCTGGCTGACTGTTCCTGACTGCTCTGCCTGTTGCACAGTGAGGTCTATTTATAAGCGGAGGGTGTGGATGGGTGTAATAATCTCTTCACTTTGAGATGCTGGGGACAAATCTACGCTATTCTGTAGACTATACTGGGTTCCTATCCTCAACCTGTGTGATAGTCTGCTTTTGTTAATGAAGTGAGAAAGATATTACGCTACATGACATAAGTGTGACTAACAGTATTTCCTGATTCCATTCCTACCCAGTAAGACAGAGACTTCCTGTGATGAAGGACCAGGCTCTGACCCTCCAAAGGTAATGAAGACCTTCAACCGCTCTCTCCTCTTCGATTGTGTGTCACATGCAGACCCAAGCTCTCTAGATGGCCTTTTGGAGTACTTGCAGTCTCACCAAAAGAGACTAACTGATGAGGAGTTCAAAGGTAAAACTATTTACAGGTGTAAGGTTCTCAAAGTGTAAAAATAAAGCCATATTACTGTATGAGAGTACATTCATCCAATCCACAAAGCTCCTTAAATACCAGTCACTTAATATACAGGACCACAATGTAAATAAGCCTTTAGGCCTTTTGTGCAGTCTTTCTATAGTATTTTGTATACATTTGTACCACTGTACCTTTCTTTCAAACTGTTAAGGGGAATGAATGTAGCACAGTAGCCCCGACTGCAGCCTAGAGTACTACTGTATGTCTTTCTGACAAACCCCATCTCCACACGTTCCTGTCAAATCTAAACTTTGTGTCAGGTCATCAGGATGCTTTACCTTTGACCTTTGCTCTGCACTTTGCTGGTGTTGGCCTAGAGGCCTGGGAGTAGGAAACTGTGATATCAGAGCTTTTGTCCTTCTAGGGCTGGACCCAAAGACAGCTTCCTGTCCATGTTGGGATGTCTTTGTGCAGGCCTTTAACAGGGGCAGGAGAGAAATCACAGCTAACTGTTTTCTTTTCAAGACACAAGAGCCGGGCACACTGTTTAAAAACTGTCAGGCTGAATATAAATGGTGTATACTGGATGTCACTTAAGTCTTTTCTCACAGTAAAACATTTATTTCCACATCTATACAATGTGGTACTAATACCAAATATATCACCTCCCTCAAAAGGAATTTTGTTTTTTGTTGTGATCTTTAACTGGACTATTGGTCTGGTTCTGACTCAGCTCAGTATTTTTTAGACAATAATGATCGATAGTTAACCTTCCCCTTTATTGCATGTACAAGTAAATACAACTAGAAAGATAAAATTATGGCTATTATGAGCAGAGTGTAACTGTTATTTTTTTTAGACTGAGATCCCAGAGATAAAATATCAAATGGGAGTCTGTGGCCTAATGCATATCAACTTGGGGATCCCTGAAATTAAAATCTTTGAGAAACCCCGCCTTACACTAAAGGACTTGCCATACTCGGCCGTAAATCAAAAATCTAACAACTCTTAACTTGTCTGTTGCTTCTGCAGAGCCATCCACAGGCAAGACTTGTCTGCCTAAAGCACTACTGAATCTTTACAGTGGTCAGAATGGCACCATTCCTCTTCTGTTGAACATAGCAGAGCAAACTGGAAACGTCCAAGAGTTCATCAACACACCTTTCAGAGATCTCTACTACAGAGGTATACAGAGGTCTACTATACGTAAATCGTGTAAAGGGTGTTTAATACTTAGTTGTGCACAGTGCAAAAACAAGTATAGCTTAAACCTTATACCACTATAAAGCTCATCTGTAATCTAAAGGTGTTGCTTCAACAGTAAAGGTCATATTAGAATTGACAATTAGAACGTATTATCTTTTGCCCGTATGGCTGTTGCTGTTCGACTTCCTCGGAATTGCAGTCAACAGACAGCGTTTGTTGAGGAGACAGTTTGCCATATGCTTGCCAGGCTGCTATCTGAGGCTCAGATCTTTGAAAATGACGCAATAATGTTTATGTATATACTCACACATCACACATTGTTTACCTGTAAAATTGTCACCCAACTAGCATGGATGCAACATGTGTGTCACACGAAAATGTCAACAATCCATCCAGGTTTCTCTTCTCAACTGTTACTTGAATTAAACTTTTATACAGTGCTGTCCTTTATTTATAGAACCTATAGAACAAATTTCATGATGACGGATACATGATAAAAAAAATACCTCCAAAGCAAATATCACACTTTCAAAAGTGCTTAACTATGTCATGTTACTGTACTTTTAACATTACATATTTGTTTTGTGGTTTGTGTATTTCCACATTGACCGTCATGTGTGGTCATGTGTGGTCAGGCCAGACGGCACTCCACATTGCAATAGAGCGACGCTGTAAGCAGTATGTGGAGCTGCTGGTGGAGAAAGAGGCTGATGTCCACGCCCAGGCTAGGGGTCGCTTCTTCCAGCCCCGGGATGAAGGAGGTTACTTCTACTTTGGTAAGTACTGTAAAAGAACAAAAATCTTAATAACATTCTGCTGCTTCTGCAATAACTCTTTATTGTAAACGTTTGGCTGGTAATTAGATCGATAGACTTTTAGATAGACAGACTTTTACTAATGTGGTGTTTTTTCCATTTTCTATTTCCAGTTCTACAATGCATTTTTTTGGTGAAATGGTGAACATGCTGCCAAGGCAATATAATAAACATAATTGCTTCCTGTAAATAGGTCACTGTTGCCATGGTGAAATGAAACCATCGGATTAGAGCCAACCTTTCTGCTTTTATATGACCGACTCTGGCTGGGTATACATAGTGAACCACACTTGAAAGCCAAAAGTTGTCATCAAAACTCAAACTGTTATTATTTATTTATTTATTTATTTATTAAGAGGGGAAAAAGGACATTTATTTATTTATTAAGAGGGGAAAAAAGGAGATAAAAATAAAAGAAACGAACAGCGGCATGATGTCAGATGTTCAAGAAGTGCATCTGAAAATTCCACTGAAAGGTGTTAAAGAAAAAGTAAACATCTCCCCCTTAGACTGGCCCACAGGACAGTAAAACTCCACACTGCCCTCTGCTGGCATGAGCTGTAATCTCTCATGTGGTCAAAGGGGAAAGTGACTAAATAACCCACAGATATAAATAATGTCTAAAAGTGAAAGTTTTTTAGATTAGATTAGACATCTAATAGATGTCTATCTTAGATTAGATGTTGATTAGACATCTAATCAACGTTTAATCTAAGATTAGACCCCTAAAAAAACTTTTTTTATCAGGGGCTTTCAACTGTTTGTGAAGGAGGGAGCATCACCCTGGGGAACAATGTTGTGTTGAAGGGGGTTCGGACTAAGATTAGGGCTTTTGTATCACCTCCTTTGCAGTGCATCCATTGTTTCTCAACAGTGTCTTTTGACTACTAATTTCATAATAATAATGACTCAACTAGACAATCTGGTGCACTTCCCTTTCTTGAGATTCCCACTCCCTTTTTCTGTAGAATTTCCTGACCCCCATGTGTAAATAGCCACATGGACGGTCATCATAGGTCACCAAGGCTAGCTACTTAAACAATATGCACTACAGCAATTTGAGTTATTTGTTTTTTTTTTTATCAAGGACAGTTTTGAGTTCTTATTATTTCATTAGGCTCATGCATTATTATATTCCATGCTCATCATCACATAGGAGATGATTTCCATTTGTAACGTACTGTAGCATGGTTGTCATTTCCAAATCCCAGCGTGTCCAGGCACTGTGTGAGTAATTTGCCGTGGAGCTTTGCAGTGAGGTGAACAGGAACCTGGCAGGGCTGATGGCTAATGGGATTTAGCACTCACGCTAACGCTCTGCATGCAACCGTGCAAATCCATGAAGAGGACCGTTTCTATGCGAGGTGACAAAGTAATCTGTCACCCATGGCAACGGCTCATTTTCAGCAGCTGCTTTTGGCAGTCTCACCCCGGCGTGCCCCTCCTTAAAACAACTACTAATTGTGCTCTTTTCAGAGCAGCGGTTTAAGGTGCATCTTTGATCTATATTTTGAGTACTACGCAAGAGAGAAAATCGCAAGAGAGAAAATCGATTTGATTATCTGTTACGGTTACCTCATCAAGTCACACATTGATTTGCTTACTTTTGGCTCCTGTAACTCAAATCAGAATCAACTTTTTTATTCATGTCAACTACAGATGTAAAAAAATAATAATACCCTATTGGCCTGAATATAAGACTATGTTTTTTTCCCAATGGAAATATCCAAAAAATGAAGTCGTCTTATATTCAGGGGCTATACTATTTGACATTCAATGTTCTTTTTTCTGTAAATGGTTCTTGAAAAATGAGGTTCGTCTTATTATAAACGAGTCGTCTTATATTCGGGACAATATGGTAATAAGGTTTTTGCACAAGCTCCATCCATGCCCCGTAGAGAAAGAAAACAAAATAAGAAGTAAGGAAGGGAGAGTAAGGATAAAAATAACACAAACAGTAAAGACTGGAGAGAAACATGCCAAGGATAGGCAACAGGCAACTGTATCTACACAAAGTCCAAGGGCCAGCCTGATATAACCTAAAACAGTTTGCTGGTAGCCATGTGAAAGCTGTTCAAAAACCAACTGGTCTTGCCCTTAATGCTACTCTAGGCCTCCTTGCCTGCCCGCAGCCAGTCTAGGCAGCGTCAGGGATTTAGGCGCTAGGGTTTTGCTACAAACATTGCTACACCCTTCTCTAAACCTACCCCTAAACCTAACCGCAAGCAGATTTGACTGTTATCAGTGGATAAGATCGCAGTTGTCATCTTATCGGTGAGTAGGCTCCCAGACAACATGCCTCCTCGATAAGATGGTGTGATAAGCAGCCTACTGGGAATTATCGCTTGATAATGGTTGAAGCGGGTGGTCTAGGGTGGATGAACAATTTGTGTTTGACTGGGCTGGTGCCTTGTCCTTGAAGAGTGCTGTGCTTTGACTACACACTTATCCTTGTATAGTTTCTGGAGGGAGGGAACCTCTCAGAGCCTCCTGTGTGTTTTTTGTTTCTGATCTGTGTGCCGTACATCTTTCCAGGTGAGCTGCCACTCTCGCTGGCAGCATGCACCAACCAGCCTGACATGGTACACTACCTGACTGAGAATCCCCACAAGAAAGCTGACCTGCGTCGCCAGGACTCCCGCGGTAACACAGTGCTGCACGCCCTGGTGCACATCGCAGACAACACCCGAGACAACACTCGTTTCGTTACAAAGATGTACGACCTGCTGTTGATCAAGTGCGCCAAGGTCTACCCAGACTGCAGCCTGGAGAAGATCCTCAACAACGACGGCATGTCACCGCTTATGATGGCCGCCAAGTTGGGCAAGATGGGGGTATGAATGATGATTACACACACTAAATGAATTATTATGCATTATACATGGAGATAAACAGAGCACATTACAGTATTAGGGAGGTTAATGCCATCATGTTTCTATATGGGGAAAGTGCAATTATGTGTAACTAAATGTTGATTTATTATTTGTTGTGCGCAGGTGTTATATACTGAATATATGTTGTGAACTTGTAGAGAGGTTATTTTGTTGCTCAACAAAATAGGTGCACAACTAGTAACACAGGCATTCAACTTCCCCACGATCTCCAGGTTTTCCAGCACATCATTCGGCGTGAGATCAAAGATGAGGAGGCCCGCCACTTGTCCCGTAAGTTTAAGGACTGGGCTTATGGACCTGTGTACTCTTCCCTCTATGACCTGTCCTCACTGGACACCTGTGGAGAGGAAGCGTCAGTTCTTGAAATCCTCGTCTATACCAGTCGCAATGAGGTGAGCCAGAAGATGCAAGCTTATGTCTACTAGTCCTTTTTGTTGCTTTTCTTTTTGCCAGCTGCTTCAAAAGCGTCTTGAAAAATATGTTGATCTTCCTCTACTAGGGTCTGTAGTGGAGACTTTTTCATATTTGGCTGCCCCGAGGCTCCAGAGTCAATGCGAGACCTACCCATAAAATCCCATAGATCTGAGCGGCATAAAAAGCATATTCTGAACACTACAACGCAAAGCCGTATGACTCTAAATGTTGATAAATGAGGGCTTGCTGCAGCTGACAATTATGACCAAGTCATTCTTGTTTCTTTCATGTTCCGTAAATGTATACTTAAGTCATCAGAGATGCTTGACAAAACTTGAAAATATGTTATTTATCATGTGCCTACATGTTTCGGATCCTATTCTCAGAATCGCCATGAGATGCTGGCAGTCGAGCCCATCAATGCCCTCCTGAGAGCTAAGTGGCAGAAGTTTGGTGCGGCCACTTTCTACATCAGTGTTGTGTCCTACCTCATCACTATGATCATCTTCACCCTTGTGGCTTTCTACCACCCATCACGTGGAACTGTGAGTGAAAAAGTGCTGAATATTATTGTATAGTTTGTGTATTTAGTAATATGTACACATGCCGGTAGCTTTCATACTCTTCAGTCATGGCTGTACTGTCACTTTAACTGGTCCCAAAAAATGTGAACTTCCTTTAAAGGTTACAGGTTTGGCCTTATATCTTACATAAACATAGACCAAACTTCTGTGTGTATTATCCAAAGTAATTAGAATGATACTGAACTCACTTCTTGAATAGTTGAGCCAATATTTGGCTTGACATTACTGTTGAATTTAATCAAATTAAATAGTACCTTTTCTCCAGGTACTATTTCTGGCTAGACTTTTCCAAATCATCTCCTGCCGTGCCTTAAAATGCATTAAAACGCTAATAAAACTTGACAACACACACACACACACACACACACACACACACACACACACACACACACACACACACACACACACACACACACACACACACACACACACACACACACACTACATCATCAGATTGTATGTCTTGTTTCTCTGTCCAGCCTCCATATCCCTACACCACATCCACAGACTACCTGCGCATGGCTGGGGAAATAATTACCCTTGCATCAGGAATCTTCTTTTTCCTCACCAACGTGAGTTGACATGCTGAAGCCTCATTGTGGTTTTAAATGTCCCTCAATTTCTTGCATCAGCTCGAATCTGCAATGACAGCGGAAAACAACATGACGGGAAATGTCTATCCTGTGCTTTGTAGATTAAGGACCTCTTGCTGAGGAAGTGCCCCGGGGTGAACTCGTTATTTATCGATGGTTCCTTCCAGTTGCTCTAGTAAGTGTCCACCAGCCACCCCCTAACTCACCTTTGCTGTTGCTCTCTGACTATTACCCCAGGCTAATTTCTCATCCCTTTTAATTGAGTCATCTAATTAATTCCACAAGCTCCTCTCTGGTATGTTTTATCGTTTACATTTTTAATTAAACCTCTGATCCAAACAGAGAGCCGGGGAATGTCTGGCACTTCTCTGAATCACTTTTATTTAAGCCATTAACATTGCGCCTGTGATGCTTACATTATGGTAAAACACCCTATACACCTGTACTGGTATATTTCCTCAATGTAGAGCTGCCATCTGGGAAGTTTGCTCTACGTCTCTCACCCAGTGTTTTCCAAACCCATTACTTTAAGACCCAAAAGAGAAATTAGACGTTTGCCCGGGACAAGAAGAAATGGTTCCAGATTTACTGCACAAGCTAGATAGGCTATTTTCACTACTTATTAGTTTGTTTTTATGGAATGTCTTAGAATTGTATGTTTTTGTGGGGAAATGTATTTATTTATTAGTAGATTATTACTTGAGACCTGAGTCGTGTAACCTATGCATACAAATTCAACTGTGACCCAACAAATGGCTAACCCTAACCCACTGTTTGAGGAAACAGTGCTTTAACTACAACGTCTCTCCTCCTCTAGCTTCATTTACTCCCTGCTAGTGATCGTAACGACAGCTCTCTACCTGTCTGGCATCGAGGCCTATCTGACAGTCATGGTGTTTGCTCTGGTATTGGGATGGATGAACACACTGTACTTCACCAGAGGCCTGAAACTCACTGGCACCTACAGTATCATGATACAAAAGGTAAAAGCCTCCTGCAAGGGGCCTGGTGGAAATATGAATGAATCAATGAATGAGCGAACCATTATGAAACCATACCATTGCTATTGGATAATAATAGCACTCTTATTATGGTTCTCAGATTCTTTTCAAAGACCTGTTCAGATTTCTCCTGGTCTACGTACTCTTCATGATTGGCTATGCATCAGGTAGGACTCGGTTCAAGTTACTTTACAGAAGTACCTCGGCTAGGTCTGAGGTATTCGTTTTCATGTTGAAAAATATCAGACGTGGTGTATGCTTGTAGATCAACTGTGCCGCCCATCCATTGCACAAGACTCAGTTCTTTTTTACTGCTGTTTATTAACACCATGCTGAAGACACAGTGCTGTAAACTAACAAAAACGAAACACTAATTTAGACACTCAGTTACATTCGCGATAATACACAAGCTCACAATAACATACACAAAGAAATACAATACTGAGCAATTCATGTGCCTGCTTGCACATGAATGGAGGGGGTTGGCTTGGATCTTCACTCTTTCTGGAAAACCCTTTTCTATTTCTTTCTCTATTATTCTTATAATTCAGTTTACTTCCTTCTGCTTTACACCTTAAGTTAACTTTACTTATTTAGTTTACTTAACTTCTTATTTGCTTTACTTTCTTCTGGTTTACTTTACTTTCTTCTGCAGAGTTCTCTCTCAGTGACCTGCACAGTGCAATCTCCTTCAATGTAATGAGAGTTCTCACTGCACTCTCACTCGCAACAGGTGAAACCAAACATGCTTAATTAGCAGAGGCAAGCTGCAACACAGACACTTAATAGGTAACTCTCAACCCTTAGGACAACCTTCGTTGTGCGCCCCAAAAGAACAAAACACAGAAAAATATAATATGAAATGGCAGCAGTAACTATTTTGGACATTGTTTGGAAAGAAAAAAATGTATCAGTGATTTCTTTGTATATGGTACTTTAAAAAAAAATCATATTTACCCTGTGTAATTTGCATTTATAAAATGTCCTAAAAGGAAAACAGAAATACAAATTGTAACATTGACCAATGTTCTATACAAAAAAACCAAAACATTAAATCATCCACAAAAAACGTGTTTTTGTGATAGCCCTAAGCACGACTGACTGAGGCGCTCCTAGAAAGTTGTATGACACCCTTTCATACAATGTGTGTACAGTATATGTGTGTTCCGTGTCTTGTGTCCAGCCCTGGTGTCACTGCTGACGGCGTGCCCTGTGTCAGGGCCGGAGTGCGAGAAGGGCTGCCCCGCCTACCCCGACTGCAGGGACTCTGACACCTTCAGTGCCTTCCTGCTGGACCTGTTCAAGCTGACCATCGGCATGGGAGAGCTGGACATGATCCACAGTGCCAAATACCCGGCAGTGTTCCTCATGCTGCTGGTCACGTACATCATCCTCACCTATGTGCTGTTGCTCAACATGTTGATCGCGCTGATGGGAGAGACGGTGGGCCAGGTGTCAAAAGAGAGCAAGAAGATTTGGAAGCTACAGGTGCATGGAAAAAAAAATCTTTATTCCGATTGTCATCACTGTGTATTGTGGTTGAATTACATAAACGGAGAACTCTGTTTAATTAAGTCCCAATAAATAGTAACGCAGTGCATCAGAGAAGGAGTGTAATCGAGTAGACGGAAATTAATTAATCCAAATCGGATTAGCTCTGGAGGCTACTGTATGAGGTCGCCTGGTCTGCGACAGTCTTGCCGTAAATCAGCAGGTCCGCCATCAAAGTCGTCCGGCCCCATTATAACTAATGGTTGGAATAATCTTTGGGCGCCAATACCGGTAACTACTGATCTAAATCAAAAGCTATAAAATCCTCATTGAAGCACTAATTCTTGACGGCCCATAGTGGCACTAACGTTATTCGCAGTAGGAAGTATATGACCTCTCTTTGTTCCCCATCCTTTGTTTTGTTTAATCGTAGCCACCTCTAAGATGAAGCCCAGCGACGTCATGTGCGTCTGAAACTTTGTCCGGATGGAAACAAACACAGGCACAATGATTTAATGGGCGGTAATGGTTCCAGGCACTTAACGTGTTAACAGCCGTTTTTGTCCTTCCAGCTCTTAAGCGAATAAACACCAAACACTTTATTTTTTTATTTCACTGTGTGACCGCAGTGGGCAACAACCATCCTGGATATTGAGAGGTCCTTCCCAGTCTGCCTTCGCAAGTCCTTTAGAGCTGGTGAGATGGTGACCGTAGGGAAGAACTTGGACGGAACTCCGGACCGGCGCTGGTGCTTCAGGTAGATATTACCATCATCATGATTAGCCAATGTACTCCATGATCGATGCAACCACTCAGCCCGTTTTCATGTTTTCAGGGTGGACGAGGTCAACTGGTGTCACTGGAATCAGAACCTGGGGATCATCAATGAGGATCCAGGCAAGATTGAGGTCTGCCAAGGCAACGGGGTGCAGCAGACTGTCAGAGCGCTGAGGAGAGGTGAGAGTCTATACTGTGTTCACGGGTATACTGGGGCCAATAGTGGCTCAGACAAAATTAATGTGACAAGTCAGATTCATACTTTGTCATAATTAGGATGTTCGAGACAAAGGGTGCAATTCCCGATCGCTGTGGTGTAGCCAGGTATGGTGTAAGTCCTCTCATTGGCTGCATGGCAGCGAATCAGGTCTGGGGCCTTGAGGTAGGCCCGAAAGCCTATACCACCAGGCCTGGGCCTACCAAATAATTATCCATAATAATTAAAACCAGTCATCAAGAGCTTCAACTCATGATGAACAAAGCCGGCGAGTACAGTAACATTTTTAATTGGGGGGGTCAGGTGATTTCTGGACCTTTTGAATTGCAGGTTTTAATTATTCTGGGTAATTATTTGGTAAGCTCAGGCCCAGGGCTGGTGGTATAGGCTTTCGGCCTACCCCAAGGCTGCCATGCAGCCAATGAGAAGACTTACACCATACTTGCTACACCACAGCGGTTGAGAATTGCACCCAAAATCTTTAGTACACAATGTACTCATTTTGAGCCATACGGACCTGAGTGGGACCCAGCAAACGAAAAGGAAAGTTAAAGTAAAGCCCTGTTATTTATTTCCCTTCCAGATCGCTGGTCCACGGTGGTCCCTCGAGCAGTAGAGCTGAGTAAAGGTCCAAGGCATCGTGATCTGGTGTTAGAGATGGAGCCCTTTGCGCAAACACATTGACCATGTGCAGACTAGGTGCTAAGCGATGTACAAGACACAACAGGGCATCACCAGGACCAGCGAGGTCAACGCTTTCTGTTACTCAGAGTAGCCAAGCCTGAGTTACCTGAACCCAATATGCACATCTATGCACAGTTTTCAACCAGAGGCCCGATCCGACATGGAACCGAGGTTAATCGATCACTCACCCAATACAGAGATTCTAAGCAGTATGCCCAAGAATAAAGGGCTATTGCAAATAAGTTATACGTCTAAGTGACATGGATTTAATGGCAGTGTAATGTAATACCAAAGTAGGTAAATTAGTTTATAAAGATAATTATATTACATATCATATTTATTTTCAGCATGGCTTTGCAAAACACTGTGCATTTTATCATTTGATTACCGGACTTGTCCTCCCTCATAAATGTGCATTTTTTTGTTGATGGTTTATCCCTTGCAATTCCATAAGATTAGACAGTAGGCTAAAACCTATTTCAAAGTCTATAATCTGCAGAAATACTTTTCAGGCAACTATAGTGAACTCACTATCATCATCACTATCACCACTTAATAATGTCTAGTGACTAGATGATATGGTTCTACTTCTAAGAACATATAATTTCATCACAAATTGCTGACCCATCTGACTTAAGCATAAGCATAATTAAAAATAAAGAACAGTAGATTGGGTCCTAGCCTACAGTTCCATAGAGGTAAATTAATTTCAGATTTGTTTACCTGAGACATGCAGCAGTTATATAATGGACCAAGAGAGGATTCTGGAAGCAGATACACTGGGGTCTCTCAGGTAGCGTCTATTCTAAAGGGTCTGCTGGTTCGGCTGGACAAAGGACTGTTTACCCATATGTGTGCTGAACTCATTTGACCTTTTGTAAAAAGGAAAGGAGAATTGTAAGAATAAAGCAGCCTAAATAAGAGGCTAGAGATTTTAATACAGTGGGAGAACACACTGGATGTGCAGCTTCTTGAAGAAATACTCAACCTGGAAGAACAACAAATACACCACAACAATAATGATCATAATCAAATAATATTACCCTTCTATTGTGAAAACACGGGCAGTGAAAGTATGCTGTACCTCTGCTTTTTATATCATATCATACTCAGGGATGTCACAAAGAGTATTCAGTGCCACAGAATCATGTCTGTTTGCATTAGCATTATTATTTACTTACTTGCCCGTGGAAGTTCATTTTCATTGCTGTTGGGCAGCAATGAAAATGAAAATGTAAGGCATTTTTTATGAATGCCATTTGACTGAATAATTATTACAATGCATCCATTGAAAGATACCGTAATACCTGTTAAAGGTTTCCCCCTGGAAGCAATAATACACATATTTGGGAAGTTTTTGCATTGTTTATTTATTTTTGTTTTGTATGTAGATTTTGATTGAAAAATGTGTTTATAATGGATTTGTATATTTAGCATGTACAGTAGGCTAGTTATTCTACGAGTCAAATCCATTAAGTCCACATGATCCACATCTCATCTTTTATACGATCTACGTTTTCTACATTTTGTACTTATCAGGAAAACATCGTGAAAGAAACAGAATGGATTTAGCTGACAGTGCAGGAAGCTTGCTGCTTTCAGTGGGACTGATGTACATACAGTGCACTATGCCATTTACTGATGTGTGTTTAATATAGGAATACAGGGATATTGTTTTGAACAAGGTGGGCATGATGAGCAGGTTACAGTTGTCAAGCAAATATGCAAATGGAAGACAATAGTAATCCATGTTATGGTTTGTCTTTGCATTTCCAATGTTATTGTTCCTCTGCAGCTGGGGTATTTGCATAATCAACTCCCAGGCCTTGCTATTATGTTGTGCAGGGTTTTCATTGCATTTGGCTCCTTGCCCTATTCAGCTCCTTGTTTATGCGCATCTATAGTTGTGTATGTGTTGTACTCCAAGATGACACACTTAGATAAACAGCAGACTGTGCAATTTATTTTGATGAAGGTCAGAGGTGATTGTTCACTACACTGCCTTGCATTGCTTCTATTGTTCAAGTGCCATGCATTTTGTTAATCTTGTAGAACTGTTGTATATGTCTAAACTGATTTTAAGAAGAATAAATATTATATTGGTTTACAACATTTAAGCACATATGAATGTGGCACTGCCTAGTGCGAGGTAGTGTTTGCCACAAGGCACTAGTTGAAAACACTCAAAACAATTACTGGGGGAAAAAACGCCAGGGTTGTTGGATGCAGAGAAGTTGGTTGTTCAATCACTTGAAACAGGCAGACTTGAAGAACAAAAGTTATACTGGGCAGTTTGGCCTCCTCACACCAGTCCCGCATTGAGTGATTGCAGTGGGAGGCCTCCCCACTTATAAAGCTAAGCCCCTCCCATGGACCATACCAATCCCTGAATTGATTCCACAGTTAACTGTGATGTAGACATTACAGTTCAGATTTTCTGTACATATTTAAAGTGCTACACATTACTAATCAAAAATATCCACAGAATATAAACATAATTGAAATTGAAGTTATTTAATATAAGTGCTATAGTGTTACTTTTACAGACAATCCAACATTGAAGGATTCCATTTGTAGACCACTTATTGCAGTTCCTTCTTTGGCCTGCTGATGGCTGCAGAGGTTTAAATTGCTCTGCTGTACTCACATTAATTTGTTGCATGAGAAAGGCCAAAGAGGAGTTTTTCCTTCTCTTTATGGTACTGTTGTACATAATACTTTCCAGGAATTTGTTAACAAATGAGACATTGAAGTGTCTATAAAGGTAATGTTTCACTGACACTGTTCTATTATTGGCCAGCAATGGACTTTTGCTTCCCTTAATGAGGCGCAAGCTGGCAAAAGCTTTATATAATTATTACTGTATGTTGTTGTCTTCCATCTTTCACCATTACGCTTCCACTTTCTCCCCATTCCTAACTAACAGTTCTGATTTCCAATCATTCATTGCAAACCCCCTCACTCCGACCCCACCCCCTCCCTCTCTAAGGCCAGTTAGGCTATAGTGCTGAAGGACACAGGGAATCTCTTGCCACCTCACAGAAGATGCTAATCCTCTTTGCCCCAAGTTTAACTGGGCCACTAATCCTCCAGGTTTATCTAAGCAGTGAGCACCTAGTGCTGCTGACGACTTGGCCTGCTCTCCTCCCTGCAGCCTCTTAAGTAGGGCAGGACTGGGGCCTGCGAGTGTCACCGTCAGCAACTCTGGAACCGCACACTTCCACAGGAAGCATAAGCTGTTAACAGAACGGTTTTATTGCTTATTGTGTGTGTGTGTGTGTGTGTGTGTGTGTGTGTGTGTGTGTGTGTGTGCGTGTGCGTGTGCGTGTGCGTGTGCATGTGCGTGCGTGGATACTTCCTCTAGGTTGCCTGTCTTAACACACCAAGCAACAACCATGTGTGTGTGTGTGTGTGTGCATGTGTGTGTGTGTGTGTGTGTGTGTGTGTGTTGCACATTGGCCTTCCTCACTCAACCCTCCTGTTTCAGCTGAGTAAAGCTTCATAGTAACTTGTATACCTCGGCCCAGTGGCGTCCCTCAGTGAATGAAACATCTCAATACGCTGGCTGGACATCAAAGGCCTTCTCAGATCTAACACACACAGTCCGGTGCATTGATCATCCCAGTGCCTGAAGAATGCCTGCAGAAGAAGTTGATTGAAAATTGTACACAGGCTTCCATCACTGAGCCATTCTCTTAACAAAACAGGAGAGGTACGCACGCCTCTCAAAAGGACGACTCAGAGAAACTGCCTGACTTTGTTTTTTCTCTTTCTCTCAAAGGTTGAAGCTCCCTCACAAGGTGGTGTTAATTATTTTTTGCTTTGAAATAATTCCCTGGAAATCATTTCATGATTACCAGTGAAATAGCTCACCGACATGTGACATTTCTGGGTAGAACGACCGAGCAACCCGGCGTTGGAGGAGAGGAGGGTACAGCCAGGGATGTATCGTTGGTTATGAGGCTTGTGAGATGACCTTTCAGTTCATCTGAGATGAGACGAGGTAGCTGAACCTGAAATGATTCAGAGTGTCTAAACTGACAGGCGAGGGCAGGGCCATGGCAGAGCATCAGCCTGCTGCCGGCTGCCCGGCTTCCATAGGCATCTCTCGTGATTTATTGTGAAATTGCCAGGGACTCAATGTGCCGTGCAGGTGAATGAGTTTTGCTAATAAGAGAAGTGTTTCTGCTCCACAGATCCCCTTTTCTGTCTGAGTGAGCGTGTATGAAATCAGTGTGCAGTCTCCCTGTTCCACACGCTCTGGTGGAGGCGGCTGGCTCATCAGTCTGGGGCTTATCTGATGTTTTAGGTGGGTTGAGGTTGGGAATGAGGGAAGAATAGAGGAAAGGGGCTCAGCACTGCGCTTGTGAAGGTGCTCGTGTAGCTGCAGCCCTGCCTGAAAACCACCAGAACACCTTGGCCTGGGGGGCATGAGTGGTATGTTTATTTTCCCATGTGGGAGTCCAACTTTTCTGCTGTGCTTAAGGCGCTTACTGGTGCCGACCTGTTTTCTTCTGTGCTTACTATGGTGACTATACTAGGGTCTTCTGTGGTACTTAACTCTCTCATACAGTAGGTGATTGCTTACTATGGGGCCTACTACTCTCATTGCGACCACAGGTCGCAGTTAACTATGAAATTGTGTATTTCCCATCAAATCCTGTATACTCAAGACACTTGAACTTCCTGCACTGCCAGCCTCTAATCTTGTCTTCAAGTCTATAGCATGGTTATAGACATGAAGTATCAGTCAAGTATAATGGTCACTGGTCAGTATTGTCCATGCAGTGTCAAGTCAGTACGATGGTTTGGGGGTTCGTGCTGTTACAGTAGAATATGTAATATACTCTTTATAATTTTGAATTTAATTTAGCTTTATAATTGTTCTTCTCATATGTGAAAATAATGTGTGATAACAAAATGTGGCCTGCCGGCTGACAGTCTACACAAAGATCACAAAATCACTGATCGCTCCTGCAGTTTGCAATACAATATTATCTTCAGCCACACAAACACATAATTAACCCTCTTCTCAGCGGCTAGATTTCTGCAGAGCCAAGCTGTAAAACGAGGTAAATGCCAGTCATGCCAACCATAGTGGCAATGTTTCACAGAATGTGTCATAAAGCTTTAGAATCATAACATTATTCTTCTTGTTTTTGTTACTGTGTAGTTCAAATGGGATCTTGATGATGGTAGATTCAACCTACCATCTCCAGAGAGAGATAATGAGAGAGAGAGAGAGAGAGAGAGAGAGAGAGAGAGAGAGAGAGAGCAAGTTGAGGGTGAGTAAGTGTGAATGGTACCATAACATAAAACAGGCATAGAAGTCATCCGCTTTATTTAATTTCGTCAAACGATATTACAGTGAAAAGTGAACAAATTAAAACCACCCATCTACATTAAAATAAATAAATTTCAGTCCTGAGATTGACAACAAGCAGGAAACAGAAATCAATGTCTACTATGGTAGTTGGGATGGGGGTAGGATGGGGAGGTACAGTGGCAGTTTCAGCAGATTGAAGATGGTGGTGGTCAAGAGATCAGGGGAACTGGACAACAGGAGAGGGGTAGAGGGTAAGCAATCACTTGGATGCTTGGCTGTAGGCACATTCAAAAGTTGAAAACCCCAAGATTTTACAGCTTTTTTCTTTTATTTTTTCACTTATTTTGAAATCCAAAATTTCTATATTATTGTCTTTTAGAAGGAAAAAAAGAGGGGGGGGGCAAGGTGTTCTTTTTTCTTGATCCTGAGGAGACAAAATCATTTTGATACATAAAAACAACACTGCAGGGAGAACAATAAGAGATGCTTTATAGATTTCCCATTTCCATATATATTATTTTCTCAAGGTTGCAGCACCCTCAGACTTTGGCAGCGTTGGTGCGTTTGATATCATTCTGGAATCAGCCCTGTTTTGTCTACAGGAACATTCAGAGCGCCACACAGACAATAAATAAAGGAAACTAAAAAAAAAGGCAAAATCCCCAAACTTTTTCGTTGAGATCAGATATATACTGTAGCAATATTCCCACCACAGGAAACACATTATTTGGAGGCTGAGAGCATTTTCATTCGAGCAAATGATTGTTAGATAAAAAAAAAATCTATACAATCACCCCATACAGTATATCAACATGAGCATTTGAATTTATGACTGGCTATTATGTTATATGTACTGAGGAGGCAGCTCTGGGTTTGAGGGAAAGCGTTATCTGCACAGGCCAATGTTCTTTGAAGTAGCTTACCTTCTGTTATGCCTAAACTACCATATCAAATGATACCCACATGCCATTCATCCAGTTGTATACTGCAGGGCACTGCTAAAAATAATAATACTAAAACATTGTGCTCTTACTCTTGCACAAGCCACAGCAAATCCTTTAATGATATTGTGCAATACGGACATAAGGCTGGTGGGTCAACTATAAGAGCCTCCTCAGGACCATCTGAATTATTGATTAAAGCATTTTCTTGCTAGATAGGAGCCAAATGGAGTGGGCTATGCTTATGATTTTATCTTCTTCAGTTGGCAGTGGAGGTTAAGAAGGGGTATAGAAGAGGACTCTGAGATGAGAGCCCCAGGGGCCCAAGGGCAGCCAGGGGACATGACTGAGGTTGGGCAAAAGCGGAGTGGAAGGGGCAGCACCCCCCCTGTCATCTGTAGGTTAGAGACACAGCGCCAAGATTCTACAGAGAGAGCAGCTGCCCTTATTTTTTTCCCTATCCCATGACTCTCTCCTCACCATCCCTGTGTTGTGAGAGTGCACAGGCACTACTAACCCTCCTTTGAATTTGTACAGTACATGTCCAACCTCTCCTCCTGCTCACAGCAGTTAAAGTGCGTAATACAGGACTAGACCTTTGCACTGGGTAAAGTCTTCATGGACTTACTGGGATTTACCAGGGGATCTCCATGACCAGTAGTAAGTCGATTCCCCTCCACTTTGTCCTCAGATCGTCGTTATCTGAGTGTCTCATTGCCCTTGAAATATATTGGAACACTTCTTTTAAGTGCTATTTGAAGGCTGCAATGTATCAGTTATAATACCCAAACCTACTGAGTGTGAAGCACGTACTGCCAAAGCTTAGCTATACGGTTCAAACTGTGTTCTTGTGTTCTGTGTATATTATGGAAAACTGGGGCTCCAATTGGTTGCTTGATGAGAAGGACAATGACGGTTTTAGAGGATGATATTCATTGTGATTGTGAAGCCACAGCGAACTGAAAGAGCCAGGACTGAAACCAGCACCAGGAACGTGGCAATTATCCTGATTACTGATGCTTCGAGGCTTCTCTGACCCCCAAATCCCTCCCTCTATCTCCCTCTTTTTTTTCCTGAGATCTGTCACAGTGCACGGGGCCCCCTCAGCCGGCCAGGGCACCGCACAAGTTCACAACCATGCATAATCCAACAGAAAACAAATCCCCTCCATCAAACAGCCCCAGCTTTTCAAAGCAGGCCCCAGAGCCTGAGATGCATGGTGTGGTGCCGAGGCCCTCGGAGACTGTGTGGAGGCCAGGGGCGGATCTAGGCATTGGCATGGGGGGGGGGGGGGGGGGGGGGGGCAGACTGCCCCGCACCAAACATGATGGCATTCTAAACAACCCACGATATTTCAAATTAAAATGCTTATATTGAAAATGATTTTAAACACGACTATTGTGGCTCCACTAAACAAACAGCATTTCATCATTGAAAACAGAAAACTCTCTGAGTCAGACCTTTAGCTTTATGCATGCTGCGTGTATGTTGCAACTTCAACAACTGAATATTATTGATGATTGCCTAATAAAAGTCCTGCAACCGAAAATGGTATGGGTGCGGCTTCATCGCCCGTGTCGCCTCGTGCCACGGGCGATGAAGCTGTCCCCATACCATTTTCCCCTGCCCCCACCACCAATTGGGAAATGTTATATCCGCCCCTGGTGGAGGCTATAGCCCCCCTCCCAAAACAACAACTCCATCCTCCCCTTCCCAGCTACTGCTGCTAACCTTGGGTTTGTTTAAGCACTGCTGAACCCTGTTGGCCCTGGATAGAGGAAGGAGGGGGGTTGGATAATGACATGCCATATGCCACTTTGCCTCTGCAGCTGAGTGAGCCCTCGCATAGATCGGCTCAGGCACAAATCTGTTCGAAATTTAATTCCATTATCCTAATATGGGCTGAGCGTCCATTGTCCAAATCTGGAATCCGAGAATGGAGCTGGGTGCTAGGGGTTAGAGGGTAGAGGGTGCGTCCCACCAATCGGAGCTCACGCCTGGTGTGCGTGTATGTTGCAGAACTGGGGCACAGACCATTTGGAGCCGCCTGTATGGTAATGGGAGCTACAAAATAAAGACGCTGTATCTAATTTCTGCGTTCCATTAAACACGATAAGTGCGAGATTTTGTACTATTTCTGTTAAAACAGAAAATAATTATTTTTACCCCCTCCTCCCCCACCCCACCTCCCTGGAAGTCCCTTGCCGTTGGAAACGGGGTTGATTTCAGCCCTGAATGAACGCTCTCTACCGGCAGCGTCTAGCTGCCAGGCGTCATCCAATATTCCCATTAGTAGAGCAAACTTGTGCCTCAGACCTCCGCTGGTGGGAACGGCCTGACACCATGGAGGAACCCGACTGCCTCCAGTGTCTCCTCCTCTCTTCAACAGCGTGACAGGGTTTAATGCTCGGATGCCGAAAAACCAAAGGGAGGGGATTTAGAGACTGGATGTATCTGTAAAATCTGTCAAAATATTTCTACAAGATAGAAAATATGCTGGAATCAGAACGGCGGTTGGGTGTACTGAAACAACAAATAAAAAAAATGGAATGTTAAGGAGGCTTACTGTGCAAATTCAAGTCAAGGGCTTGTTATTCCTTACACTGTGTGAGGGTTTGTCGGCCTTCAAAGACAGTAGCACTTTCACAAACACCATTAGCTTTACTGATTTAAGGCTCATGGCTAAGATTAAGCTAGGGTTATCATAAAGAGGAAAGGAGGTTTGGATAAGGAATGCTAAATGATCAAAGAAACAATATTTTTTCCTCTTCCTCTCACCTGCCAATTCATCTAAAGAAATTGAGATAGGGCTGGGGGTTGTTAAAAGCACTTATAAATTATTCCTTTAAACAGCACTATGTGGCATTTATCTGTATGGCCCAGTTGTAACCCTTGATGTAACAAGCGGACCAATTAGATTCAAGTTGTCTTGACGGCAGAGACGAGTCTACTTCGCCCATCCTTTTACTAAGAGCAGCTCTGAATCCTATCTGTACAAACAACCAGGGCTCAATTTCCCTGACTGCTAGAGGACATACTTAAAATAATGACAAACTTCAAAGCCAAGATGTGGCCTCTGAATATATTCTTAATGAAATTTATTTTACACCTCAAAACGAAAAAACAAAAAACAAAACAAAAGATGGGGATTGGGGACTTGGTACATTGGGAATGTATTCACAACTGTAGTTTACATTTTTGGTGTAAGCTCAGAGAAAAATGTTAATACAGTCATAATAATTGCACTTCATAAATCTAGACCGATGCCAGTATTTCCTGACAACAAAGCTCCGACTCCCTCTCTCCCTCTCCAGTTAATAAATTCAATTTACCATTGAAATTTGACTGACAAAAGAAATGCTAATTTAAGACCAGAGGACTGCAGCACTGATCCAATTTTTCTCTTTCACTCGAGTCCCACAAGGCATTAAACATCTCAGTAATTTAAGTGCAGTACATTCAAGGGAACCTCACAGTCATAATAAATATTTCACTGCTGTGAATCATCAAATTAATGACTGGCCTGGGCTAAATGCATCTCAACCACGGGCTGAAATGGACAAGGAAAGCAGTGAACCTCATCTCATCTCATCTGACATGAGAGGACAGGGCATGATTGTTTTCATTTTGTTATTGTTTGGGGGTTTGGGGGGTATATAGGGTGCCAGAAACAATCCCACTTGTTCCCACCTCTTGCTCTCATTGTGATAGCACAGTATGAGATGTGGGGCTGTAGTCACACACTTAGAGAGACAAGAGAGAACTCATTCTCGATACTACGTTGATGTTGGGATAATATCTACTCTATGCCTCCATCAAAACACCAAAAGGTTTAGTCTACTTTGTAGATTTCTTGAGACGATTTTCTATATTTTTTTGCCAGATATAAGGATTTCTTTGGGGGACTGGTGGGTACCTTTGTCAGTCCTGGTGGTATAAATCTTATAATAAAAAAGTTTGGGGATTTTGAGAAATACAAAGCAAACACACGCATGCGTGAGCACGCACATGCGCACACACACACACACACACACACACACACACACACACACACACACACACACACACACACACGCATACATATTAGGTTAAGTGAATAACCTCTCAGTCATGACATTCATCATTGTAACATTTTGTTTCCTCTTTTCTTACTTTCTTTCTTTCTTTTCTTTCTTTTTTGCAACATTTTCTTTTAAATAAGTGTTTCAAGATTTACTGTAGATTCCAGTGTTGGTTAGGAAAGAGAGCTCTCCCACTAGGTTCTTACAGAACCAAAGCAGCGACTATGTCTTACAAGAGGACATGAGAACTGCACATCAGCTTGAGGAGGAAAAATTAAATTAAAATAAAACCACAAATGAGAAAAAGAGAAAAAAAAGCATTTGAGAGACTTTTCCCCATAGCAGCCAATGCATACAATATACCTACAAATATATAAAACAACAAAAAATAGGTTCAAGTTTTTCAAGTTTCTTAAATATATCATATCCATCCAAACTACCCAATTCCAAACTTCAAAGTTAACAAGATTTCAAGCAGTGCAATTTATGTATCAATTATAACAGCAATAATAACTAATATTTTACTACCATTTTAATTCAACATTATGATTCTTGTACATCACGCCCATAATGTTCTTCTACTCTTGTGTCAGCGTGTGTGTGTGTGTGTGTGTGTGTGTGTGTGTGTGTGTGTGTGTGTGTGTGTGTGTGTGTGTGTGTGTGTGTGTGTGTGTGTGTGTGTGTGTGTGTGTGTGTGTGTGTATCCATGTAGACAGGTATTTGTGACACACTGTTACCGAGTTTGGGAACAGCCCTAGAATATTTGGCCCTTGGAGACCTTCTCAGTGACGGCCATAACAGTGGCATTATCCTCAGCATTTGGAATACAGGTGGCGTATGCACTTCATGTCAAGCTATGATTCTCATCACAAAGTCCAGGCAAGTTAAAATAAAACAAAACAAAAAAAGAGAATAATAATCAATCCAAAATTCCTATTGGCAAACCACACAATGGAACATCTGGAGAATCTTGAAATCCCTTTTCTCTCCCCAACTGGTTATTCACTCCCACCTCTGGGATTCCCTCTGCCTGCCTCAAAGACCACCAAACCCAGGACACACACAGACACAGACAAACTGACACTCGCACTCACACACGCACACACACACACACACACACACACAGACGCACTGAGCTGTTGATGCTCTGCTCTCAACAACCACGCTAGTTAAAGCAGTGACAATCTCCACAGATCTGTACCCGGAAACAAACAAAACAAAACAAAACAAAACAAAAAAAAAACATCTTCCACTCTGTCCTTTTCACTCTGATTTTCATCTTCTCAAATGTTTTATTTATTTATTTATTTATTTTCCCTCCTCTCCTCTCCAGATTTCCTTCCCCCTCTTTATCTGTAAACGGGGAGGCGGATATGTGCGTGCTGGTGGTCCAGAAGACGTGGCACAGACACAGTCTCGTAGCCTTTCCCCAGCATCTGCTCCTTGATGCAAGGCGGGTGGATGTCGTTGATCAGGTACTCCAGAGACTGCAGGCTGCTGCTCAGCACCGAGGTGTTGCACATGCTCCTGCTGGGCAGGCTGCAGCACAGGCCTCCTCCGCTGTCTATAGCAGGGTGGTGGTGGTGGTGGTAATGGTGGTGGTGATGGGGGTAGCCCATCTCCCTGTGCCCCGTGGCCGGCCCTCCCGCCGAGGTCCCCAGCAGCTCCTGGGGGTTGTAGCAGTCACTGTCGGGGGTCACCAGGACACTGTTCCAAGGCGGGGCGAAGTACTGGCCCACTGAGAAGTTGCCGTGCATCCCCACGCAGTTCAACGGGGAGGAGCTGACCTTGTCCAGGCCACCTCCCCCACTGGCACTCGCTGTTAGGTGATAAGGTCTGGAGGACGAGGAGGAGACCTGCGCCGCCATAATCCCCCCTCCTTGAACGCAGGTTTCGGGCGACTTACTGATTGCCCCGCCCCCTCCGCTGCCTCCGCTGTACATGCGGAGCACGGCCTGCTGCTGCTGTTGATGGTGGTGATGATGTTGTTGATGATGGTGGTGATGATGTTGTGGATGTTGCTGCTGTTGTTGTTGTTGCTGCTGCTGCTGCTTCTGCCAGAGGATGTAGTCCATGCTATCGGGGTAAACCCCGGCTTTCATCGCCTCCGCACTCGGGGCCGGCAGCCCGGCCGCCCCTGTGTACACCAGGTTGGCCTGGGGAACCATGCCCGCCACATAGCCCCCGCCTGAGGAGTTGGAGGAGACCCCCATGACAGCCGTGCCCTGCTTGGAGGGGCTGGAGTTGGCGGGCACAGTGGCGGTCCCCTGGCATACCTGCTGCAGAGCCTGGGCTTGGCAGTGCTGGTTGATCTGGTAGATGATGCTCTGGATGGAGGGGAGGTTGGATTGCGGGGGCAAGGCCAGGCCTCGGCCCCCCGTGACAGGAATCACCGAGCCAGCTACAGTGACGTTGGGGGGGACCGAGAGCCCGGGGCCTTCGGGGGGCTTCGAGGGCCCCGTGTGGTATACGATTTGCCCGTGGCCGTTGGCTAAAGTGCTACTACTAGGGGGCGGGTACGGGGCTACAGCTATGTGAGCCGGAGAGAGCTTAGTCCGTCTGCCTTCGGAGTTCTTGAGGACGCCCTTTGAGGGGCCGAAAGTGGAAGTTGTTGACGACGCTGAGGATTTGATGATGGCGAGCAAGCCCTGATAGCCCCCCGTGTGGATGTGTGGGTAGGGGCTGTAACGCTGTCCTGTGGTGTCGTATCCATTCACAGTCCGGTTAAGGTGCTTGTGCTGCGGAACCCTGATGTTTGTGGGGAAGATCTTGATGGACAAAGGGTTGTTGGCTGTCTTCTGGGCATAGGCGTCGAGCTCTGCCACAGTGGGATAGCGGGGGGAATGCATGGGCGTCACCAAGTCACCTGCAATAGAAAAAGGGAGAAACATTTTATTAGTCGGGTGAAGGAACATAACACATAAATCGGTACATGTGAAGAGAAAGATACAGGTAACACAGGGCTTTTCATCAGCTAGAGAGTGGTGGAAAATGCAGATTTAAATCAATAACTCTTCATAGCCACCCACTAAAGTAGAATGTAATATTTTAAGACCACACCATACGTTGCTAGGTGAATAACATATAAACAGCACATTGCAGAAAGTCAAGCGCTAACCAGAGGGTCAGATTATAAATCAGGAGTGACATTCACTTCACTCCCCTCCTCCATTTCAGCTCTCTCTCTGTTTCACCTCATTTTCACACCCTCCTGTGGAAGTTCATCCCTAGACAAATGGATCTTTTTAAAAACTCATTCTGCCAAAGCCTGGCACCTAAGGCACTGTTAAATCAGTGCTTTGTGAAATTAATTCGGACTCTCTTTAGCATCGAATTGGGTTAGCCTTGGATACCAGGCGAGGAGAGAGGAAGGGGAGGGGGATAAAAGCTTGTTTAATTGCAGTGGCACATTTGAGATTTATAAGTAGTATCAGTTACTGGGTCTTACCCTTGGCCACACAATTTCCACATTTATTCAACCCAGGAGTACAGGCAGCAGAGACCCTCACAAAAACCCAATTAACCAGCTATAGGGAATTACTACCCTGGTTTAAAGCTGAACTACATAGACTATAGCCGAGTCAAGTGTGTATTATAGTATTATAGAATTGTTCAAATATGCATGAAAATTGAGATGGACTTGATTTATATATTTAAAACAGCCTTTGTTTCAAGACATGGCAAATCAAGTGGTTCACCTTTCACTCAGCTTTCCCAAATGTTAACTTTTGTCTTGGTCTGGCAATGACATGAAATGACTCCTGTGTAGTTTTACAGCACCAAATAGGGTGACCAGAACTTATCTGACTCCTGGCTTGTATTCAACAAGCCAGGAGTCAGGACTCATCTATGGTGAATAAGGTGGCATACAAGAAAACGTCTATTCCTAAAAAGCCCACCGTGTGTCAGTGTTTGGGGGTGGAGCATGGAGGTGAGGGGCCGTGGCGAGATTGGATTTAAACGACATTATTCAGGCAATTTCATGGCTACTTAGCTCAGTGCAACAAAAAAGTGGGGGTTGGGGGAAAGAACTCAATTTACAA
The DNA here is from genome assembly GCA_039105355.1 of Benthosema pterotum. Lineage (NCBI taxonomy): Eukaryota > Metazoa > Chordata > Actinopteri > Myctophiformes > Myctophidae > Benthosema > Benthosema pterotum. The sequence continues at coordinate 33,638,807 of CM076972.1, read as the reverse complement.
GCAATATATCAACTGCCACAAATGACTTGCAACCCTTTCAAAAATGACATTTTTATGCAAAATCTAACAAAACATGCAAAAAAATTAGCTGCCATATCCATGCAGTCAGCAATTGTGGTTGCGACCTGAGGAGTCTGCAGGGTACAGGCTGAGAGTAGGACTCACTCCATTTCCTTCCCGATCACAAAGTCATTTTAAAGACAGCCTAGCAGTCATTACAGATAGCAAGGGGAGTTCGTTTCTACAATCCAATGAGCCTCCAACTGTGAAAATGATTAAATCTACAAGATCCATATCATAAAAGAAATAAATTGCAAGTTTAAAGCAGAACAGCGAACCATTCTTTTGTGACTTTGAATTTCCCGAAGCTATAAATTTAGTGGAAGATCATTTTGTAGCAAGAGTCTATTTCGCCCATCCTATGGTGCAGGAATAAAAGGAACGCAGTTGGAGTTTCCAAAACAAAAATACAATATTTCACCTCATTTAAAATGAAAAACCGATCCCTTTCATGTAAAAATCAGGCTTTAGCTTTAATGACTTATTTTTAATGAGAGTGAATGAACCTGGTAGCATCCAGATGGGTTAGACTGAAATGGCCAGGATGGCCTATCTGAGATCTAACCAAGTGCACTGAGGCAAAGCCCTGCTTATCAACAGCAGTGCCATTTGCTTTGATGTTGTGACTGGCAGTGGGGGAAACTGACAGAAGACTTATTTCATTTGCTCTGAAGAGAAAAAACATGCTCATTTCAAAGCACACTGCTGGTCCACATGCAAATGGAACGCCAGCATTTTTTTCTGATCTCTTTTACATGAGGGCAAAAAAAAAACATCTTTGATCATCACATGGTCTAAATGAGGAGATACTCGGCTTTGGCATATCAAGGGCCTCCACCCTGCCACCCCTACCCCCCCAGCTGCAATATGCCCATCATTCCACCTAATTACTGCCACATGAGGGGAAAAAAACTATAAAAACAGCCAGGAAATTCATTAAAGGGTGGCTAATTCTATTCCTTCTCACTGACTGAGTCCATATTTTCCACGCCTGAGCCTGCATTTCTTCTGTACAGTGGAGAGAGCCCTCTCGCTACCATCTCTCCCAGCTTGGTCCCTTGTTTGTCAATAGGCAGAGCCTTTGGCACACCAACCTGGCATCAAAGGGTTTCACACTTCACAGGCCACAGGGATTAGAGGCCTTTCAGGCCCACAAAACCCATCTCAGCTGCACAAAGGCTTCCGGTTATTAGAACCCACAGGCATAAAGGAAGCAGAGGTGGAGGAGGAGGCAAATGAGCATCTGGATGCTTCTGATTCCAGATTCCTCCTTTTCTTTCTTTTTTCTTTTCATTTGAGTTCCTACGGTATATACAGTCAATTTTATAGCAAAGTTGATTACAGTAATATGGCGGCAAAGTATGACCACAAACCAAAGGGAGTCCATCCACTCACTCTCAAGCACATCTAGTCTTACCGCACACACACACACACACACACACACACACACACACACACACACACACACACACACACACACACACACACACACACACACACACACACACACACACACACACACACACACACACACACACACACACACACACACACACACACACACACACACACACTACTGTGCGCTTGATGTGCTTGGCCTTCTCGCTGTGGGATCAGTGTGGAGACAGGGGAGGTTAAAGGAGAGGGGCTCTTTTTAGGCTGCTGGTGTTGTGTGACTGATTGGCTCAGGCTGCACTAGATCACAGTCAGGAGAAGCACAGTGTGCAGATGGTGCTTGCTGATAAACATCCTGCGAGGCACTCAGCTCTGCCTCCTCCTCCTCCTCCTCCATGTGATCCCTCACCTCTTTACAGGGCTGTGGGCTTCCGGCACATATACAGTACATTGTACATACATATACACACACACGCTCCTATGTGGTTGCACGTGCAAAACAAACTGTACTATAGGTAGACAAAATCCTGCGTCAATCATACCCAGTTATAACTCAAGAGTGTACAACTGCAACAAAAAGAAGCCCTTACAGATCTATGGAGTTATATTTGCGCTTGCTTGCATGCACGCATGTGTCCACGTGCGCACACAACAGACACAGACGCGCACATACACACACACGACCTCCGGGTGCAGATGTGTATTTTCACATGTTGTTATCCTCTGTTCGGTGTTCTCTGGTGAAATGTAGGGCAGGGACAACAACAGGTGCCAGTGCAGGCGACAGCCTGCAATGCCTCCTGGGCTAAATGCTTCACACTCGCTTCATTTCGACATGCGACAGCCTTGTAAGGATTAATTATTCCCCCTGGGGATAGAAGAATACGCTTTCTCCCCTCTTCCTGAGAGCGGGAGGTGCCGTGCTCCTCTCACGTGCACACATGAAACAGATTAACTGAGCAGGGGGAACCTGGACCAACACGGTTTACATACAGTACAGGCCCTAGTGTGTGTGTGCACTGTGTATATACAGTATACAGTGTGTGCATGGGCGGATGTAATATTTCCCAATTGGGGGGGTGCAGGAGAAAATGGTATGGGGCCGCTTCATCGCCCGTGGCGTGAACGATGAAGCAGCACCCATACCATTTTCGGTTACAGGACTTTTATTAGGCAATTAAGCATCAGTAATAACATCAGTTGTTGTTGAAGTTGCAACAGACACGCAGCATGCATAAAGCTAAAGGTCTGACTCTGAGAGTTTTCTGTTTTCAATGACGAAATGGTGTTGGTTTAGTAGTGCCACAACAACTGTAGTTAGTTAGTAGCAGTAGTAGTGTTTCGAATCATTTTAACTATAGGCTCTTTATTTTGAAATGTCTTGGGTTGTTTTGCATGCCATCATGTTTGGTGGGGCAGACTGCCCCCCCCCCCCCCCCCCCCCCCCCCCCCCGTGTCCATGCCTAGATCCGCCCCTGTGTGTGTGTGTGTGTGTGTGTGTGTGTGTGTGTGTGTGTGTGTGTGTGTGTGTGTGTGTGTGTGTGTGTGTGTATATATTCTATATACAGTATATAAGGAAGTAAGAAGACGGGGAAAGAAAAGAACACCTTCATTTCCACGTGAAAGCAATGTAAACAAACCAAGCGAGAGCAGCGTGCAGCGATCGAATTGCCAAGAGAGAGACAGGATAAAAGCCCAGTGCAATGCATGCATCAGTTCTGAGAGATCACACGCCGGGGAGCGGAGATGGCAGGGAGGCAATTAATGGGCTGACCTTCGTCCTTAATCACCTAGTGCCTGGCACACAATGCCCATGTGTCAGAGCAGCACATCTCTAAATGCCACCCCTCATTAGCACAATGCACCTAGTGAGAGAGGGTATCTGTGCGCTGAGCGCTGTTTGCACTCTCCAGCGCTCGCCGTCCGAGATAGCAGGAGCGCGGCGAGGGTCGGATAACATGGTGGCGCGGAGCTAGTGGACGCTAGCTGCTAGAAGGCCATGATATGATCTAGAAATCCCATTTCACTTTGGGAGCAGGACGGGGGCCCCCTCCTTGTCTCTCTCTCTCCATTTTTGATTGGCAGGAAGCTCCCCAAGCGCGACGTCCTTGGTGTACCCTGCGCTGTCACTGTGATAGTACGCGCACATGTGCGTGTGTGTGTGTTAGTGCGTGTGTGTGTGTGTGTGTGTGTGTGTGTGTGTGTGTGTGTGTGTGTTTGGGGAAGGGTGGTGTGGGGGTGGGGGGGTACTCAATTCTGAACACTCAATTAACACTCCTTTAATTAGCCAGCAGTACATTTTGAATTCTGATGAACTAATTTCCTTGGTGTGAGGGCGTAATAGGTGGTGGTGGGGAGGGGGGTGGCTGGTAAAGATTAGGTCCACTGGGTAGAAAACAGCAATAAAGAGGGAAGTGGTTAGATTAGACTGTAGAAAAAAAAATCCATTAAATTTGGTGCACTTCTTCCAAGTGAGAGGTCAAATTGTGTTGATCACATGAAGCTGAAGCAAGACAGCGCCGGCATGAGAGCAGGGAGTTAGGTGAAGGTGGAGGAGGTGGGGAGGAGATAGCGGAGGGAAGAAGAGAGGAGATAGGGAGTCAGGGGCTGCGTGAGAGTGCAGTATCAAATCCAGAGGAGCATGAGAATACTTTGCATTTTAATTAGAGGTTTAAATGAATATGCAGAGGGAACAGCCATGAGAGAACTGCCTGAAATGCCCTTGCTCCCATTTATTAGCGTGCACAAGTGTTCTAAAATTATGAGCGGCTTGGAGAAATCTCTACTTATTATTAGTGAATCCAACGCGCGCTCCGGCACATCAGAAAACGCCCTCAAGAGTTTTATCACTACGGCAACCCTGCCTCCGTGCTTTGATCCTTTCTGATGGCCTACACACACACGGAACAGAAGAAACAAAAAAACACGCTCTTTTAAAGTACAGGGGAGACCGTTTTGGTCGCACTGCAATTATGTTTTCACAGAACAATGAGCACATAACACAAATTAACTTGGTCCAAACAAACAGAGCTGTCTGGGGGTAACAAGGAGCAGAAGATTCCCAAAGAGATGAGAGAGAAAACAAGAGGTCAGCCACAGTGCAACTTCAGCCAGGATCACTGCTAGCATTTCCTCCAGAGACAGGCCCTGTCAATGTTGCATGAGCAGTCAGTCAACGGCCAACATGCCCACAGAGGACGTGGGCCACTGTGTGCCCCTCTAAAGACCACTGAGAATCTACAACGTAGATTCTCAGTGGCATGGCGTAGATTGTACGCCATGCAACGCTAATCTTCCCTCCCCAAATAATCTTTCTGCATACTACAATCTATTCTCCGCTGACTGACACGTTGCCCTTTCCACCTCATTGTTATGAAGCTATTTAAATGAATTATTAATGGCTGTATGGAATGGTCTCCAAATCCTTCATGCCTGAATCGCTCACTTTGGAAAAAAGTTTTGACTTGTTAAATGCACTGCGGCTCAGAATGGACAGATTTGAAGTTATTGTTCCACGGCGGGGGGAACCCTTGACCTGCGGTCCATTGTTGAGTCCTGTGCAGATAGGATCGGGGTCTATGACATCCTCTCCCCACCTCCGTTAGCATGCCGGACAAAAGGAGGGCTGTAAAAGGAGGCGCAGGCTGGGGGGAAGCCAGAGGCGGCTTTTTTTGCGTCCTGAACAATACCTGCCTTGTGCTAATGGAGGTGTCATCTGGCACAGGGCTGATTAGTCAGCGATTACAGCCAGGCCTCAATTGTCGTGACAACTGCTGCAAACACAATTGGCCCTGATAGAGCCAGCTGTTTGGTCCTGTGCAATTAACCCTGCATCCCACTCATCTCCGGCGGTGAGCTGCCTCTAATTGACTATTGGGCACACAAAGCAGGGGCTGTCGGCTAGACCCCCTGGACAGTGACCCCCCCTCCCCTCTCCGCTGAGGTAGAAATGATAATAATAGAGGTGTCCTGCAGACTCGGCCGCCAGTCAATCAAAGCCTCAGTAGCCCCACAGGAGCTTCCTGAGGAGAGAGAGGGAGAGAGAGAGCAGCGAGAGCAGAGAAAACACGTGTATGAGCCAGTGATCAACAGAGTAGAGCAGCCTTGCAGGGGGCAAGACATGTTGAATATGCCTTAAGCCAGAGTACTAATCAATTCAAGTGCGCATGGGGGGAAATGAGAGCCCCGCTGCTCGCCTGACAACAGAAATCCCATTTTTAGGAACCCTCATTTCCCCTCCAGTCCATCTCAAGGTTGATTTCCTGAATGACAGCGTGGAAGGAAGACAGATTGGAGGCAATTTGGACGGCTAGGTTTATGTTATCTATAATTGCAAAAGATACACATCTAACTGCGATTGGTTGACTGTTGGCTGTGTCATCATATTCATCAAACAAATGCATGATGGCAGTGTAGATGATGGAAATCTGTGGCTCACCCTCACTGCTATCTGTGTTCTCTAGAGGCAACCAGTTTAGATTGCTTCACATACATACATTCGTAAAGAGCTTGACTGGCAAATGGAATGAATACAGATTATTTGTCATTTGCAAACCGTACACATAAAAAAAACAGTCAAAAAAAAAAACAAGCACAACGAAAAAAGTAAAGATGTGAAGGTCTAGCTAGCTCATGGTGGCGCCATGAATGTTTTTTATCGTTGACATCCAGGGAGTTTTGTGTGCAAAGTTTGGCATTGACTGGATTAACGGTGCCAGTTGGTAATAGACTGAAGGACAGATACACACACACACACACACACACACACACACACACACACACACACACACACACACACACACACACACACACACACACACACACACACACGGATGCCTTTGGCCTGGTGGAGACCGTAAACTCAATGGTGGACAGAAAGTGGTCCTACAGGGGGCGACATACTGCAATCACAGATTGGATTTTTAAGCACCATCATGTTTCACAAATGGAGATGAACATGAGTGCTAAAGGGCTTTCTGCAATCTGCACAGTGCACACTGATCCATCACAGCCACACAGCCATGGCACAATGTCAAAAATGGATTTAGCCATTACAATGGCAGATAAAAAGAAAAAACCTTGCTTGGACATGACTCCCAAATCTAATCTTTTATTTCATTAAAGCAAATCTCATCTAAGATTTAATCAATCTATTTCCTGCCTAAGCAGACAGAAGAAATTCAAAATTGAGAGGCTAATTTGGTCCATTTCATTGTCACACAGTTGAAGGCTGAAGTACTTGGTCCTTTTAGCTAACCTCTGGTGGAATGGTACATGTGTTAATACAGTGTGCTAGGGAGGAGATAAGAGCCACAGTTACAGATAATGGTTAAGATGTAGCAGGGCAAAAAAAAAAAACGTAAACAGTGTCAGTTACTATCTAACGGAACAACGTTTGATTTAAACCAGTCTGATTTAGTTTCAAAGATATGTATCGTGAGCGTTTGTGTACCTCGTGATAATGGACAAACGTGATTAAAAATCCTAATTGGGTTTCCACTATAAAAGGGTTTCTGCAAAGAAATATAAAAATGTTATATAGCTGTGGTACTGTTGTGTTCACATTTTCTCGTTAGAATTTATCTCTAAAACCAGATGTTACTGAATCAACCATGAAAATTAATTAGGTGGTTTGATGTGGCAACCTCATGCTCCTTCCAGACAGACCTGCCTTTTATGGGCTGTAGGGGAAATTACTGAGAATTGATTGATCCTGAAGGACCCCTCTGTACACATGGTGTGGCAGACAAAACACACACACACATGCACACACACACACACACACACACACACACACACACACACACACACAGACGCACACACAGCTGATGCAAACAGTCACTCCATGAATGTGACCTCTACTTCTTATTCTTGCTGTATTGTCAGCCATAAATCATCAAAATCCCTGATGATAGGTTAAGCTTTGTGTGTGTAAAAGCTCAATGTCACCATCACTAATGAGTTCGTAAAATGATGACAAGACTGAAGAAAACACTGTTGGTTGATGTCAATTCATGTGTCTCAGTACAATAACGAGGATACTTTAGGGCTGCCACCGCCTCATTAACATTTCTGTCTTTAAAATTAATTTTACCACCTTCTAAATTACTAAATCACTAATCACCACATACTTTGACGTGCAACTTGTACAGTGAAAAGCAAAAATAGCCCTCTTTACCACAATGCATATGCTTGTAACATTAAATAACAAATACAATAATAACAAATACACTTCTTTTGCATGTGAAGACATGCCCAAACCCAATATATGGACATTAAGTTGAAAATGATTTTTAATTGGATGAGAGGAGTAGACGCACAAGGGGCAACATTAATAGACTAGTGTGGTTAAAAAGACACAGGTTCTCTTTTAACTTCCCCATAAAACGACAAGGCACTACACCGACGCGCCGTCCTCTTAATCAAAAGGCCATTGACGTATAAATCTTTTGACAAACAATGTCTTGTTTGCTCTCTCCTTCCTTCCTGCTCCCTATATTTCTCTTTTTGCATTCTCCCTGTGTGCTATTCTCTGTGCTCTAACCCTCCTCCCTGTCTCTCCTCTGTCTCCCTCACCGAGTAAGTGAGTTTCATTGGGGGTGCTTGCCGGGCGAAATCACCTCAGGGCGAACACTTTATTATCTGTAGTCAAAGCGTCACCACAAATACCATTCTACACACACAAGTGTCACTTTCCATTTGTCTGTGCTCTGGCTGCATTAGGCGAGCCCAGCCTGCCCAGAGCCTTGTCTCTGACACGCCGAGCAGAGGAAAACCAACAGCGTGGGAAAGGACATGTCCTGCATTCCTGCCCCATTAACAACACTGACACCACCACAACAGACCAGTTGTCCCTGCATAGCGTCGCTAGCATCGTCATCAGCGTTAAGAGGTATGGTGATGATGATGGTGATAACGCCACACACACACAAAACTCAAACAAAAGGTGACTGAGAGTCATTTAACAGATGTTAAAGCACATTGATCTGTCCCGTCCCGTCTCATTTCTCCAGGGGCCCATTCAGCTCCGTGTTCCAACATTAAAGAATAAATAAATAAATAAAGTTTGGCGTGTTTGGAGGAGAATCAAACGGAACGGAGATGAGGTTAATGTAGGCGTTAATTACAGACGATAGGGCTGACTGGCCCTGCTTGGCCAGCAAGAACAACACCAGCGGGTGGCTAAGCAGGACCCGCTTTGAGCCACAGAGGAATGCAGGCCAGTCAGCAGCCGTGTCAGGCCTATCGCAGGACAGTCAGTCACGCACTACGCAAAAAAAAAGAAGTAAAGTGGGGCAACATGTTTACCCCACAATACACGCAAACTAACCCGCAAACAAAAAAACTGTCGCGCAGAATAAGCCTGCGGCGTGTTTGTTCCCATGACAGCCAGAAATGGCATTTTCAACGGAGGGGGGAAATAAATAAATAAACAAACAACAACCCTGAAAAATCTCACACTGAATAGAAAAAGCCCACAGCCCCACGACCTCATTTCAAGCATGAGCTTCACGAGGCTCTTTCCATTTGTAATAATTTATGGCCCTGCATGGCCGACATAATAGATTAGAAATGGGGGGAAAATTGACCGTATTCATCACACGGCTGTTCTCTGGTTAATAATCAAGTCTGGCCGAGGGGCCCTGTGGTGGTACAGTGCGTTGGTTCTTTACAGACAGGGGGGCACGCGGGGCCCTCTGTGGACCCACTGTGACGAGCCTGCCTGCGGGGCCTGCCTGGGCCACCCTCATTGTGCACACAGCATGGTCTAGAAAGCAGAGCTTTATCAGCAAATAACCGAGTCAGCACAAGCGGCGGCCCGGGTTATGCGTTGCGACTGGCACACCAGCCGATATTGTCATGTGCGATTAGGCCTGTGCTCAGAAGCCTGTGAACTCATTCCTATGGCATCGGAGCCGGCCACACCCCTTGCACTCTCCTCCATATATCCCTGCCCCTCTCTCCCCTGCCCCCTCTCCCCCCCTCGAGGCTTTAGGATTTTTGTGCTAACGCCCATCCCTACGCACGCACACATGCACGCATGCACGCATGCACACACAATGTGCCCTCACACAGGCCTTTCTAAGGAGCTCTGCTCCAGTGCAAAATGACAGAGAGAGCCCAAAACACAACACAGAGCCAAGGCTGGTTTCATTTCCAAAACAAAAGCCTTTGGAGCCTAATTAACCCTGGCCCCGTCCAGAGGGGCCGTCCGCAGGTCAGGGGCTGCGCTGCTGCACCAACAAGCCCCGCTCTCTGCCAGTTGTTTTGTCTCAACACACCTCTGCAGATGACAGGAGCCGATAGGGAGGAACAAACGGGAGAAATGCTCACTCTGGGGGCCATGCGGCGGCCACGCAAGAGTAGAGAGAGAGAGACTCCAGGAAGAGGAAGCAGAGAGTCAAATGGGAAAAGACGGCAAGGGAGACGTTGGGACACATGAAGCCGAGAAAAACAAACACACACAGACACACACACACACAGCAACAAAAATAAAACAAGCAGAACTCCTGACCTGAGATATTTATGCTGGGATTCTCCCTGTCATGGCCATGTCTTAAGAGACTGTGTCACACTGCTGGGCTACTTCCTCACAAGTTCTACATGCGGAGGCGAGAGCCACTGGCAAACACATTCGGGCAGATGCATAAGGCACACCATACAGTCACAACACACACACACACACACATGCGCAACGCACGCACACATATGTAAGGACGGACGGACGCACACACACACACACACACGTGTTAGAGGACCTGAGAGGTAGAGATTGTAGGAGCATGCACAGATAAGAGAGGGACCAGAGCAGTGAGAACAGCTGAAGGAAAGAGAGAGGGAGGGGAGACCCGGGGCGCATGGGCAGGCCTGTCAGACTGGAGGAAGCGCTGGTGCGCAGGCCTGCAGGTAAATGGAAGGGGAAAGCTGCCTGCAGGCTGCCTGAGGCAAGCCTGGGCCCTTCTGTTCTATCATTTAGGAGACAAGTCCTCCACTGATTCCCAATTAATATTTAACACCGCACAGACAACAAGCTTCTCCGCCGCACTACACATGCCAACAAGAAAAGAGGAGAGGAGAGTAACCCCAAAAGACTCATTGTAATACATGAAGCATAGGCCAATTTTCTAAAGATGTACAAAGGATGTGAAAGGATTGACTGACTACATGATGACATTAGGCAGATAAACCCTGTGGAATATACAGCAAAAGTTTGCGCTTCTGTACGCTTGTGGATTGGCGAATGTTTGCCGATTATAACGTCCAAAGCATCGCCGGAACTTTCAGACCCACAGGAACGAGTTAGGCTTGTTACTGTTAGGCTGCTCAACAGTGACGCTTGGTGGTGAGAAAATGTTATTTCCGTGCTATAGGACGGACCTAGCCAGGGACCAAGCCGGGTACAGTGCCTGCACCGCTCAAAAATATACATAGGCCTACTGTAAAGTCCTAATGTCATACAATAGGATTTTTCATGTTATGCGTGTTATAATATATTTATATATTATAACACGTGTTATAATATATTTATATAATATATATAATATATTGTTGTGGGAGGTGGTGTGGTCCTTGAGGATTGTTTGAAATATGCCTCTGAATATGTTGAGAACCACTGCTTTTAAAAGACAGAATGACTGGATGAAATGTGAGCCTGTGAAACAGAATGCATGCTGATTCTGTCCATATTGATTTACACTTGTAGGTTCTGGGCTGAATCACATCAACCTGCATTTTCTACTAAGGAAGTCAGTTTGAAGGCTCAGGGGTGCAGTGTAATTTGCCTTGGGGTTCACTGAACAGGAACTGACAGACTGGGTCAGCAAAGGAAACACAACAGCAATGTCACACGTCTGACACAATTCTGAAACCCAAGATGGCAAATAATGCACTCAAGCCACATATTGCATCTAGGATACAGAAACACTCCTTTAATCCAGTATGGGCCTTGTCAGATGAGACAACTGCACTAATTGAAGTTAATAAAGATGATGATATTAGCATTGTGCCTTGGTCAATTTTCTCTCATCATTATGCATATGCCATTCCAGTTCAAATTGCCAATCTATTAGAGGAGACTTTCAGATGCGTCAGAGCAAATCGGTTATTTTTTTGTCAACACAAACATTAAATGCCATTGACAATTAATTGGAGAATGTATCAGCCATTTTTGTCCTACACAAAGATTAAATTCCCATTGACAAGGAAAGGAGTATGATTATATACAATGATGCTAATTGCCTCTATGCTGTAATTCCAGGGCGCTACACTCATGCTTCCTTCAATGCATGAGGAGTGCGGAGTCCACTTCTTATCACCTGACAATGGGGAGTTTTTTATTTCAACCTTTACCATTCCCCTCCATCAGGGCCAGGGCTGGCCAGGGGGAGGCAGTATAGTGACCAGAATTAACAAAGGTCTATTGCAAAAGAACGCAGCGAGAACATACCAACTCAACACAGAAAGGCCCCTTTTCCGCCGACCTGGCAACACCACCCCATCTATGGACTTTTTAGCGTTTGCGCTCGGCAGTGACTTTGTCACGTGGCAGCCACAGTGGGCGCCGCTCACTTCACCATGTGAGTGTATGTAAGTGTGTGCGCGCGCATGTGCGTGCACGTGTTTTGTATCCGTAATAAAGAGACCACTCTATGCAGTGCTGTTAACAAACCCTGCCAGGAACGTGTGACACCTCCTGAATGCCCCTCGCTGTGAGCCTGCGGTGGGCTCCGCTCTGAGATGGCACAAGCAGTGTGTCATTTCCTGAGGGACAGCAGGGGCCGTGGACACTCCCTACCCACCACACACACACACACACAGCCTCCTGCTTGCTCTCTGGCAGGCAGGGAGAGCGGGTACTGTTGCCCTGCACCTGGGATGCCCAAATGCCAGCTCGGAGGCTTTGGAACCTGGAACCTGTATTTCAACCCAAGTCCCACTGAGACAAAAACTAAAGCAGGGCCCCCTCTTCCTAGCGCTGGGCTCCCGAGGCAATAAGAATGCTCCATACCCCCCACATTCAAACCAGACGGCAGAGGGCAGAGGGAAGGCATAGCACGGTGGGACGCCACCAGCCGGATATGATCCTCTGCGTGCCAGCGCTGTGACACTGGCATGACGGAATAGGCTGTGAATGTTAGCAGGCACAAGGTAATAAAAAGGCTGATTCTGTCTCTATACCGTCCCTTTTAGCAGCAAACTCTGGCTAATCGTTTTCTGCGGCGTGTCAAAGTGCGAAGGGAGGCGGCTGACCTAAACCACAGGTAACCGTGACAAAGAGAATGTGTGAGCAGGGGGGTCTCTAGGTCACGGCAATGAAGTGCTACGCCTGAACAGCTGTCAATCATTTTAAACCATTAAAAGAAAAAAAAGAAGAAGAAAAGGGAAAAAACACTTTGTGACCTCTATTTCCCTATTACACACTGTGGAATAATGACAGCCTCCGCGGGCACTCTTTGGAATTCCAAATGGGAGCTTGAAATGAGGAAGTTCAATCAGTGGAAAAAGGTCAAGTGCATGCAGCTCCTCTGTGGATCTGACCCCCTCCCCACTCTCTCTCTCTCTCTCTCTCTCTCTCTCTCTCTCTCTCTCTCTCTCTCCATCTCTCCCTCTCTCTCGCCATGTCTCTCTACCTCCGCCCACACAGTTCCACTTTATCCCTCTCTTCCGCAATCAGGGTAAAAGCTGTTATTTCTGCTGCCACTTGCGACCGCATTTAAATATTCTACAGGAGATGTCTCTCCGCTCCTTTTCTCCGTATCGGAGAAAGCTCCACTGCAATTTGATACGGAAGGCTAATTCTATTGTTAAGTCTCATCGGTAAAGGAGCGGTATAGCCTGGAGGTCATTACCTGAAGCCCCCCCACATCCCCCCACAGATCCTCACAGCCTCCATGGCTGGGAGGAGAGGCTCAGAGAGCCAGCTAATGGCTCTAGCAACTCCGGCCGCAGAGTCACAGGGCTATTAGGAAAGCTCCAATCCCCAGGTGAACCCCGGTGTCATGTCCCGGGGCTGTGTGTGACATGGCCAGGTTGTCTCTGTCCATCAGGCTGGCACAGGGCAGAACTTGGCCTGACATGGCGTGAACCTGGGATATCCAGTCTCTCTCTCCCGGGCCTGCTTGTCTACACACCTGTCTGATTGGCACCCCAGGCCTCCTGGAGAGTGTCACAGAGCCTTGTGGGGGAAAATCCTGAATGTAAAATTAACTCTGGAGTTCTCTAGAGTAAACTCATAAGTCAAACAGTTGCTTGTGTGTGTGCGTTCGTGTGCTTGTGCGTGTTCCCAATTAAAATGATTCGAAACACTACTACTGCTACTAACTATTGTGGCACAACTAAAACAACAGATTCAAAACAGAAAACTCTTTGAGTCAGACCTTTAGCTTTATGCATGGTGCGTGTCTGTTGCAACTTCAACAACAACTGATGTTATTATTGATGCTTATACATGCCTACTATAAGGTAGGTGGTACTATGCCTACTATAAGGTAGGTGGTACAGGTGTGATACTAATTTTGATTTGAGTCATGAATATATACCACCCCCCATAACCCCAATTGGGAAATGTTACATCCGTCCCTGCCCAGGAGTCTGATCCAATCAGAGAGAAGATACAGGGTTGGTAGTGAGTGGCGTGCGCGGCTAACGACTAGATGACCCACCATGACAGGATAAGGAACATCATTCCCATCCTCGTAGCATCAATCTCGCTTGCAACTAATACTGCATAATTGTGGGGTGACAAATGAAACAAACAAATTAAAGTCTTCTAGCGTATAATTGGGGAATATATATACTGTAAATACTGCAGATTCCCAGTCAGCAGAGGGCTTCTGGACCTGTTATTCTCCGGTTGACATGTGGCACAATAATTGCTGTCTAGGCCTGGGAGGGAGTGATATACACTCTACAGAGCAGTGGGGCTCTGCTGCCCCTCTGTCCAGCCTTGTCAGTGTTACTCCCCACTGCCACACCTCCCTGCGTCTAGAGCAGAGGTCTGTAACCTGTGGGAGACTTTAGGTCATATGCAGATGAACAATTCAGCTATTATTGACTACACAAAGATCAAATTCCAGGAATGGATGATGTACAGTGATACGAGTGGCCTACACTTCACACAGGTGGGATACTAATTTTGATTTGAATATATGGATGAGAGAAGCGCAGGTATACAGAGCATATGGTGTTGCTGTGTGTGTGTCCTAATCAAACCGAGATTGAATCCACCTGTTCCCAAACCGGGCCAAAGCAACTCATTAAAAGAAGAGAGCTGTAACACCACTAAAATATGTAGCCTATAACTGTCCCAAGAAAATCTTAATTTCCAGCCGTTCAGCTGTAAAGAGGTGGACAACCCCTGCTGCTTCAGGACCTTACATTCACTCCTGCTCCCCAGGGGCGGATGTAACATGTCCCATTTAGGGGGGCAAGAGAACATGTTGGAGTGGCAAGAGAAAATGGTTCAGTTACAGGACTTTTATTAGTCAAGTAACGCATCAATAATAACATCAGTTGTTGTTGAAGTTGCAACAGACACGCAGCATGCATAAAGCTAAAGGTCAGACTCAGAGAGTTTTCTGTTTTCAGTGATGAAATGCTGTTGGTTTTAGTGGTGCCACAGCTGTAGTTAGTTAGTAGCAGTAGTACTGTTTCACATCATTTTAAACAAAAGCACTTTAACTTGAAATATCTTGGGTTGTTTTGCATGGCATCGTGTTTGGGGGGGCAGACTGGGTATTTAGGGGGGCATTGCCCCCCATGCCTAGATCCGCCCCTGCTGCTCCCTGGAACTTGAGCCCAATCCTGGTGGAGGCAATTGAGGGGCAGAGGGGGTGTCTCTGGGAGTGGCCATGGTCAGTGGCGTCCATCCCACCACTGCAGGGTTAGTGTCTCTCATCTGACTGGACGCTGTGCCCTGCACAATGAAAGGCCTTGGCTCTATACTGCCATCTCCGCCTTTCATGTCTCCATCTAGGGCAGCGGTAGGGAGATATGGAGGGGAGCAAGAAGGAGGGAGGAGGGGGTAGGGGGGGTGCTTGCTACAAATGTCACCCATAAGGGGGGATTTAATTAAAAATGACAGGGGCTGGCACTGGAGAGTGGAGCCACATACTGTATGTGGAGAATTTGGACACACTGAAAGCAAGTGGCTGTGATTTATAATTCAAGTAATGCTCTGCACTCCTTTTTAATTCCACGGCCGGAGAAAAAAAATATACGAAAAGGCCGCCCCTGTGAGGCTAATCCAATATGATATTTTTAAGGGCAGGCGGTCAATGGCTTTTTGAAAAGCCAGCGCCTCTCTCTCTCTCCCTCTCTCTCTCTTCTCTACTTGTCTGTCTTTCCTCATCTCCCTGCCTCTCCGCTCATTTCTCTTCCCCGCTGCTCCCCCTTTGCTCCCCCACCCCCACCCCCACCCCCAGCCCAGCCAGACAGAGCGAGGGGCTGTGATAATGGAAACATCCCGCTCTCCGCCTCTCGTTTCTCCCGCTAAGCTCTGTGCGCTCGGGGGAAATTGATTGTCTGGCGAGCCGATCTGAACGCTTCCAGCTGATGGTAGAGCCAGTTAAGTCCTTTTTTATTGAGGGTATGAGGGATTTTTAATGGGAGTCGCATCAATGAACTGTGCAGCCTGTCGGCATCTGCATGCAGGGGCTTTTTCTAATACCCCCGTGCCCCCCCTCCTCCTCACACTCCCATCCTGGCTATACCCTGCCCCAGCTTCCCCCCTACAGTAAGACACACTCACTGTCACACACACACATACTGTCACACACACACACACACACACACACACACACACACACACACACACACACACACACACACACACACACACACACACACACACACACACACACACACACACACACACACACACCCCTCCACTTTTGTGCAAAGGACAGCAGATGCAAATAAATGACACAGCTCACCTCTTCGGTGCTACCTCGTAATCTCCTCTCATGCTTTCTTCCTCTCTCTCTCCTCTCTTGCTTTCTTCCTCTCTTTCTCTCTCTCTCTCCTTGTGAGGCGTATTCTGGTCTTTCAGACTCCCTTTGAGAGCCACTGGGTCACCTTACCCACAACCCCCCTCCCTTCCTGTCTTGTCTTGCAAACTGGGCCATGACTGATCAATCACGGGGACCTGCTCAGCATGGTGAGATGAGCATGCCCACTCTTCCAACCCAGGGCCAAAGCCAACATCTGCCTTTCCGCACCCCTTCTGGGTCCTGGCTGAACAATCGCCTCATTGAGGCCAAAGGGCTGCGGCACAAAGATGAAATCCTACACTTTCACCTCCATGGGGACAGAAAGGAGGCCATTATGCTCCAACACACTCATTATGAACCTCGAGTTAGGCGCTGTGGTAATCTTTCAATCAAAGGGTTTAACAGGTGGTGAGAAAGACATGGGGAGAGAGTGTCAGTGAGATAGGAAGGGAGGGAGGAAGGGAGGGAGCGAGAGAGAGAGTCAGGGGGGGTCACTGAAGGGGGAGGCCAAGGAGAGACTGTTCTTTTTCTCTATTGATTCAGGCTCTGACTCCCTCTGGCTGCTCCTCAATAAAAGTGCCCTGAGAGGAAGTGGGCTAATCCTGTAGAAATTGGAAGGAGGGAATCGATTAAGACGACCATTGAGGACTCCCTCTATTTCTCTCTCTCTCTCTCTCTCTCTCTCTCTCTCTCCGGCTCTCTCTCCATCTTTGCCATCTGTAATTCCATTTCACACAGTTCCTCACCGTGCTCCGTTTCACTTCTTCTCTCCCTGAAACCTCATTAGTGAACCTGGCTGAACCCCACTCCGCTGTAGAGCTGCCCCTTCCCAATGCACTCTGAGCTCTGTTTATCTGTCTGCCTCTCTCTCACTCTCCACCATATCATACTTCCTTCCCTTCCCTTCTCTCACAGACAGTTTGCTCACAAGCACACAGACACACATACAGTATACCCTGCACCTCCACAAACACACTAGCAACACACACACACACACAAGAAAAGAATCTAAAAGAACAGACAAACTAGTGCACCGTAAGTGCAGCAGCCGGTAACATTATCCAGTAAACCTTTCGCCTCCACCCCTGATAGTAGGAGCCTATGGGAATTGAAGAGTAGCTAATTGGCCAGTGAGTTGCTTAGAAGCAAGACCACAGCCGGGGCTTCAGTTCCTCCCCTTATAGCCCCACTATGTCAGGTAGAGAAGTGATCCAGTGTCCCAGAGATGCAGCGGAACACAGCCTGCTATTCCTGCTAAGCCTCTCTAAGCTGAGGTAGAAACTGCTAGGTTAGTGCTCTCCTGCTCTTCATCAGCATCCCCTTTTAATCGGCTTGAGGTAGCTAGAAGGTCTGCCATGTAAACAAAGGACTCCTGGAGAATTCTATAAGGGCTAGAGAGATCTCTCTCTCTCTGTCTCAATCTTGGTCTCTCGTGTCTGAAAACAGACCCCTCTCTGTTATAAACAGCTAATCCCATGGCCTCAAATTAGAGAGAAATTCAATTTACAGATTCCTGACTGCCTATACTTGCTGCTTTACTTTAATCCCAAAGAAGCTGCTGGTCAGTGAGAGGATCCAGTTTTCATACTGATTCCATAGCATAGTTTCCATCGACCTCGTCCCTTCTTTACAGCGTTTTTGTGCGCTTGGACCGAGGGGAGGTGCTCTGGGAGGCAAACAGAGCAGCTGTCATGCTTTACAGGCCGGCCGGCACGGCCGGGGCCAGACACTGTAAATGTTTACAGACCCTCAGGGTCACCCAGGGCCAGCGAGGCACGTTAAACAGTGTCTGTTCAGCCCTGTTGCCACGACTGCACAATCAGCACAACTAAACAGCCCCCCCCCCCCACTCCCAATCCCCCCCACTAACCCTCCCCGGATCCACAATGAGTAGCCAAACAAGATGGCAATCCGAGGTCTAAGTGCAGAGCGAATTAAACTGTTTAGAATTCCTCTGAGTTGCGAGGCAGAGAATGCACATTCAAATCCAGAGTGTTCATTTCATTCCGAATGCGGTAAAACATGGTTTACAAGGGTTAAATAAATGCCCAGTCGGGATTTTTTACTGTGTATAACAGCAACAGTAAATTGAAAGTCCATTTTCCTGTCTAGTGTCTACATAACTTCACAGTCGAGGTTGGTTATCCGTTGCCATTGTTCAGTGTGGCTGTCAAGCTTAAATGCAACAGAGACAGTGGCCTCTCTGTTTCTACCACTATACTAGAATTTAGACAAGGTGAGAAGCCCTCAACTTTACCCATCACCCGTCCTTCACTCGGGGGGGTGGTGGGGGGGAGGTGGAGGTTAGGGGGTGGAACTCACATTTTCTTCCGAGGGTTTGCGGCGGCTCCAGGGTCTTACTGGTGCACACCGGATGCTGAGGTGGAGGGTTTTGCCTCCTCTGCAGACAGGCCAACATGGCGCAGTGGGCACAGTACTACAGCCAAAGGGAGCGCTGCGGCCAACCTGCAGGAGAAGAAAGAGAGAGAGAATGTGAGTGCATTAAGCGAGATTACGAGAAGGCAAGGCAACGTCTGTCCCGTAAGCAGTAGGAGGGGGGGGGGGGGGGGGAGGGTGCTCTGGGCTGCAGGGTAGAGCCGCAATCCTCACCCACACGGCCTAATTGGGGGAAGTATACCCACAGCTGCTGGCCTCGCAGCAGCTCTGCGTGCTGAATGATAAACACACACCTGCGCAGTTCACACTTGTCCAAGGGGCTCTCAGGCCAAACCAGCGAACTCTGCAGTGTCAAACCGCATATACCACATATCCGTTCATGCCTCATCTGCAATCCGCGAGACCGCCCTCAAGACGCACGCACGTGGTGGCACGCGCACAGACGCACACGCACACACACACACTCCTTCCGGGGCATAGCGTGTATGTTTGGTGATTGATGGCGTTATCTATGGACAGCAAAAAAAATGGTAATGTTGAGAAAACAGCAGTCTGTCTGCCGCAACTTAACATGCGACAGCTCTGGGGGACTGTCAGGAAGGGCCTGGGGGACCGTGAGGTATCTGGATGTATGTGTAGCTGTGTGCGATGTACCGGGGGTGCCACTTTGTGTGTGTGCGTGCACATGCGCGCGTGTGTATGTTTGTGTGTGTGCATGCATGTGTGTGTGTGTGTGTGTGAGAGAGAGCAAATGCTGATGGGTTGGGAGGGAGAGAGTGCCAACCGTACATCAGGGCTAGTGACGGCACTAATCAATCTCCCCCTAGGCCATAAATCTCTGGCTCTACCCCCTCTCCCCCCTTCCCCACCCCACAGCCCCCTACGCTCTAGGAGAACAGCGACGGTGGCGCCGCCTGCGTCCTCCTCTCCGCCAAAAAAAAAAGAAAAATAAAATAAAATAAATGAACAGCCCCCCTCCCCCTCCCGCCAGCCGTCACAGCCATATAGCAGAGAGAGGGGACACGTAGTTAAACAGTAAATTAAAACCAAATTTGGTGACACCCATGCATGCCGACTGTCTAAAAAAAAGTGTCGAGATTGCTCGTTTTTAAGACGCAATATGGCCCAGTTCAATGACTCTGGGTATATGAGGGGACGTATCGTTCATCAGGAGCGTAAAAGTGTCACATAGCACAGTGGTGACCGATGACAGGTTCCTGGGCATGGCAAAATCAAGGCAGCTGAAAAACAAATGTGTGAGACGCAGAATGTGTTCCACCTGTGACGATAATAAACACTTCTATTGCCAATTTAGTACACACGTATGTGTGCGTGTGCACACACACACACACGCCCGCAGAGTGCATAAAAGAGCATCACATGCCCATGTTTTTCGTTTGCTGTCTCTGGATGAAACATTGTTGCTTTTAACCTCTGTCTGTGTGCGTTTGCGTCTCGCGTCCAGAATGCATCGATATGAAACACTATCATTTTCATCTGAGCCGGTCTCTCCTCCCGTATAAAAACAAAGAGCACGGGCGTATATTTCATCTGGGCTGTCAGCGCCGGTGTCTCCTGCCGTGATGCGTGGCAGATTATTGAAAAATGATTTCTCATGTGCCTGTCTGAGCCATGTCCCCTGTTATTTATTTTCCCCGCGAATCGCTAAATGAACATTTAGCCACCTGCCATCAGTCCATTACTTAGTTTTATAGATTATAATTTTAATAAGAAAGAAAGCAATTACCATGATTAGAAGTTAAATGACCGGCGAGTCCATAAAGAGCCGGCACCATCTCTAAGCTCATCTGAAAACCTTTTACAAAAATAAATATATATGTCCTATACATTAAAATTGGCTAATGGGCAGGCAGGCGGACCTCTGGTGTCACTCTGACTAGGACGTACCCATATAAGGAGCTCCCAGTGCAGCTACGACCAAATTTGGAGTTTGCCGTCTAATCTCATGGCATCATCCGGATTCCGGAAACAGCTTTCTATAGAGGAATATACCGATGACAGCTGGAATCTCCATATGGGCATAAATGGGACAGACAGGTACCATGGGTACTCTGACAAAGCCCCAACACTAATAGCACAAGTGCAAGTAGGCCATGGCCTACTTGTGTGTGAGCAATACAAGCTAATACTTAAGCCATTAGTTATGTAGGTCTCTTACTTAGGTCACTATTGCATCACCTAAATCGACCAATTGAAGTATGACCACGCCAATTGAAGTATTGAAGTATGACCACGCTCCACGCTCCGATCGCTCCAATGCACTCAGTAGAGTGGCAAGTAGGCCATTACTACTTGTGCGTAAGCAGAGCGAGCGACCAGAGATACTTCTGGTCTCTTGAAGAGATACTTATAGAGATCTCTGTCATCACCTTACCGGCCAATCGGAATACTTTGAGGGACACACACATTCAGTCATGAGATGATGTATGATGTAGTATAATGAGTGCCCCTTACTTTACATGGGTGTGATTATTTTATAAAATACCAAGGAACACTCCCTGTTGTAAATGCCTCAATCACACAGAGTTACCAACCATTAAAATAACACATAGTCCTGCTGAGACTAGAGTGTGTAGAATATGAGGGGGGGGGGGGGGGGGGGGGGGGGGGGGTACAGCAATATGACACTATTTTGTAGTGTCTTTGAATTCTAAAGGACATTGGGAGCCATTTTAAAATGTCAAAGCATTAACCTGAAACACTATTTTTTGATGCCTCCTATAATCTAAATGTCACTATAAGCTCTACATCTGTCTATTGTTTTCTATACTTTGTCTCCGTAGCAAATTACACACCGTGACATAAGTACAACCTAAATGTGGCACCAAATCCCTGTGATTTTCGCCCTGCAGGGCGATACAAAATAAAAAATAAAATTGTTTGAGAAGAACGGTTGTCTAGTCTAGTCACTCGATAATCACTCTAGTGTGGTGGTTAGTGGTCATAATAATCTGTAATAATGCACAGCCCAGTGACTCAATGTACTTATCTCCTTAGAATGTATACTTAGTCATAACATATAGTGCAGTGAGCCCAAACATGCACAGAAGCACACACACGCACGTGCACGCACACACCACAGATGGAAAGAGAGGGCCACTCTCTTTCTTGCCAGGTGCATGAGAAAAAAGCCCACTCTCCGTGCCATTTCCTCTCTCACACACAGGCATGCCTGGCCCAAACACACTAGCACTTTGAGCTCATTACTGGCTATTCACAGACTCAAATCCTTTCTCTATGCCCTCTCTGTGAGGATACTAATTTCACAACAAACCCTCCCTCACAGCCCATTTGTTAAAGGATAGTGGTTTAGGGGAGAGGAAGGGGGCAGCCAGCGCTGATAGAGACCAAAGTCTAGTCGTATGGATGGGGGGGGGGGGGGGGGGGGGGGGGGATGCCTCCACAGTGTCTCCCCCCTCTTTGTAAAATGAAAGACAATCGTGTAACTACCCTCCATTATTCTCCATTTGCTCCACACCAAATGTATTCGGAGGCATTATCCTGCACTGAAAAGAGACCACTTTTTTCAATTCAATTTCAAGAACCAATTTTCTCCTATTACTGCCTTTAAGAGCGAGAGAGAGAGAGACGGAGGAAGTCTTTGGCTTGTTTGTCACGTCCCTCCCCTCCTTCCTCTCATCTCCTCCCATAGGCTCACAGTAGTCTTCAGCAGATGTCTACCAGAGGCAGGAAATTATCTCCCCTAAAGCCCTACCGCACCCACAGTGACCTAAACAACCTGTCTTGTGAGATCACGCCCCGGGTCAATCCCTGCAAAGGTCTTGTCCCGGTGAATGTGTACGATTCCACACAGCGAAACAAAAAAAGGGGAGAGAGGAGGGGGGGAAAAAGGAAAAAACAAAATCACCTGCACACCACTCATCAAATCTACCATGGTGGATGGGTCTCCTATTACACCATGTGGGGATACATCGCAAAAGCCAGCCTGCCTATATCGGCTCTTTCCTATTCTGCTAACTCTGCTGGCAGGGTTTTGGAATGGGGGTGGAACATCGATCCTGGGAGATGAGGGAATAAGCTAGAATCAAGAGGCGGTGGGCTTGGCGGTGGGATATTTCTCAGTTAAAAGGTCTTAAACTGCAGCAGAGATCACAGGCGATGGCTCCCCGCACCCAGAGCTGTCTGCCCAGATAAGCATCCTGCCAAGCGGGGGAGTAAGGAGGTGGTCATGGATGAATAAATGGTGTGTGTGTGTGCATGCGTGCGTCTGCATGTGCATGTGTGTGCATGTGCATGCGCGCTTTATCTGGATATGAAAGAGTGAGTTTGTCCAGAGGTTCCCTCTGAGGTTGACATAGTTGACCCATCGTCAAGACACTTTCAAGGCTTCGCTATCTCGGGGTTAAAGGTCCAGTGAATTGAAGAATATGTTTTCAATAGAAAAAGTACCATAGAAAAAGTGAAAAGTTTCACTTTTGTGTATTTTTTATATCAAAACTCCATAAAAATCAATTTGAATGACTTCCTGTAAATGAAAATGTGCTGCATGATGGCACCAGGCCTATAGCAATAAAAGCCAATAGAATTACATATATAGTAGAAATAAGCCACATAGCAGTGAAGTGGCAGAACGGAGCGACTATTGTAAACACACAATCCATGCGTTGCATGTAGTAGTAGCTATAGGCCTATGGTAGAGCCGTCCCATCGCCTGAAGGGATGCGTGCTGTGATTGGTTCAGAAACTGTGCCAGATAATCGGGTGGGATCCATAATTTTAAAAAAGAAACACTGTTTCCACTTCTTCCTATACCTTTTAAAAACGTCTAGAGAAAACCTCTGCCCATGCACCTCCACCACCCCCCGCCCCAGGAACAGCCCTGGTCCGGGAGGCTATAGCTGGCAGCCAGCCTGCACAATGAACAGGGGTGGGGCTTCAACCTAATTGAATGGTGACCCTGCAGTCTCACTGTGGGATGCCCCATGCAGCGCCTTTAACAAGCTGCTGTGTCTCCCCTCTTAATAAGCCCAAACAAGTTAATCCAATCGACACACTCAAACCCTTTCTTTTTCTTTAACAAGGCACTGCCTCTACCCCCTTAATCCCCAGCTCCCCCCCTTTCCGTCACCACCATGCCGTCACATGAATGGAGGGAGAGTGAAAAGACCCCATTAGGAAGGCCGGGGCAGTATATAACCCCCCTCAGCTCGCAAACTTTACACACAAAATCATTTGCACACATATTGTGTACTACTGACACACACACACACACACACACACACACACACACACACACACACACACACACACACACACACACACACACACACACACACACACACACACACACACACACACACACACACACACACACACACACACACACACACACACACACACACACACACACGGTCACTGGTCTGGTCACACATGCACATACAGTACTTGCATGCACCTGTGTACGCACACACATCAACTACAACTACCGGTACATGCATGTGTGAGAATGCATGCACACACACACACACGTGCATGCACACCCACACATGACAAAAAACTGGTCCGTCCACGGTCAGACTGGACAGAGCACACAACAATGACAGGGTTATGTACACAGAACTTAATCTACAGGCTCGCACAGTCACACACACACACACACACACACACACACACACACACACACACACACACACACACACACACACACACACACACACACACACACACACACACACACACACACACACACACACACACACACACACACAAACAAAGGGAGAGGTTCCCACTAACAAACACACACAAACGAAAATTCTGAGAGGACGTTTTGCCGACAGGCACGCACTCTGGGACATAAAAAAGGCATTGTTAACAAACCCCCCCTGCTCCACAAACAAGAGTCACCGATTCCCTAACAATACAAGCCCCTGGATGCCCGCACCCAACAGCACTGCACGGCCCCGACGCGGCACAATAAATAACAGCACAACAAAAGGCCTTTGTGTGCTAAAGCCCACAGTTTAACTATTATTGCCATGATATACAGTGTTGAAATAACATATTGGTAACGCGGCCTTATATCTTCTCTACAGTGTGAGACTGTTATAGTGAGCAGGACTGGATCTAGTCACGGGCATGGGGGGAAATGCCCCCTGAAATGCCCTGACTGCCCCAACAAGCACTAAAGTGCTTGTAGTATATTTAAAATGATATGAAACACTACGCTACTAACTAGCTATATTTGTGGCTAGCTACTTCAACAACAATTGAAGTTATTGTTGATGCTTACTTGCCTAACTAAGTCCTATATAAGATATAATTCTTGTGGGTCACAGAACTAAAGAAAATATATAAAATAGAAGATAGATTTTGTGTTGATTGATACAATAGCCATGCCAAAATTATCTATTCAATGTGGGGGTTTGGGGTGAATTAAAACAAAAATGGTATGGGGATGGCTTCATCGTCATCTTAATGAAGCCGCCCCCATACCATTTTCGCCTTCCCCCTTCCCCTCCAATTGGAAAAGGTTACATCCGGGCCTGCTAGTGAGGCTTACATAGCATAGCGTAGCGTGTTCACTATAGCTGTGTTCATGGGAGGTTTCTCTACAGATGGGGGGGCATCTTGGCAAAAACACTGAGCTATTAGGTTCCATATTCCAGTCAGTTTCAATTGCTTCACCCATGGGATGCAGGGTGAGGAATGTCTGGCAGTCCAATGGCACTGAGTACCCTGTCATCTCTAATCAAAACACGCCTGCCTAGACTAATGTCAACCCTGTAATAGCAACGAGGACTAATTGACTTCGCGGCCAACTGCTGCATCTTCGTGCAGGGCCAGTTTTCATTAATGGCAAATAAAGGGCATGCAAAGTAGTGAACGGGACTATTATATTGGAATGGTATTTAGCACTAGGAATACTGTGATTATTATTTTTTTTAAATCTACATATATACTACCAAATTCTATATAAGGCACATCTAGTTTATTTGTACAGTCGTCAAAGGCTGGAACACCACCAGTAGCAAGCAAGGGGATGCTATTGCTGACCACAGGAAATACAATTGTTTCAATAAAGTCTTCCTTGGGGTTTGAAACCTGAGGAATACTTTGTTGAAACATCGGTCTCTTTTCAGATGAAAAAGCACTACATCGTGGCTACGAGTTGCATGACCTACAAGTTAATTCGAATATAGCACTTTTCAACAATTCCAAGGCAATTCGATGTACTTTACAAAAAAACACAAGCGGTTTTCAGTGATGAACTGTGAGAGCCATGTTTTGTCTATGCGCCCAAGGACCTCCTCTAAAACGAGACAATGCATTTCAAGGGGGTTATCCTTTAAATAAAAAAATCTATTTCAAAATACTGTATATTTATCCCAGCACATGGATGGCACAATGATGTATGTCAAATAAAGGTCTATTCATGGTCTAGCACAACAAGAACAACACAATAACACAATAGGGCACTATTCTATTTCCCCCTACCCTACCCCTCCAAGAGTCACTTGAATATTCAAACGACATTCATTGTCTTTAACGGGTTTGCTCATTGTTTGTTGTCTTGTCATTCCGCAGCTTGGCTCCTGAACTTCAAAGAGAGGTTCATGTCAATTTATGAAGAAATAGAAGTCAAACAGTGAGAGACGTTGGGGGGAGAGACAAACAGAGAGAGGTGCACTGTCTGCAGCGAGTATAAATAGTGTACAGTACATACAAACAGAACCATTAATCACATTTAAAAAGCTGCTGCTCATGTGCACCATTTTAAATACATTAGAAAAATGTCCTGCTTTTTGTGCCTTACACACTATTACACACTATTATGTTTTGACTGTTCCACTTCTGCTTTGGCAAAGAAAAATATCCTCACCTTCAAATTCATACTTATTAATGGGCGGTCAATAAATCAATGGAATATAATTAAATTCAAACAATGTGATTTCTCCTCCTGACTTGCAGGGCCTTTAAAACACCACTCTCTATTGGTCCTCAGTGACCCTCAATCCCCATGGTCTAAAAAGGACAACTCAAGACTTTCAGTGGACAGTGTCACAGATCCAATATTCAGTCATGCATAACATTAGTGTGCGGTGAAGCCCCCAGGGCAATGAAATATACACCCGACTCAAAAACCCACTGAGCTCATGATATATTCAATGTTTGACAAACGCTTTCGCTGCAAAATAGCAAATGCACGCAGAGTGCAGCAGACCTGTCACGTGCCTCAGTATTTTGTATTTGGATATATAGGGTAGTCTCTCTTGCCCAGGTGCTATCCTCCCTAATAAAGACCAGTTCTTCTACTTTTCACTGGCTCTTTAAGGAGTATCTAGAACAGACACAGTTGAAGAGCATAGTTCTATAGTTCACAACCAAGCATGGCTGCTTGCCTCTCTCCACATGGCATTGACTGCAGATGCTATTGCTACTCAGCAGTCCTCCCTTTAGCTCATAATGCCTGCTTTCCAGCTGTTGTCTCCACCTCAAAGCTGGCCTTGACCACGCAGGCAGGGGGAAATCCAATTGGACAGTGGGAAGTGAGACTCCTGTAGGTAATCGCCTACTGGCTATGCACACAGATGGCACAAACCCACCAACAACAAGCTGTTCCCACAGCAGATATCTACAGTCTTTTACTGGAATGCCAACTAACAAACTCAGGAGCACAAAGAAAACCACTTCGAACCAAAGCAGGCTGAAATACAGACATCAAGTAGAAACCAGCCACGAATAAGCCGCTGAACTTGTGGTAGGGTCGTGTAAATAATTCATACCTACATACCTTCTGCCTCAACTTGCAAGGTCTTGGTATCACTGTGAACTGATTAGGCAAAGAAGTGTGTGTGTGTGTGTGTGTGTGTGTGTGGGGGGGGGGGGGGGCAACACGCTTGTAATGATTTAAAATGGCAACACGCTTTCCACAACAACAGTGAGCTGATAAGAGTTTGTTGTTATCAGTGAGTTTGACCAGCTAGACAAGGAAAAATGAATGGAGAGAGGTCATCACCAAGATAAAACCCAAGGTGCAAACTGATTATCTTTTCCTTCTCAAGGATTTTGATAAGTTTTGGCCCCGTATTGATTTATTTGGTGGGACATTAGAGACACATTGTCTTGGGCAACACTGACCCAATGTCTGAATGGTAGCTCTCGGCTTTTAGAGGGTTGGTCTAGGTTTTAGATCAGTGTTTCAGAAGTAATACACCTGTTGCGATTTATTATCACCATTAACCAACATCTTGTGAAAGAGGAGGTCTGAGTCAGGGGCTGAGGTGAGTCGAGGTTCAATGATTAACTGCGGGCCAAGTAAGAAAAGAAGAATTTGGCAAACTTCGGACAAGTGTGGAATGATGTACAGTAGACCTTAAAACGGGTCACACTTTAGATTTTAATATACCCATAAATCACACAACTGCAACTCTTTTACAGTCCCGGTTTGAGTCAACATGCCATGCAAAGCCTGTTAGCTTTTCTCAGCGCCGGAGAAGAAGGAAGTCGGATGAAGTCGTTTAGTTTATTGATGTTGCTAGCAGAGTTCAAGGTAGTCAGTGTTCCCAACACATCAAAAAATATCACAGTAAAAATGCCCCGCAGACATCGCTCTTCTTCTCTCTCTAGCAGATGAGCTCCTGCTGCTCTGTGACTTATTGCTCAGTGACTAGGTTTGTCCTTCACAAGAGACAGGTAACACTTGCCAAGAACCTGTAATTAGTGCAGATGGAAACTGCACTATTTCCTTCCATTCCTAGCAGAAATGCCGTGGGATTGTATCTATAAATTCTTGCATATTAATTCAATTTTAACCCACTCCTGACACCTTGCTGGGGGCAGGTGATAACAAGGTGAGTGTTAGACACTCCTACATATACGGTAGCCTCTGATCTGTAAGTGACATTAGAGCTCTTTCGACATCTGCCTTGTTCACAGACAGACCTGCATGGGTGCATGTCACGCACACGCACAAAAACACATGTGCACCCACGCATGTATGCATGCACGCACGCACACATGCGCACACTCACACGCACGCAAATAGCTTGATCTATTCTCTCTGAAAATACTCTCTAAATCCTGACCTTAGGCATTACAACTGGGACTCTATCAATAATTAAATGGTAATCTAAAAACCCATTTTAGCTGGGTCATCTTTCTACAACATTGTCTCTCCTCTCCACCCTCCATTTATTTTTTCCCCTCTTTTTGCAAGATCTAGTTAGTGATTCCATTAACATGAGAAAGCAGGCTAGTAATTGTCTTCACCCTACCGAGTGATCCCTGGATAGGGGATTAGGCAGAGAGAGAGAGAGAGAGAGAGAGAGAGAGAGAGAGAGAGAGAGAGAGAGAGAGAGAGAGAGAGAGAGAGAGAGAGAGAGAGAGAGAGAGAGAGAGAGAGAGAGAGAGAGAGAGAGAGAGAGAGAGAGAGAGAGAGACCCATTTCAACTCAGAGCACAGATGCTGTCCATAACCATCCACTCCAGATTAGAAGGCAGTAGGGATGAAGCCTACTGGTGACTTCAAACAATATTTAATATAACAAAGTAAAAGCAGGAAGTTTAAAACTTAGGCTACATAAACTTTTATTCGCCTCTGTTGCCCATGTCCTTGTGAGAATGTCGGCCTCCCCTTGGGTATATTTTAAAATTCTGTTTTTTATTTTAATCTACTAATATGCTTTTCTATTGAAAATAGGGATTGGGGTAGGCAGCTTAAACTTTTTTGCCTCTCCCCCATCTCTCTCTCTCTCTCTCTCTCTGTGTGTGATGCATTTAGAGCTGAATCTCCCTAAATCATCCCCCTGGGCCACCCTGTCCGTCACTAATCTGCCCGCCACCACCCACTCTTATGGAGGTGTCACATTTCTGGCACTCCGCCACGGGATAAGCACTTCAAACACCAGCGTCTCTCCTCTTGACCTTTCCACGGAGATGATCGATTTAGCCTATTGGATTTATTCCACAAACAGGCAACCATTACATCAAAAAGGAAAGGAATTTACCTCAGAGGCAGAACTTAAAATCCATATAAGCTTCATGAGGGTTTCAGATTTTATTGGCTTTTTTCAATCCAATTTCTGTTGCACGTTAATAGATATGGAGCCTTTTCAGGAGGTGTTTTCGTTTTTGAATTACGACGCAGTCCTGATTTGTATCTGTAATCGTTCGTGCAAATCACAATAGCGAGAAGAGAGGGAAAAAAGGTTCAGTTGCAACGTGAAGTCCCTAAAACCTGCAGTGCAGAAAAATCGTTTACCTCAACCCCACTGCCAAAGTTGCTGTAGAAAATGAGAATACAAAGTGTTGAAAGTTTAAATCTGACACTGTTGTGAAAATCCTGCTGAAAAAGGAAGTCGCAACTTCTTCCCTGTGTTTCTCACCTGCCCAGGAAGTTAGGTGGGGGTAAATCAAGGAGCACTGAGGCCAGTAAAAGGTCTACCACTCCCCAACCACATGAACCATTAAGTTACAGCAGTGCAGGCTTCCTGTTTTCACGCTTGAACACTTTCTACACGCTTTCAGCAAGGACAAGACTAAACAATCTGCAGCGAAACACCAGGGAGGAGAAACAAAGGAAGCTAAAAGACAAAAGGAAGTCAGTTGACAAAGTATACAGTATACCCAGCGCTAGCACGACTAAATCTTAAAGCATCGCTTGAAGCAACAATTCACCAGAGTCAAAAATAGATAAAAGAATATCTGACCCGTGTGTCACTCATGTGTCACACACACACACGCACGCACGCACGCACGCACGCACGCACGCACACACACACACACACGCACACACACACGGACACGGACACACACACGGACACTAGGCTGTGGTGAACTTGTAGATCCATTTTCACAATTTAACATTTGAAATGTTTCTTTGAACTTTGCTTTTTAGACATTCCCAAAATAGGGATGTCATGTTACAACTATAAAAAGAACAACACTCCATCCAGCAACCACACATTTCATTTCACATCATCATGGCAGACGATCATTACCCCCAACTAGAATTCTCTTCTTCCTGATTAGAGTGGCCACTGAGGCCTGGCCCAGGGATCCAGCTCTGTGGTAATCATATCCTATTTGAATAATGAGGCGCTACCACCCCTCCTGCTGCCCATTCACCCTGCATCCTTGACTGGAGTCTTTGATAGACACTAATTCTAGTTCCATCTATAAAGCTCCGCTCATGCATTTTTAATAGAATCTATTACTTTAGGATTAAATTATAAAAGACTGTCCTCCTTAAATTTTTTATAGTTTGTATAATTGGTATCAGGGCTTGAATGCGAACCATAAAAAACCCAGTTTGTACAGGACCGATCTGCGGAACAATCCAGACAAAACCCACACAGTGCCGACGCTATATAATAGAAAACGATGCGCGTGCACTACCACTCGATACACACGCGTGCACGCCGCATGCGTGCGCATGCGCCTGGCCATTATAGGTCTAGGTTCATATACCAATGAGAATGAGGTGAAGTTGTAAGGTCACAGAGGAAAATCCTCAGCGTTCATTTATCCATTTGTGCTCTCTCTCCCTCCCTCACGCGAGTTAAATGAACACTCAGGGTTTTTGCAGTGCAGCGAGCGGAGCTGCTCTGCTGCAGAGGAAGGGGACGATAAGGTCAGGTACCATGTGAGCTGCTTTGGCTGCTTAGCTGCTCAAGGAGCCCCGGGGGCACAAGGAGTCACCTGATGGAAACAGGAGACCAAACCAGGTGTCCTGTGAGACACCTGCCACCACCAGTGTCAACAACACTCTGCAAACGGGAAAACAGCTAAAACCACTTCAGTGCTTCTCAAAACATTCTCTTGTCAACTCCCAGAACTCCCAAACGTATCAATTTATTTCGGGGGGGAAATAACGTATCAGGCAACAGGAATAAGAGCTCACAGCGTGCAGTGTAGAATGTGTCACATGTGATTTTGGTCTTGAATTAACTAATTTCGCAGAGGACCTCGTGCCCCTCCCACCACCCCCCAAAAACAACAGAAAAACAAAATGTCTCTGAGGCATTTCGGCATTTCCTCCCTTTAGAAATCTGTGCACGTCACCATCCACCCCCCCCCCCACACACACACACACACCCAAATTAGCACCACAGGGACACCCCTCCGCACCGAAAGCTCGCCGCCCCCCGCCTGCTGCTGGCGGCAGCTCTTCGGCATATCTGAACCGGGGGAAAATATTTCACACCGTATGAATTATTAAGTGTGGGGCCGGTGCTAAGCAGTGTGGAGATAGACCAGTTATTCACAGCTCTATTGGGACGAATGCGTCGGAAAACCCGGGCCCGCTTGCCTATCAGATCGTTTGTCACAAGCGATAGACAATTTACAACGGGAGAATTTTTCAATTTATTCATTCTGCTGTCACTGCAGTTTTCTACCTCCACTCCTTCCACTCAGCCACCCCCCACCCTTAACTCTATCTCAGTCCTCTTGTCTGAAGAAGGGTGGTGGTGTGGGGGGGGATTCTTCCCCGAACCCACCGCCTGCTTGTCTGTCTGCTCAACATTCCTCACTTTGTCTTCCTCGAGCCTGAGGAGGAGGGCGGGGGTGCAGCTCAGCAAACACCTGCAGAGCACGGGCCGTTAAAGTCTGAGCACATGAGAGGAACAGGCTCTGCTGTTTAAATCATCTTAATTGAAGTAAAGGTGTGTTGGGGGGGGGGGGGGGGGGCATTCTGTTGCACGCCGGCGGGCTGAGACGTTTCCTGCGCTTTGGCCTCGGCAGTGGAGCCGCAGCCAACTGTGCCTCTGTGATAAAATAAAGAGAGAGAGAGAGAGGGAAGAGGAGGCAGTGAGGGGGCTGAGGAGCGTTTCTGCCTGAGCCTCATCAAGACTGAGCTTCCTGGTAAGAGGAGATAGGCCAAGAGGACCCCCATTAGATACAAACAAAAGAGCCAAAGAGGCGAGGGAGAGAGAGAGAGCTGAATTAGGCTGCAGTTGACTTCCTAATGCTGTCAAGTGCTGTTAGAGAACAGGGAGAGAGAGGGAGAGAAGCTTATTATAGCCCCAGACATGAATGATAATATGTATAACCAGAAGAATTACTTTGGCCCCGCAGGAAGGAAATAAGAATTTCAAGATTCAAAATGACATAATAGCTTTTCCAGGGTAAAAAAGGAAAAGCCTTTTCTTTTATTCTGAGAGAGAGGGGGGGCAATGCTAAATAACAACAGAGGACATCGTCATCCCATAAGTCTGAATCACAGTCATTTCAACATTGATTGTCTAAGGTGAACCAGCTGTCGAAACAGTGAAGGATTTCAATTCAGTGCAAAAAACAAACATCCCCCATATTATAATACCTGAGTTATACTTGGTTTGTGGGCGTCGCACACAGAAAATAGCCAATTCACAAGCTTGGAGATCTACTATTTTTGGTACATTGACAGCTGCATACAATAAAGTGCTAGGGCTTTAGAGCAAAACACACCACAGAATCAACATTTCTCTAGCTTCAATCACATACCATCGCTATTTCCTCAAAACCTCAACCCCAAAGGGAGTTATTTGGAGAATCTGTGAAAGCGTGAAAACAAGGATAGACATCTTAAAAAATGTTTCTCTTTTCTGCACAAGATACAAGTAAAGTGAAAATAACATCAGCTGCTTTGTTAGTCTCTAAATGCTCACTGAGAGCAGTTTGACCTGTAAAGCTGCCTAGAGTGTCCCCCCCTGCCTTTGAAAGGCTGATCCAGACGGCTTGCACTGAATAGGGTTTGATGTGAAAGGCAGATATGTTTGATAAATGTCCTCACAGCCAAGGCCTCTGTCCCCTTCCTGATGGTGCATTCTTATACTCAACACACACACACACACACACACACACACACACCCACACACACACACACACACACACACACACACACACACACACACACACACACACACACAACACACACACACACAGTGCCAACAACCCCACTGAGGGCAGCATTTGTTTAGGGACAAGGTGACCCTGTCGCCCAGGGGCCTGTGAACAGACATAATGAAGGCCTCTCATCCTCCACATCCCAGTCGACTCTATGTTGGTTCTATGACAGGGATAGAGAACGGGGAGGGGTGGGGGGTGCATGACCGCAACCCACTGCCGCAGCTTTAAACCCCCTATTCAGGAAGCCCACCCCCCCAGAGATGGGTCCTTTCACACCCCGCACAGACGGAGCAAAATCCCCCCTTGTAACCCAGAGTCATGCAGCCGACAGATGGAGCGGCTATTGAGTGAAGGATCGCAGAGGCAGAGGCAGCTCCCCATCCATCCATCCCTGGTGGAAAACAATGGGGCAGCAGGTCAAGAGTGCTGTCTCTGAGAGGAGGGGGGTCAGGGAGGAGGGAGTGCTCCGATAGAATCGACACAGTCGAGCTATGCAGGCCCTTTGAAATCCAAAGAACTGAGTGAGAGACTTTTTTTTGTTTTGTTTTGTTTGGAGGGGTGGGTCAGATACAGGTGGAAGGCGGTGATGGTGTGATGGCGTGAAGGCTGAATCTGGGACAACAGTATCGGTGTTTTGTGTTTAACCTTCTGCACAACTGCAAACAGGATTGGATTGGAAAAATACACCCCCTCCCCTTTCCACACATTTGCAAGGTCAGGGGGAAGGCAGACACAGTTGTATGTAGATAACATGGGCCAACTGTTAACAGAAGCACACTCAAACTCATACTTGTTCACTGGGCCGGCAGTGCTTGTCTCTTTACAACTACTACCCTGTTTTATACACTTACTGCACATACTTGCACAGCAACAAACGGCCTGAAGCACATTGTGAGCTTATAGCTCTGCTATCTTCCCCATTGTTTACCAGGAACACAAGGCATGTCCAAAATAGGGACGCCAGTTTGGAATTGGTTAAAGGACAAGGAATTACTTAAACTCTGCTTTCATTTTGACTGGCATTTAAACAAAATAAAGGAATCTGCCATTGCAGTGAAACAGTGGCAGCACCTTTAGAATCCCTTTCAAAAAAATAAAATACTGGCGAGCACTTCAAAAGGGAGTCACATATTATGGCAAAAACAGGGACTTTAATGTTTAGACATTCTTTCTAAACATTAAAGTACATAATTAAAAAGCAAAATCCAACACTTCACCAATCATGTATTATTCAAAATCTCAATATTCTTTCAGCAGTATCACGTGAGACAGCAATAATAGAACAGTGCCGAGCTAAAGCCTATATAAATAGTGGGCCGATATTGTTCTGAACTCTCTGCGTGTTTCATTATTAATGGATTGATTTCCAGTGTTTTTGGAGAGGAGGGGCAACTGTGGGTCATAGAGGATGAATAGCTATGAATAGCCACGTGCACATATGCAGTTAGGCTTGACTGTGCGTGCACGCACACTCGCATACATACATACATACATGCATGTGCAAAGACATGCACACGCGCACACACATGCACACACAGAGATCACAAAGCAAGGCTGACCGGAGGGGGGAAAGTCAATCCAGTTCCATTGACCGGCGGTCTGGCTATCATGTGGCTCTGTCCTGTCCTGGGTGTGAGTGAGAGCAGGCTGGCCGTCTGGGGCCAGCCTTGCCTCATTGGGTTTCCATGGCCCGGGGTGGCTTCACCTCAACCGGCGTGGAGAGGGGACAAGGACGTTTGGATATGCCATGCCATGACTCCACATACAGCATTGAATGTTGTGTCATTGTATTGGAGGCGCCATAAATACCGACATCTCAAAACACCAATACGGACTCCACGCTGAGTTGTCCTCAAACAGATGTTCGTCATCTTTGCATGGTTTGGTTTATGGACCTCTTTTGCGCAAGAATGCACCCATTACACAGATGAAGGTGTCACGAACACAGTACTTGTTCTGTATTAACAACCACTTTGACAAGGACGAACAAGCGCTCTCCCTCTCTCTCATTCTCTCTCTCTCTTCCTACTGCTAAGGGAAAAAAATGTACAAATTACCCTTGATTAAACACAAAAACATCACCCATGTAATCACAGTGCAGAAAGCTTCTCTTTATGAAAGGATAAACAAGCAGATGTGCAATGACTTTCACAGCACGCTATTCTTGGTAAGAAAAACGTTGTAGTGCAGGTATTTACGCAGATATGCATGTTTTCCTTCTAATATCCAGCCACAGCGTGATACTGTCCATAAGTCACATCCCAGTGCCACTGCTATGACCTGCTGCTATAGTCTTTCAGTTCCGACCATGGCTGAGGGAACATGGGGTGCTGGGGGGCCTGGAGCACTGCTCCCCTCAAACACAGCACCCCTCAGACAGGAGCTACAAGCACCCCCTCCACCAGGCACAGCACGCCCAAAAACAGGAGGATAAAAATAACATAAAATAAAAAAAAATATATATATTAATAATAATAAAACATGTCACTTTATTATAATGGAGACTAAAATAAAATATGCATTTTTGGTGGGCTTTTTGTTTTTATATTCATCATTAGCTCTGCTCGGCTGCTGACGCTGTTTCCGGCTATTTCCGGCTATTTTCGGTTACCTTTCCTTTACGCACGGTGCGCGCCGTTTGAATCCACCGGTCAGCTGGGACTAACAGTGAGTGTTGTGTTGTCAGTCAGCATGGCTCAGAAGCGGATAAGTGATTTCTTTTCCCAGCAGCAGCAATGTACAGGGGACGAGTGCTAACTTTGTTGAAAAGGATGATAATGTCGTGGAGTTGTCGGAGGGAGAGGAGGAGGAGGTCGTGGACAACAACAACAGGGAATTCATCGCCGTCACCCCGGAGCGCAAGAGCACTTTGGAGTATAACGTAGGCTAAAGCCTTTACTATTTAACTATAATATTTCTCACTAATATTTACGAATATGGGAAATATGCGAGAAATAATAATAGTATTAACTAATTACTATGGCCGCCGTGCCAACTGAACTGCTGCCTGCTGCTGAAATTTAACGTGAGATATTATGTAGTGTTCTGTTCGATTCTGACGGGGAGGGCTGTGTGACGATGATGATGATGATGATGATGATGATGATGATGATGTGAACACACGGGTTGCCGAACCCAAGCGCGCTGCGCTGTCAACTTGTTGCTGTTAGGACTTATAAAAATATATCTCCTACTGGACCTCAGCTCCTCTGTTTAGCCTATAATTTATATTTTTTGCGCCTTGCTAAATTCATGTGGACTAATAGGCATATGCCCGTTTATGATGGTTTGGAACTGTCAGTTGTTTGAGTTTGTGTTGCTGTTGAGCGTTTGTTGTGAGGATTCTGTAGGCCTATTCATTCAGCCTATATGTTCAAAACAAGTGATTTATGTAGGCCAGGCTAATAAATATGCTATTTCACATTATAGGCATCTTGTTCATAACTTGTGTGTGGAGAGGGAAATTAAAGAGTACTTTAACACGCAAAAATGCGCGTGCATGAAACGCGCGCACGCGCATTTTGCGCACCCCGCTTCCATGCTCAGCCCCTGCTACTGTAAAATAGTTCCCGCGGCCATGGTTCCGACCTGAACAAATACATTTCATCCCAACTTTGCCAAAGGCGATCAATAAGCGCACATACAAAGACATTGGCCATAAAACACAAAGACATTCATTCAGGCCCGCCACAAACGCAGATCAAAGCACAGCATACACCTGGAGAGCCAGGCGGTGAGCAAGAGGGGACAGGAAACTGTGTGTGAGTATCAGGTAGGGGCCAGACAGGCCTGGCTACATTCAGACCTCTGTTCAATCCATCTGCACAGCAGCTATTAGATTTCTAATATTGTTG
This sequence comes from Benthosema pterotum, assembly GCA_039105355.1. Taxonomy (NCBI): domain Eukaryota; kingdom Metazoa; phylum Chordata; class Actinopteri; order Myctophiformes; family Myctophidae; genus Benthosema; species Benthosema pterotum. The sequence continues at coordinate 33,601,241 of CM076972.1, read as the reverse complement.
GGGTTTTAAGGAGGCTCGCCTTTCCTGCCACAATGAGACTTACCCAGCCTTGGTTGCCCCTTTTTCCCTTTCAGTGTGGTCTCACAAGGACCTCTCGGTTTTCTGCAAACAATACTGCTGGGCTCTGGCCCTTATTTAAAAGATTAATAGGACGCTGTCTTGGCAGAAAAGCAATCAGTGAGGTTTCTGTGACAGCAACAAAGAAAGGAAAGAAAAAGTGAAAACAAGGCAAAGAGGAGAGACCATTGTCACAGTTACCAACTGGCTGCGACGGTTTGATTGAGATAGCTCTGGGCTTTCAGAACTGGCTGCCAATCACAGCAGCAGGCATCAATGGGGGAAATTTGAATGATAAAACGATAAGTCATAAGCAGGCGATTTCCTTGTCATGCGGCTAAGAGGGGCTGTTTGACTGTAAACTGAAAATGGGTGGATAGGATTTTTTCTTTAAATTTAATTCCACAGCCATATGGAATATGGCTTTGCCTGCAGTTGCCGGCTTCACCCCTCAATCACGACAGAATGTGTAATCACCAAATGTCTTCCTCTCAACCTGCGTTACAATTGGCAGCGCCATCCTGTCACTGGAGATGAGGAGCAAAATAGAGGAACTGACTAAAAGACAAGCCTTAAGTGACACTTAATTGGAGACATCCAGGCATTCTCTCAGCTCCAGTAAACAGGATCCATCAAACTTTACCCAGAGCCTGTTTGAGTCTGCAGCTGTCTGCAGGGAGCGGCACAGTATGCCTGAGAGGCCCTCAGTTATCAACAAGACTGATGAAGAAATCAAGTCTTTCAAAAAAACAATACAAAAAAAACAGCAGCTCTTAAAAGAACATCCACAACAAGCCGAAGGGATGACTGCATTATGCACAACAAAATGCACAGCCTTGGTTTAACCACTTAACGGAAAATGAAAATGGCCCATTCTACACGTATTGTGAGCTTGTATATCGGATACTTTGGGGGGGGGGGGGGGGTTTAAAAGACTTAAATACATTGTTTAACTGTCAGACCCACGCACAATGGTTTGTGTGCCCTCTTTACCCCCAAAGGTACCGAAATTAATGGAGCTCAGTCTTTCCTATAGTAAGACTGCATTTTAATTTATTTATCCATTCGCTATTCCACCAGTGCACACAACCGAGGATAATAATGACAGAAAGAGATGATGAGTGAGACAGTGAGAGTGGGGGGAAAAAAACTGAACACCGACCACCCCCGGCATCTCTTTGCTCCTCAAGTCCCAGGCGAAACAATCCTGGTTTGTGGTTGACAGAGGGGACTGGAGTGGTGCCAGTCTATGCCACCCCACCCCCTCCCCTTTCATCCAAGTCTCTGTGGTGGTAGGTGCACGAAAATATGGGATGGGGGCTTCATGAAGGAGAGACTCTCCCAGTGGATTCTCGTCAGTTCCAGGCCATTACACCTTGCTCATTGGGACTTTGTTTACACACACACACACATGTGCGTGCACACACACAAACACACACACACACACACACACACGCACACACACGCACATGCACGCGTGCCCGCGATTGTTAGCAAAATAGGACGATTGTAATGTGCACTTTCAGCATAATGAAAGTGCATACGAATGCGGTCTGATGCAGATAAACTCTGTAAATCCCACATGTTAAATCACGCCACTATTTTTTGCTTCAAAAACAAAACAAAAAACCTCTCTGTGAAGTTTATCTCAACGCGGGGCAGATAACGTTTAATCAAGCCTGACGACACGCTTGACATGGTCAGTGTTAATGTGCAGTGAAAAAAAAAGCCTGACATACTTCCATGGTCTTTGGGGACATGTGGGGAATGGCAGGCTGCCCTCGCGCTTACAGTCTCTCTCTACAGATGTTGCCTAGGAGAGTGGCTCACTGGCTGGCTGCGGTGACAGCTGGACAGCTGTTCCCATAGATGCAGCCACAGAAGCATGCCACAACGATGGGGGGTGTGGGGGGGGGGGGGGTGCTGTATGTTCAGTTTGTCTGTATGAAGTCCCCAGTTATGAGCAAAGCTGTCAGATCTTAGCAATGGTGCATGAGTGTGGATAAAGCAAGGCGGCGATAAACAGAAGAAATAAGAGGATGAGCACACATGAGCAAATACCAGACATGTCTGACACTGTTTAAAGGCAGCTGCACTACAAAACAAATAATCCAATACGTATTCTTTTATAGCGGGATCCAAATGGGAGCTCCATAATGCAGCAGCGAGTGGAGCTACACTGTCTGGCACAAGTCAAAACATATAATTTGATCCCGGAATATTCAGGCTGAGCATGACTTTCATCATCATAAACACGTAAAAGTTTAATTTGAACTTCAGAGGGGAGCTTCAAATGAATTTTTTACCTCTTCATACAAGGGGGACGAACCCATTTTCAAAAGCAGGGGAGATAATTGGCTGGGCATTAAAACGTTTGCTGGACTTCGGGCCAACATCAATGAGCTATACTAGCGATGAAAGTCAGCTTTAATTGGGGTCATGTTCTGATAAAATCTCTCCATCCGAAGTTTAACATACAGTTGTCTAACGTTATAGGGACATGCATAAAACCACGGAAAAACCCTCAGGTGAGAGCGCCTCTGCCATCAGAAACAAGAGACTTAAGAAACTGTCCCAACGTCTGAATGTTTGAAAATGGCGATCAGCGCGTTTCACCTGCTGAATAAACATCCCGCAAATCTTTAGTTAAACAGCTTGGACTGCTGCCAGTCATTTCTGCCAAATTTCTCATTTCCCCTAAGCAGACCAGGCAATTCATTATGCCACAAAAGGTCAGCAATTCGTTCAACTCAATAAAAATGTTAATAAAACTAAGAGCTCACAGAAAGGAGCACTCGTTGCCTCTGGTCAGTCATCAAAGTGTGTGTGTGTGTGTGTGTGTGTGTGTGTGTGTGTGTGTGTGTGTGTGTGTGTGTGTGTGTGTGTGTGTGTGTGTGTGTGAGAGAGAGAGAGAGCGAATGCATCTATTTAGTCCTAGGTCAAAGGTTGGTCATCATCAGCTATCTAGCAACCAATGTGGCTCTTGTTCAACAATAATCCTGGTCAAACTCCACCAACTGTTCGCAAAGTAGACTATACCACAGTAAATACACAGAAAACTGTCCGGTCATACAGTACACTACAGAATATGCGTAACATAGAACACAACGAACACAACACACATACGCACGCACAATATAATCTAGGAAAACCAATAGTTCAAAAGCCCCCCCCCCCCCCATACCAGAATCTCTAATTACATATCCACCCCCACCATCATCATCACCACCACCCCACTCTCCTAAATAAATGAAAAGACCCATTAGGCAGATTTCAACGGATGGCAGTGGGCTTATAATTATACATGACATCTTTTAGAGGGGGGAAAAAGTGATTACTCTGGATGCCAGTCTGGTGGGGTGGGGTGGGGTGGGGGGGCTGGATAAAAAAAATTGCTAAGCAACCAGTCATTATCCTCCAGAGTGGAGCGAGGTGACCGGCCATCCGTCTAACTCCGGTGGCTCGCCTGGCTCCTTCCTCCTCCACTCTCTCTCTCTCTCTCTCTGCCGTCTCCCCGTCCGAATACAAACAGAGATAAAGAACGCCGCAATCGCTCTTGACACACAAATAGGTTAACACAATAAAGCCGGCTTTGCCTGGCTCACTCGAGGGAGGAAAGCAATTCCAGCAGCAGGCAGGAGGTAATAAAACAGGCTAGGAGTGTGTGTGTGTGTGTGTGTGTGTGTGTGTGTGTGTGTGTGTGTGTGTGTGTGTGTGTGTGTGTGTGTGTGTGTGTGTGTGTGTGTGTGTGTGTGTGTGTGTGTGTGTGTGTGTGTGTGTGTGTACAGTATATGTGTTCTCCTGTCAATGTTCCTATGTTTCTGTATGTGAGTGGAAGCAGGCATACAGAAGCTCTTTGGCCTGAGGGCCTAATATTGTACGGATTTTCAACCCTTTCTTGACACAAGTAATAACAGAGGAGAAAATGACAAAAATTCCAGGCTACTCCTCTGCTCAGATTAAAGAAACCATGGCTTTATACTACTACTAGCAATATTGTCGGCCAGGACCATGGTCAAACACATAAACTCGTCCCTGTTTGTCATGTTATGGCCATTCTTGTGCAAAATGGCCTCTGCTTGGTTAAAATTCAACAGGTAAATTGAATGAGTTTTATCTGTGCAAGCCTCTGCGTCGTACTCATGTGTCTGCTCAGGCATGGCAATACATGATAAAAATCTCCAGAGTTTTATTAAATCATGTTGCATTCACGCTGAACTCAGGGAAAATGGCGAGGTGGCTTCTGCAATTACAACCCGGACCAGACAACATTGTTTTCTCCAGTCAGTGGAAATGTCATTACCTATACAGCAACACCCTTAGAATTGGATAACAGCCTATTTTCATTTCACCCCATAAGTAACAATGCACACCCAACAACAATATGCATCCCAGCTATTGTCACAATCCGGAGGCTAGCACACACAATGTACACCATTTGAGTGATATGGGCAGAATTGAATGAAAAAAATGAAGTCAATACCACATTCCTGAATTGACCGTGGTGCAATCAAACAAATTACAGTGGAAACCTATCGCTCCTCGGGCTATTATAGACCGATGACGCAGGTCGCACACAGCGCGATCTCTTGTGAAAAACTGTCAATACAACGAGGGTTAGCACTTTTCTCATAGAAGGAATGAATCGTTACAAAAACCCAATTAAAGCTTGGAGGAGAAAGTTTTATATATTTACATCGTACAGTACAGCCATTTGTCAACTGTCAATCAATTCCCATGTTTTCACATGCTGCTCCTCCGACCAGGTAATAAAAACAGCAGAGATGTAAAGTGGTGGCCATTGTCGACTGGGAATAAATTACCAAAGCATGAAGAGAAAACATCTTATCTGTCTGATGTATTTCCTGCTATTGCAGAACGTTACAATGCCCGGGGGAGAGCAGTCAACCAAAATGCAGGGAGATGGAGATTAGGATGATGTGCAGTTCCTTGTTCCATTAAAGTTTGATCTTCCTCAATAGCCGAGGAGAATCAGATATCTTCCATTCAAGATTAAAGTACACCAGCATAGAGGGAGAGATTAATCAGAGGGCTGCAAGAGATTAAAAAAAAACAGCCTTGCTTCTGGCATGGAAAACAGTGGCAATAAAGAGTACACCAGATAATGTGAAACATGGTGAGGCACAATAGCAAATCAAACACCATTTACAAGCCTCCAAAACAAATCAAAGTGCTGGGTAGACTATGATACAACAGCTTGAGGAACTGCAAGGGCTTGTCTGATAGTGTCCAAGGCCTTCGTTTTATGAGGGCACTGTGAGGTTTTCCCATGTTGCTCTCTGTCGCCATACTCTCTGGCTCTCTCTCTCCTCCTACTCTCCTTGAGATCAATGGCACTGGGGTGATTTCACAGCAGCCTGCACTGTCACCCAGAACAAATCAATGTGACCATGAGGAAGGCAAGAGCGGCATTGTTTTTAAGGAGAGCAAATTCACTGTTGGAGAGCTTGTCAGATTTGCTTTATTCCATTTTCTTGCCCCCCCAGAATACTTTGGAAGCAACATGCCTTTCCTCACACGTTTCCTGAGTGGATTATACAGCCAACTACTGTATGATGTTCACAGCACCCCCATAACAGTATATTCATTAACCATTACATAGGAAAACAACATCGTTCCCAGAACTTCCCACTGACTACATTTGAATGTGTAAGTACTTTAAACGCTAAAAGAATAGCTTGACTCCCTTAACCATTCCACATTAATGGCTGTACATTAACCTGTGCGCCTGTTTTGAAGTAACCCGAGCTACCATTCAATCTGACAGCGAATTAAGAGGGGATCCGGAGCCATAACTGACCTCAGCATCACAGAAGCCTCTGATGAAAAAAAAAAAAAAAACATTGAATTGTCTATCAAAGTATATCAGATTAGACCTGTCAGGTAAACCTTTAGGACACAGACTTCACATGGAGCAAACTTGGATTATTGTGTGGAAATACAATACAATACAATACAATACAATACAATACAATACAATACAAATCATTGTATACAAAAATACAATGATTATCTAGACTATGAAAACGTCCATCTTAAACCACTTAAGCCTTACATAATACTGTATGTTATAAGACAAATCGCCAATCTACAAATTCACAACATGTCACAATGCACTGCATTGTGAATTCAACAACACAACATGTACTGTATGCAACAACAACATCATAATCCGGGTTTTATGGACTCTCAAAGTAAGTACAAGAATTTCGGTGTTCAATTATGTCTTTGATTAAAATAACACTACTGCTGCTGCACCTATTAGAGAAGTCACTGTTTCTAAAGATGAAGAAGAAGTCTTTATAATGTATAAAAAATCATTCAGCGGCTGAATATGAACAAGTGAGGAAAGCAGTTTTATAAAGCTATTAATTAAATGAACTACTATCAACAAGCTGACAGAAACATGTGACTTATAAAGTACAAATGTTCCTGTCCCTTTGGTTAATTCATTGTTTATTGTGCTTTTACTCGTGTGGCAGGTCGATGGTCAGATGATCTAAAAGTGCCATTAACCAGGCGTATTTGACTCAGCCACTGTATGAACATAAACAAACCATATAGATGAAGCCTTGCTGAAAATAAAGCTAGCAGTTAATTATTGACTCCATTCTAAAATATGATAGTGAAGTTTAGTGCACTGTAACTATATGTTGCACTGTGGTATGCACTGTATGGTGTACTGTACGTGGCCAAGATCAGTACTATAGTTATTTTGGCAACGCAAATGTGACTTTGGCAGTATGCAAACGCTACAAGAAAATGTGCAGCTTGCACAGAAACTGCACTAAACCACTAGTTAACTTAACTGTATAATCACATATTGTGATTAAAATGCATTATTGTGCATCACAAAAACATTATCAAACATACAGTATGTCTTGTTTGCATGAATAGGAGCTTTGTAAAGACACTGGGGGATGTTTCATCAATATACTGTAAACAACTTCCACTTCCCTGCTATGAAACACAATATCTAATGAGACACTGTTGACATTATCATAAATGGAAAAACCTCACAAGCCTTGTTCCTAAAAGGCCATGTGTCATATTTTTATATTGTATTTCCAAGTAAGATACTGTAGCCTATAGGATATTTGTATTCACTGTATTTTTTTCCAGTAATTCATGAATCACTGGGCTTTACTGTACATGCTTTACACAGTTGTAGTATTGACCGCTTTTGTTGTTTTTATGGTGTAGGGTATATGGAATATGTTGATCTTCATATGGAAATTCAATTTGTGGTCTAATCTAGACAGACTGCATTTTCACAGATATAATCTAAATAGGGTATGGTAGCATTATGCTACTATGAACCTAAACTGTTTTTCAATGGAACGTTTTCAGAAGCACTTTCACACATGCATCACACACACACACACACACACACACACACACACACACACACACACACACACACACACACACACACACACACACACACACACACACGCACACGCGCACACACACACACGCACACGCACCCGCACCCACACACACACAGTAATTTTAGTGATCAAAAAGTGCCAAAATGAGTTTTGCTGCCTCTGGGAATGCATTGAGACAATCAAACCTTGGAAGGATTCATAAAGATTAATACATAGTGCAGGAAATTAAACTTCAACGATATTCATGAGCAAAGCTCACTTATTCACTCCAGGCAGGCGCTTTAATAAGAAAGAATACACTGCATTCACCCTAATGCGATCAATCAATCAAACTGCTATACAATTTTATTGTGGCAAATTTATAAAATGTGTGGGCTTGCTTAGGAAATTACTTTTGTTAACACCTCCCTTGCTGAAATATGCTCTCTACACTTGTACCAAGCAATGTTGTTTTGTTTGATGATCATGGTAAAAAATACTAAAACAAATTGCAGGTGACAAGTTGCAGGTTATGAAGCATTAGTCCATATGACACTTGATACACAAAGAAAAAGAGCCAGCACTGTGCAGAGAAAAGGTTACAAGAGGAAGAAGTGTAAGACACGAGAACTACGAACTCCAAAAGGTAATTCAGTGACCCACATATTAAAGGTTTTCTCCCATTCTCCCAGCCTTGTCCAACCATCATGTTGAGTTAAGGCAAGCATTATGCTGGGAAGACTATTTGTTTAGGTGAGGAGCAGCCACAGAGCTAATATGAGCACAATTTGCTCAGCGGGTCATAGGCGCAGAGTGGAGGAAGTAAATGAGGCAGCTCTGCCCCCTCGGGTGCAGCCCCTGCCTCATACATCACTGAATGTTTTATTCAATACAGCCAGGAAGGCTCTATGGCAGGTGCCCTGACTATGGGGGCGCCTGGCCCTGCTGTAGGGGCCCACATTACATTCAATGAGTTAGATGTATGAGCAGCTGCTGGAATGGGAATAACAGAAATAAGAGAGGCAAGTATTGAGAAAATACATGGAGGGGAAACAACATATATAGAACTCCCATTTAGCATACTATACTCTATGCACAAATTGCACGTGCAGTATCCTGTCAGATTTTGTAAATTAGCATTAAAATCCCAGGAAGCAAGATAATGTTGTTTTGATCAAAGTTCACTGGAGTTCACTGGAATCAAAAACACAGGCAATCTTGTTAGCTATCCTGTCTGGCATGGTCACGACACACTCAAATAAAGCATGCACTTTCATGACATGCAGTATCTGCCTGACTGAAAAACAATATTGTGGCCAAAGCGAGCAGGGCAGGGCATTAAAGTAACCCAAACGACGAAGTGCAAGTCCAGGTAGTTTGTATGGAACTGCATCTGATACTGTACAGGCTACCTATACGCACAGATCTCCTTGATACCAGCAGCCAGCTAGCTTCACACAAAATGAATATCTAGTGGTAGATCTTATTAAAATAACGCTGCAATTAACACGTAGGTGTGGAAAATCGCTACAGCAGAAAGTATTTACACAAGTCGCACATAAAAAGATAATGTGACGCATGGTGGCGTACAGTCACAGATGAGAATTTCACACCTTGCTCTGAGCTGCAACTCTTTAATGTCACATCCTCCTAGACTAGACTGTGGTGCCTGCGGCGCAGTGCCCTCGACAATAGATTTAATTGCTACCCATACTTGAAAAGACCAATATTACACATCAAAGCAACGCAGTTCCTAAAGCCATTCAGTTGTAGGCTAGCTCTCCAACACTCCGGGTTTTTACAGCACTTCCTTTATTGCGGGGTCAGCCGTGGAAACAAACGGTTTTTGAATCTATAGGAGGATGTATTGTGAAGAGCATCCCTGTCCTGCAATGGGAGCGTTTCTAAACAGTGGTTTTCTGTGTCCAACCATTAACATACAAAGGCGTGCATTTAAACGATGCACCCCAAAGCGAACGGGAGCAAATAAAGAACATGTAATTATTGACATAGCCTTTTTAGACGTTTTAGAATAATAGGTTTGTGGGTATTTACCATAAATTGCTTCGTAGTCCAGACTAGAACTCCATGCAGATTGTAACAACCACTGAGCAATCTTGTCTCGGACTTTTTGCTCCAACTCAAAAAGGTCGCATTCTGCTGCTCTCCAAAACCCAGAAACGGCGTTACCGATGTCAACTGTCCATTCGGTCTGTTCTCCTCTGGTCGACCGAGTGCGAATATAGCAGCAGATCAGGAAAACAGATCCACACTGTATAGACTATAGTCTGAAAAGTTGATAAGCTTCGCCCTTTTCACCAATCGGTGTCAAATACGTTAAGGGGCAAAGGGAACCAGAGCGGCTCGCCGATTTCAGGAGCGTTCTGTCAGATTTGCGCACCAGACGCGTTCAGGATTTGCGCTGTTTAGCCTCCGGAAAGTATATATACGGTCCTGTTCGTTCTTCTTTTCAAATACAGATATATCCAGGAATTCCACCGTTCTCACATTTAGCTATCAATAGATAGACTGGAGTGAACGGCTATATGCGATATTCCAAAATCCATCGGTTATTACGCGTCGGGTTTAAAGTGTTCCGCCTATATATGCTGAATCTTCTTCTGTGAAATATATCATGCAATTGTTGTTGTATTACGTATGCAATCTTGCGTCGCGGTACCCTGCAACAAAACACAAGGTCGAAACAAAGGAAATGTCAGAAATATCCAAAATTGATAGGCGATGCGATGTTAAATCCCAGCGATTATGCTCCGTCCGTCCGTCTAGGTTACACTTTCTCCCCCGGCAGCCTCTTTTGAGTCGTCTTGCTTCCAGATTCACGCTCGGATTTCCGATTAAATTGGGAAAATATGTCCCGGGCAGCAATTGTCAACTCTCTGTTATTTGAAGTACCAATAAAAAGATGAAATTGTTTTGATTTGAATAAATATCTAGTCGCTCTGGGTAGCTCTGTGCTTCGGGACGCTGTCCTACCCCTGCGCCGAGCTGCCGAAACTGACAATAACCCGGAACGCTGCAGACTCTCACGGCTCCACAGACCGCCCACCGACCAATCAGTGTACTGAGGGAATAGAAACATTCCCACGGGTTGACCAATCATTGGTAATTGAGTATTGTTACCATAGAGATGCTCGGCGTCCAAGCGTCTGAAACCACGTTGTTTATTCGAGGGATACGCTAAAGCAGGGTAGGCAACCTTTTCGACATGAAGTGCCATGATTTTTTTCGTTGACCCTCCGAGTGCCACAGTAAAATTTACAATAAATTAAATAAATAAAAAAAGCATTTTCACGGTTTTTACATATTTAATGTCCATTTTCTGCAGTTATATGTCATGCTTAGGCCATATTAGACTTAGGGTGACCAAAACTCTTCATTTGAGGACAAGTAGGCCTATTACTTGTGAGGGTAAAGTCGGACAGTTAATTGCGGGTAGCAATATATTACTTAAGTTGGTATTAAAAATGCCTCTTGCCATATTTGTCCACACATAGTCCTAATAGTGCCCATCATTTTGTTATTTATTCATGTTGGTCTGTATTTCTCCTGTTATTTTAACAGGCTTAAAACGCATCTAGCAAAAAAGAGACAGTGAGAGAAAACAGAAATGGGACTATTAGGGCAATTGACCACTGTAGTCTGTCAGTCACAATGTGGGACAGGGTGTCAATTTGTGGGATGACTGAAAAGTAAAATGAGTGACTGTCCCACATAAAGAGGGACCTCTGGTCACCTGAGACTGTCCCACAGAAACAGGGACATCTGGTCACCCTCAAACAACAAGCCGTTTTTCTGCTCCGAGCCTCCGACAGAAACACACACACACACACGCACACGCACACACACACACGCACACACACACGCACGCACACACGCACGCAGGCGACGCAGCCTTTGCAATGCGCAAGGATAGCACTGCTACAAGCTAGCCATGCTAACAATATTCACACACCAGTCAAAACGCAATAATTTCAGCGTTGTCTGGTTAGGCTGACATGACGGGAGGTCCGCGGGCTCTGCAGGGCAGACACAGACGCCATGCCAAGGAGGATTACTTTTTACTGGTCTTGGAGGAAAGTTGGACACGGGGCTCCGCGTGCGTGCACGCCCTTATGATTGATCAGAGCGCAGCAAGTGTCAACACTGGATCAGACTCGCTCCGGTTGAATATTAATTAAATTAATTAATAATCGCGGCCGTTGCAATTTGCTAATCAAATCGCAATTTCGGTTTGAAGCCTTAGCGAAATAGTAGGCCTGTAATCTTTTATTTTACAACGTGCACATTCAATAGGAATAGGAATTATTACTGAGATAAAAAAAAAAAAAAAAAAAAAAAAAAAAAAACTCCCCAGAATCTGGCCGCGTGCCAGCTGATACCACCCGGCGTGCCATCGTTGGCACGCGTGCCTAGGGTTGCCGACCCCTGCGCTAAAGGTTCGATATAAATTGTCGTAGTTCAACGCTGATTTTAATCACTCTTTCTCTTACACCCCTGAGAAAGATTAAATGTCATTAGGGCCGACCAATACATTCAAGATTCAATATATTGCATCTAGTGTAATGCATCCACAATATGTGTTTAAGTTTGTTAAAGCTCATTGCACGCCACAGAGACTCCTAGGATATAATCTTCCAATGGCATAGGCTAATCACAGGCAGCTAAATAGGTTTTAGGTCAAATTGCAAATAATCCTTAATTGCAAACTTCCAATAAAAGGATAACTCGCTCTGGTTAATAGCTTTATGCAACAGCAGCAAAGGGCATTAGAGCTATGGACCTAACCAAATGTTGCTTGTTCTCAAAGTGGCACTCTTGTAATTATAACATAATTTAAACCTTTGTGGACCTCATCATTCATATGATTCTTGACTGTAACATTACATCCAATGTCTTGTCCTAAATAATTACAACAACTACAACAACAACAACAACAACAACAACAACATTGTAACAACATTATACAGAAAATAATGCAATATGTCTTCTTGATTTTTCCAGAACTTCACCCTTGACCCACACAGCTTTATAGGTCACTGGAAATCTTATGAAACAGCCATTGTGCAAAATGATATTACAGCAGCGGGGGGACGGGAGTTTGAGGTGACAGAGGACCTTCGCCCTCTTCATAACGCTTGCCAACTGTCCAGTCAGATGTACACAGATCCTGGAGCAGCACACAAAGGCAGTACAAGTAATCACACATCATGGACTCTCATAATAAGCTGACGCTGGGAAGTGGGTGATGCAGCACTCAGCTTATGCCAGTGCTGATAAGAGCCTGAAAGTATTACCTCGGTCTGGCAGCCTGCTCCAAGAAATCCATCCTGAGCCAGGTCATCAATTCTGCCCTATCTGATTGCTCACCAATCCCTGGCAGCTCCATGTCGCTGTCCTGCTTTCTGCTTTTAAGATTCTCTGTATGACTTGCACTTTCATACTATAGTCTTTCAGACACAGCCATGCCCCTCTGTCTTATTACACAATTTTATATTATTTTGCATGGTCTGAAAACACTGAACCAGTCCAGTAGTCCCTCGGAACAGGCCTCTGCACGAGCAAAGCCTAATTTCTACTTCATTGCAGAACTGTGTAACTCAATGAATCAGTTACTATATGCAATGATGATGAGCCTTTAGCCAGGGTCATACTCTTTTCCATAAATGCACTCAGTTTTCATCTCATCTCCATGTGACACAAACCTAGATATACTAGCCTGTGAAGTTCAATAATATCACCTTACATGGTGCAGCCCAATAAACAATCAATAAAAAAAAAAAAAAAAACAAAAAAAAAAACAGCTGTGTTTTGCCCCGGTAAGGTGGGTAGGCAGGCAGGCAAACAAGCCATTTGATTAGCTGATAAGCAGATGACTCAACAAACATTCAAGGCATGTTTACTGTGGTTTGATTAGAGTACGCCCAATACGCAGAAGATTGGACACAAATACATTGTGAAAACACTCAGCTGTTCCGACGCCTGAGGCAGCATGAGGGCACATAAAAATAATGAATTATTTATGCAGGAGACGGGCGAAATATCACAGTAGATAATTTTCAGAGGGCTATATTAAATGCCGTTTTCAAAAATCACATTTCTGGCTTTGCATCTCAAAAGATCAACTCCAATAGCAGCATGTTGTCATCTATACAATCTGACTAGTGGATAGAAAAAACATTAGATAGTGTATAATGTACAGTATACCCATGCCAAAGTACCCCAAATAACTGCTCTAAATATGTGGACATCTCTCTTGGATCAGAGTCTTGATAACTATTTCAATATCTCTCTGTTAGTCAACACCAAACGTTTGCCTGTTTGAAAGATAGTATGACAAGTGAACTTTGGCATGCTTCTCTAAAAGGTATACAGTAACCAATCTATACGGTTACATTCAGTCTGACTGAAGTGGAGCCATTTGCCTTTTTTCATGGGGCATCTCATAAATAGTGCTCTTGTGTGTCTCAGGCTAACATGGCTGTCTGACTCTGGCTCAGGGCTGAAAGCCTTGCCCTGCTGTTACAATTTGTTCCTAAGGCAAAGTGAACTCTGTTTAATTGAGCGAAGTTCAAGTCTCCACAAACAGCAAAGTAACAGGGAAAAAATCAATGGCAGCAGAGGCATGGAAAAAAGAGATAGCATTGATTTATCTGCCATTGATTCCAGAGGATCGCTGCATCGTGCCCTCTGGGTGAAATGCACGCTGCCTGCCAACTGATGGGGATGAATCTGAAGAGGTGTCAGGTAGTTAGAGGACACAGAGGTGGACAGGCGGGGGCAGGGTGGAGTAGACAATACAATTTGGAATCTTAATTTAACTTGGAAAGTGTAAAAATCAACCCTTACTCTTTTTACACGTTGAAAGTTAACACTCCAGATTGTTCGGGATAGAAGTAGTCCATATACTGTATGGAGGAATGGGCTTCAAATACAGAACCACACAGAAACAGGATGGTAAAGACTCATGGATGTGAAAGAGTAACATGTGTAAAAAAACACAGAGACTAATACCAAAATGTTGTGATCAATTTATAATTTATCCAAGAAAGCAACACAGATTACTGTCGTTAGATACCGAGACTTGGCAAATATTCAACTACTCTCAACTATTGTTGAGAAATGAAGGACTTGGCATAGTCTTAATAGATTATTTAAGTGAGTGGAAAGAGCATCTCCACATCTGAGGACCTGGTTGTCAGCAGGAAACCAATGGATTATGTACTCAGGGGAACAAGACTTTGCCCAGGTGAAGGAGTTTAAGCAACTCAGGGTCTTGTCCCCTGAAACAAAACCCTGTAAAGGGAATAAAAGTAAAACACAGAGCAACTGTCACTGTAATGTGCTGTTATGACAAAAAAGAGCTACGTCAGAAGGCAAAGATCTCCATAAAGTGCGTTTCATGACTGACAGAATAAGATTGTGGATACAAGTGGACGAAATAGGTTTTCCAAGGCAGTTGGGTGGCCCTCTCTTAGACATTGGGGTTAGATGTTCAGTCATATATGAGTGACTCAGAGTAGAACCACTGTTCCTTGACTTGGAAAGGAGACAGCTCTAGGTTCAGGGATCTAGTACACTAGTACAGATGCCTCCTGAGCGTTTCCCCAGGGAGGTCCTTGCTGCCAGTCCCACTGGGAATGCACCGCGTGGCAGACCAAGGACCAGATGAAGGGACTGGCAGGGAATGCCTTGCGATCCACTAGGCCCAAGGAGTTATTGCTAATGTTTCTTTGGAAAGGGACAATTGAGAAAAATGTTACTCCCCTGACTCGATTCCAGTTGATGGGTAAGGATACACTATATTAGTTTACGTTTTAAGAGACGTTCCTACATGCTGCTGGACATACAATGAATATACTATGTTCATACTGTAAATAATCCTATTCCCCATGAATGCATTTGTGAACTGTAATTCTCCAACAGCATGTAATTAGTCTCTTTCCATATAAAACAGTTTCCTTGGAAGTTGGATGTGCTGTTCTGCCATGTGGATATCAGCACTATCTCTCGTCTAAAGGGTAGCACTCCATTGTAAATTATGAATTGTAAATTGCACACCGAGGTGTCTGTGTGCACGTGCGTGGGTGCGTGTGAATGCGTGTGTGTGAATGTGTGCTGGGGTGGAGCGTCAGGTCAAGTGTGAATCCTCTCACCTGGGGTGTGAAAGGTCATAGCAGCTCTTCGTACTCATAAAACAGGAGCTGGCCTTTCATCTATTGCTCACACAAACGGGCAAACAGGCAATATGTGTTACAAACACTTGGTTACAGTTGATGCAATACAGAAGCAGGACGTGTAAATACAGCCTGTTAAAGCATGCATTTCTATTCCTTGGCATGAGATACATACGTTTACACAGCCAAAGCAAGTGTATATAAAATATATATATATATATATATATATATATATATATATATATATATATATATATATATATATATATATATATATATATATATATATATATATATATATATATATATATATATATATATATATTTTTTTTATATACACTTGCTTTGGCTGTGTAAACGTATGTATCTCATGCCAATATATATATATATATATATATATATATATATATATATATATATATATATATATATATATATATATATATATATATATATATATATATATATATATATATAAACAGAGCTAGAAAAAAGTATGGCAATAGGTTTGAGCCATCAACTTTCACTTTGGGGAATAAAGAACGCAACAAATTGAGCAGAGTTGTTAATTTAGATGGAGTTTGTTTTTCTTGTGTTTACCAATGCGTCTGTAGAGAAGCAGCTGCAGGTTGTATTGGCTTGAGTTCATCAATAAAGGATTAATTGCAAACTAAATATGTCGAGGTAAAACATCAAGGACTAGTGCATCAGGAAGTGCACAGCAATAACAACTTGGATGATCCTGTCTTCTGTCAAGGAGGGGAGGCTTGACAACAGCATGTCAATGTTCACACTGTTCTTTTTCTCCCCAGCAGCTGGTCTGGACAGGACTGTCAAGAACACAGCCATTCTTCCTGTTGTTTGAGAGGTTAAAGCCCTAATTTACACTTTTGTTTTATGAGTCCTTCACCTGCTGGGAGAGGAAGGGGGGCACGTCACATTCTGCATTTGAAAATCAGTTAACTTTGGCAAGCGACATGGTCGAATGATGAAGGGTAAATTAGGCTTAATAGGTCTTTGTCTGCTGTCTTGCTTGCTTTCAGGGTAAACTGCATGGGTGTATACGTGACAGGTGGGTCTCGCTACAGTGTACATTTGAGCTTTAGTTGTGTTTAGGCCTGTTGTAATTTCATGTGCATTAAAAAAAATACACTCAAATGGACTTAACAATGTATTTAACATTCACCGCTTCATACGGTGGAACACCATGATTGCACATTATGTATTTTAATGTGGCATACATTTGCAAACAAATGCAGGAGACAACCATGCAAGTCACCAAGAAGCTCCTGTTCTGGAACAGGGTTCAGTGTCTTGCTCAAGGACATCATCATGCAGCCAGGAGGAGTTGGGGATCAAACGGGGAACCATCTGGCTCCCATAGTTATACCTCCTCCTGAGCCACTGCGGGGAAAGGAAAAGGAAAAGAAGAGAAAAGTAAGAATAAAATACATCAGAGCTGACGTGGCTTTAAAACAGCAACAAAAAATAAATAAGTAATTAAGTGCAGTGTTTTTTAAACAGGCTATAAGCCAATAGAATTATCGTTGCTGTGTAACTAGAGGCATATCATTTTGTCTTGGCTGTAATGTCATTCACTTCATTAAATAAAACCCACATTTAGAGCAGTGTTTTTCAACCAGTGGTCCAGCGACCACCAGTGCTCCTTAGGAAGATTCCAGTTGGTCCCCAGCTAAATAATGGACAGTTGGTAATAACCAAATTATAGTTCTGTAACTCTTGAGAGTGTAAAATGAAGGGCACATTTGGTTTCATTTTACGCTCTCTAGAGTTAAATTATATTCAAACATCTGAATAACTTAATTCTCAAGAATCTACACAATTGTAGAAGAAAATGTAGAAGAATTGTTATTTTGACCATTTGGCTAGTCATCTCTCCTATGGACACAAACTTGAAAATCCTTCGTTTTGGGTCTGAGAGACTACACTCAACATCAAATGGTGGTCCGTGGCTAAAATGCAGAATAAACAGAGGGCCATGGCAAGAAAATGGTTGAAAACCCCTGATTTAGAGGATTTTATTGTGCCTGTAGCCAATTACAGTATTTTCGAATCCCTCATATTGTATTCTGAACGGCTTGGGCTTGTTCATTGGGCATTGTGGCCAGCTGGTTGAACACTCTGTGTGTCTCTCCATCTCACTCAGTCAGGCTCCAGTGGACAGAGGGACCATCATCCTCTGCTTTGCGCAATGCTCAGCTCTGCCCAATTTTGCACCTCCGTTCACAAGTGATAGAGCACTATCAGTTCTGACAGCACCCCAGAGCCACTGGGATTTGAGCACTCCCTCCTTTCACCCACCCCGCACCCCAAACACACTGCCAGACACACAGACGCTGATACTCACACAGGCACACACACACACACACACACACACACACACACACACACACACACACACACACACACACACACACACACACACACACACACACACACACACACACACGCCACCTCCTCTCTTCTGTCTGTCTCTTAAAAGGACGAGGGCTGGAAATGATAGGCGGAACAAAAGCCGTCAAAGCAAAGAAAGACACAGAGGAGTGAGGATATCTGTAGGGATGTGAGGGACAATGGGATATGCTGTCCCTGGTTTCATTATTGGCTTGTGTTTCATTTGAAACAGACAGGCTAATCACATTAGAGACAAGCTTCTCTCTCCACAACACTCCAGCGCTCGGCACCGTCTGCTGGAAGCAATCGCCATGCTCAAAGTGTCATTGGATTCTTGGTGCAATTACTTAACTGCTTACAAATTGTCCTAGATTCAGGGGAATCAATGGATTTGGAAGGGGTCAGCTTTCTCAATAATGTGTCTTGAATACATTTATGTGTGTGTGTGTGTGTGTGTGTGTGTGTGTGTGTGTGTGTGTGTGTGTGTGTGTGTGTGTGTGTGTGTGTGTGTCATATAAAAGGGTTTAGTCAAAGTTGTCAGTGATGATGCCTCCATAATCTTCCCTGCATTCCAGACAAAGGAATGTTTTTTGTGTTGCTCGCCTGCCCATCTGCACATGGCTGTGTGATAACATCCACTTTCAATTAGAAATTGCTGTTCAAAGGTCAGGGCCAGTGGGATGCAAACTGGTGCAAACAGAGATATACAAGAGGATGAAATATCAGCATTATTTAGTATTGTGGTGAAAAGCTCCTTGGACAGCAGGTTGCCATCCAAGTTTGATCCCAATGTTTGGGGTATAACATATCAGTCATATTAAAAAAAAATGGACTGATACATCTTGGTCACATGAACATGTGTACCAATTTATGGGAGGTTTGGGAAAGAACTGAAATGTGAAATGTGAATGGGCTTAATATCACTGCCATGAAGCTTATATGGAAAATTCTTGGCCTCCGTTGCATGCAAAGTTTCGTTGTGCTCATGATTTGTGGCAATGACTGCTAAATGGACCTCTCCTGCAGACTTTGAAAGTCAATCATATTTCATCAAAATTGAATTGGAAGATCACAGATACATCTTGATCATGTAACCACAGAAATAATGTGCAATGATTTATGTGGATTTTGAACAAAATCTGTAGAAGACAGGGAGTAGCAGTAGTAGCAATAAGTGTGTTTTACATTGTGTTGTACAAGGAATAATGTCAGGCAAAATGGCTGCGGACTGCTGCCAATAAGGAATCCATTGTACGGCCTACAGTTCAAGAGTTATAGGCTAAAAGGTCAAGCAGCCTGTTAGTGACACCATGTGACACCATGAGGCTGATTTGAAACATCTTGTGGCTGTTCTTCCTTAGCCTACTGAGATTAGGTGCTCAGAGACAAACCAACACATACATGGACAGGTGGACAGCCTTCGTCCAAATGCAGACAACATTGCACAATGCAAAAGAACTTGGTCGAATTTTGTCCCTACTGTATGGACAAATATTTCAACCAATCAGCAAAGCCAATTAATAGACACAGGTACATGGATGTCAACTGGCTGGCAGAGGAAAATGACAATGATGCAGATTTCTGTTTTTCTCCTTAATTCTTGCAATGTGTGTCATGAATACTACTATTTTGTTCTACTGCTGGTGTTGCACAGTTAGTAAATCACAGAGTATATCAGTGTCAGTGAGTAGGCCCTATAGGTGCATAATTGCTGCAGTCAGTAAGAAAATTTCAGTCAGAATCATTAAACGAGATATTTTAAAACGTGATATTGGATGAACAGCTATTTCAAATGTCTAACATTAGCTTGGCTGCGGGCCAACAATCCCAACAGGGCATCTTAGCATCAAGCATTAAGCATGAATGAGGTCATAGGAGGCTACAATCATGGTCCCAAGGGTAAGGAGCAAGAATCAGACCATGAAAGAAACATGCAATCACCTCTCGAGGGGAAGCCCATGCAGTTGAAATAATAAGCAGCATGCAATTAGCTACAGATACAGCGTGGGGTTCTTTACAATTAAATTGTCTATTTTCAACTTTACCAGGATATCAGCTGACTTTCACAGTGATTTTGTTGTGTTTGTAATTTCGCTAAAATTGCTCAGTAGGTTGGAAATGGGATGCAAAGAAGCATTTTGAGAGGAGAAAAGTTCCAGGTGTTCATTTACATGTCTGTTTGCAACACGATCCTTGTAAAGAGGTGGATGTTCCATATGCCAAGGACACAAAATTGGATCTTCTATTTTTTTTATATAATTTTGACTTGCCCGAAATAGGGATATCAGGCTGAGAATTAATTAGCTGACACAATAATCTGATGAATTAAATTGACATTTTAAAGATTCTACTGTGATGATTTTTATCTTTTTTCATTTTCCTTCTCCTTTCCAGTCGGCCACTTTCATCCCCCCGGCAGCCCCCACTTTGAAAACATGCAAGCTAGATGGTGGATAGTGCATCTAATAACGCCTTGACCTCTGCCTTAATTTCCATACTCCTTTTTCCCCCTCATGGTGCTCAAGCTGTTCTCTCTCTCCACTATAAGCTTAAGTTCCTTCCTTCCCTGATTTATCATCCATACCTACCTACCTCCATAACTGCTGTTACCTTTGACTCATTCTACCCCCCATAATCTCTTTTTTCTCTCTCTGGGAAAGGATTTTGAATGCATTATTCAATATTCATCTTTCCATTTCATCATTCCTCCTCCACCCTCAACTCTGACCTAAAAAAAATCATCTTTTCTTCTTTTTTGTGTGAATTATTATCCCTACTTCTGTGAAACCTTGCCAATCTATTAATCTAACTTGCCATTTTACTGTCTTTTCTCCCTGGCTCTGTTAAAGGTTGGCTGCCTCTTCTCTCCCTCTATCTGTCAGTCAGTCTTTGTGTGCAAATCCCACTTCTTTCTCCTGCAGACTGAATTATTCAATTTAGATGCCATTTGTTTCACAGTCGGCAAGAGGGACGGTGTGTTCCCTCTGCGCTATATAAACTATGGATTCTTCCAATCGCCCACTACACATGCGCACGCACGTGTACACCACACACATGCACACACACACATTTTTACACTAAATATTCCCTCACCATGCAACCTTTCCATTTCACATTCATTTTCTGTCCCATAGTATGAATTAGCAGGATATACGTGTGAAGTGGCTTTTAGGCATTGCTGTCTCCAGGGACAGTGCTCTGTTTCACACCTGGAAATCAATTTGTCAAGATGAACGTTTCACTGAAAGGTGCTATTATGATTCGCTAATATCCCTGGTGAAAGGGTCACCAGGTCTGCGCCCACTACCACCCTCCTTTTAAATGGGTTTCTCAGAAGAAGCCAGATTTTAGAGGTTATAGGCTTCTTTCTAATTTTTAGAATATTGTGTTTAGAATAGTCTGTACAGGTTTTAGTGTGCCTTTCAGCATTTTTGTTGAGTATTACCAGTTCAGAATAATTCAAACACACTGAAATAAACATGACCACATAATCTTGATGTGGTAGAGCTGAGCAGTCCCGCCCCTCTCATAATGTCATCCCTACTCCAGAAATGGATTCCCCATTCATTTTCGTCTTAGACCTTTTGAAAATGTTCTATACAGTATGATCATTATTTTTTCTTCTTAGAAATTATTTGATTGTCCCAAAATATTGTGTGTGTCATGATTTTTGTGGCTTTGTGCGTGGTGTAACTTTTTCAAACATTTTGAAAAAGTCTATGAGGAAAATGAATGGGGAATCCATTTCTGGAGCAGGGGTGACGTCACAAGAGACTGCTCAGCTCTATAGAGCACACAATCATTCAAAGTAACACATTTTACTCTTAATCCTAGTCTTGGGGTGGCACTGCTGCGTAGTGGGTATGAGTAGCTGAAACTGTGAGATTACCAGTTCCACCAAAGATTCCCAGGTTCCCACACCTGGCACTTTGCCAATCACCCGACCAGGTAAAACATAATACAGTATGGCCTACTTGAGCGTGTAACGCCCAGGATTCGAACCCAGGTCTCCCACGTGAAAGTCCAACATCTTAACCACTAGACCAAGAGGACATCCCCTTGGTCTGGGGGCAGATACTAGACTTTGGAGGCCAGCACGACAGAGGCTGTAGCCACCTGCTACACTCACCTCTCTTTTGACCTCCTTCCACGGGGAAACCCGATCCGGGTCACAGCACCAATGTAACGCCCGGGATTCGAACCCAGGTCTCCCGCGTGAAAGTCCAACATCTTAACCACTAGACCAAGAGGACATCCCCTTGGTCTGGGGGCAGATACTAGACTTTGGAGGCCATCACGACAGAGGCTGTAGCCACCTGCTACATGCGCAAGCAGAGCACGCTGGCCCCCACCATCTTGCTATCAGCCCCAAAAACGAACCTTTAAAGAAATCTAGCATTAATTTAAATTCTAATTAGTTCTTTAAACTCACCCCCAAAAAACTGAATAAGTTTTTGAATAAGTCTTTCTTACAGCTATAATTCACCCTAGCCTCTAACTGTTTTTTAAACGTAAAGCTTTGCTTGCCTTGGGCAACTAATTACTTATTCTGTTTGATTTTTTCCAATCTCTATAGTTTTATAGGGAAATCACACCTTGTGAAGTGAGGGGGCCTGTGTATATACTCTGTGGTATGTCCTTTATATTTGTTTGAGGGTTAAAGAATATCGGATGTATATGTAGGCTACATATATTATATACAATCTGTATATCTATGCTCAAACCAATTGGACGTGTGTAGGGTGAGTGGTGAGGGGCTATAGTTTTCAGAGTTAGTCACTATAGACACTTTGCCTGGCTAAAGTTAAACCGAATCAGCTGTTGGCAAAAAAATGTCTGTCAGCAGATTTGTCCGCCTTTAGCCAGGCAAGACACTGCACTCCTAACAGACCTTTAGGTATGCCCCTCGCCTGCTATGGTCCAATCACAGCTAAGAATATAGGATAGACAAACCTCTCCACCAATAGCTTTCTTTATGATAAAACATTGTTACAAAATGTCACACACATTTTCCACTGCATAGGGCATGCATTGTTGATGGATCTGGAAGAGATTTCTAAGGTCTGGTTCCAAAAATGAACCAATATTTATTGTGTAGTCCATGATATTTACATTGGAATGAATGAGCCCGGCTGTCCTAGGGTGGATAAGAGGGTGGGGCTTACCTAGTTCTATTGCTCCTCCATGATGAGCATTTTGGTGCCTTGCATGGTTTCCTCCACTGCAGGTGTATGAATTGGTGAATTTAATGCAGTGAGTTGGATAAAGGAGCTACAGCAATGGAGAGCAGCATGGCGCCAGGGCAGTGAAGTTCTCATAATAGCTGACAGCATTGCTGAGGAGTGTGTTTTACTCTCTGGGGCAAGAATGAAGTTGTATACTGGGTGGTTTTAAGTCTGAAAAGATAATTAAATCATTAATGGATGTAGGGCACAGACTAATGCTGGAGGAACCAATGTGCAAGGCACATAAGTGGTCATATACAGTATATAATAAAAAAAATATATATAAGTGTCAGAATCGTTGAGAAATTCCTTTTTTTCATAGGGAACAAGTAGGTCATTTAGAACAGCATAGTTGATTTATTCTAGGAGAATCCCCTGCTTATGGTTACCTTACAGACACCTTTTCACCCTTACTTCTGACAAGCATAATGTAGACCTTTGTCCTGTCTCATCTCTGAAGCCATTGTTCTGTAACTCCTCTAGAAACACCTCTGCTCCAACTGCAAATGGAGACAATCCGTTGCCTGGGCAACAAACTTCTCTCCTGGTTTCTGTCATGCAAATCCTTCCTAGAAAGGGCATGAAGTTAAAGAAGCCAATGCAGCCACTTTGCAGAGTCCATAACAGAGGATTTAGTATGGTGAGACGTACTCTTCATAACATTAATAACATTGCTGGACTGCCTTGTCCTTTATTTCAGCCTGACTGTTCTTTCTTTTTCTTTCAGAAAAAAAGTCTAGAAGGCATACTGATGATACTCCAATCACAATCCAATTTCTGTCCCTCTAATCCGGATTCATGAAAACAATCTACCGAACATTTCAATTTCTCCAAACCAATGCTCATTGTTCTTTCATCTTAAAGAAATACAAAGGATGGAGGCAAAAACATTAAAATCTCTAAATAATAATAGGAGGAAAAAAGAGAATTGTTAGTTTGGTAAATTAAATCTAGCAGGGGCTGTATGTACCCAGAAACCCCTCGCGGGGGCATTTTCTCTTTGGTGGCCTTAGAGCACCCTTCTTCCTAATGGAAGGAAAGCAGAACAGATGGGACACAAATTGCACTTTCATACATCGAGGTTCAAGGCAATTTCCCCTCTGTGCCTGTGTAGTTCTCGGATTGCCTCTCCATCCTTTGAGCTTTTCACTCTTCAAAGGGCTTGGGTTTGTTCAATGCTCAAACTCACACACAAGCTTGTCAAACATGGACATATTGTATGTGTACAGAGCCAGACGTACAGTACACTCAAGAAAGATGTACACACATCTCGCTATAAAACAGTGTTTTCATCATCATTTCATTGTTTAGATTCATTGTTGTTTAGTCCATGCCATGAGCACAGTGACCTGGCAAACAGCAAATCAATTATATGGGTTTGCTTGTGGTTATGTCTGAGCAATATGGCCATAGTAGTCCTTATATATGGGCATGCTGGCTTTATTTATGGTTATGTTTGAGCCAGAGTGGCATGGCTGAGTTGCAGTGGTCTTCCCTATAGGGCATATCAGGTTTGTTTATGGTTATGTCTGAGTCAGAGTGACATGGCCGTGGTCCGCCCGCCCTTCCCATTAGCCAATTTTAATGGGCTAGGACGGCTCTAAGAAGTGAATGCAGATGCTCTGCACAGTAAGTTAAACAGTGCATTCATGGATATTCTTCCTAACCCCCTACAGCCCAAGTGTTTTAATCACAATTAGCATCCCAATTGTGAACATAATAACAGCAAAAAAAAAGAGAAAAAACAATGATGAAATAGAAATAAGATTGTTCGGTCTCGGTTGGACACTGGTGGCTTTTCCATTTGTTCTACCACGGTACAATTTGCAGTGTTAATATGTCTATCCCACAACCTTTAGTGAACCATTGCTACCAAATCTCTCAAATTGCTAATGAGGATTTTACTGTGTGCCGTATATCTGTATAATCCTCGTAGCCACAGGCGCTGTGAGATGTAAGCATACAGCGCTCTTGTCTTCCATATCACATTAGTTTCATTATGTGCCGCTGCATGGCCCAGGTGTTAGCCAGAGCTGCTGAGGAAGTCATAAAAGATCTCCAGTATTGTTTACTGCTCCATTAACAAACAAACATCAGGGCCCATTTGACTAAATAATGCTGACAGAGAATAAGGTGATCAATCACCATGGCAACCATCCCCATTAATTAATATAGCGCTAGAGGCTTTAGGGATGCACACAAGATGAGGTCACAGTGCACAGAATTTGCTTTCAGAAGTGTGTTAGTGTGTGTGCGTGTGTGTGTGTGTGTGTGTGTGTGTGTGTGTGTGTGTGTGTGTGTGTGTGTGTGTGTGTGTCTGTGTGTGTGTGTGTGTGTGTGTGTGTGTGTGTGTGTGTGTGTGTGTGTGTGCACCCCTCATACAATCTTCAATTTCTGGCCTCTGTCCATTGTAGACACACACAGCCTTGCTCTGTATAACAACCAAAGGGTTAACAGTGTCCCCAAAGCAATTACGACCAATTGTGGAGCTAGTTAGCAATTAGTGGATTAAATGTAATGAGTCTGCCGTTGTCATGGTGACAGAATTTTCGATGATGCTTGTCAAAATTAAGAGCCCTTTAAAAAGGCGGTATTGCGGGCAGATGCAGGCAGAGATAATGCCAGTCCATTTACCGTGATCATCACTTTAGTTTGTTATTGTGTGTAATTCGTTGTTTTCGTGAATCGTGATAACTATTACAAAAAAAAGGAGAGCGAAAAATAACAGAATCAACCTGTGAGCAGCAGGCAGAGGCTACCACTAGCACAAGGTTAACCTTCAACTGTAGATAAAAGCACCTGGTGTGGCTAATGTGAGAGCTGAGGCAAACATTTTAAAGCTCCTTAACTTCTTTTCTAAATATTGGAGTCTCACTTCCCTCCATCAGTATATGGTAATATACTGTAAATATATTGTAGGATTAAACACAATGGTCACTATTTGGATTGAATTCTTACTGCTCTGACATAGTCCAGGTAGCAGTGGCAATGCGTTTTTTCCTCAAGCCTGCAAAGCGTTCCTGTCGGATCTGTCCTTCACTCAGTTGTCTTCCGAAGTTATTAGAATGCTCAGTCATATGCATATTGCACATATACTGTGCTGTACCATCTGTGCTTTCATCCCTCCGGGGCCAGGGGCTGATATTACAATGCGAAAGCACTTATCGGGTGGTATAAGGGATTCAAAAAGTACAGCTTTTCATATCCCATGACTGCTATTTAGTCAGGATATCTGACGTTTTTGCATGCCCCATTCCTCCCCCTTTTATGAAACGCGTCTGTGCAAAAACGGGGCCAGAGAGTCCAAAATATGATTTATGGCAGATTCATGAAGAGAGGCCGAGGGGAGAGAAACAGATTAGGTAGAAATCTGGAGAGATAAAGATGAGACGTCTGTCTGCTGCTGCTGAGGGCATTGAGACAAGCCCTGTTCGTATCGGGCTCAGAGAAATGTGCTCAGGGCCCTGACAGACAGCATCGGACCATCTCAGAGAGCAGAACAACTTTTTAGGGCTGACACAGACATCATCTTTCTTCTCATTTCCCAGGGCATGCATGGGGAGGAACTTCACACCACGATATACTGTATAGTGTGGCCGTTTTGCACTACTAACATACACTAGTGCTACATACAGTAGCCTGCTCTGTCTTTGTTTCGAGGTACGGTATTGTTTCTAGGGGCAGTAGGAAGGGATGTTTTTTTTAAAGTCCATCATATCTCCTAACAGCTAGTAACATGAGAGAAAGGTATACCATTTCGAGACATATGATGCGTTTGATGATGCATCAGCAGCTGAAGCGTCTGATAGCAGCTGGAGAGAAGAGGTCTGATCCACTCAGCTGTGCTCATAAAGAGTGGACAGCATGATTTATCCAGCGTGCTCCTCCGCTCTACTCAGCGTCTGTAGCCCTGGCAGCCACAGGAATCAACAGCAACTGAGAGGAAAGAGATAGCACAAAGATACCCCTGCCAGGAATCTATATTAAAACAGTCAAAAAGTCACTGTCTGGCATTCTCGGAAATGGGCAATGAAATTCCCGTCATTCGGGCAACGTCTGTTTCAAGTCACCTCGATATTACATCATGCTAAAGTGCAGGGCTATACGGCCATCCGATCTCGCAGAAATTTTGATGTTTGTGGCTGTGAGGGAAAACAGCAACTTGTGCTGCCGAATCGACAGTAACGCCGGACCGATTCAGCCATTTTTTCCCTTCCTTTCAGGTTTCATCTCCATTTCATCTCTCCCCCCTCTCTATCAGGTATGATGACCGTCAGCCATAATGCCGGTCAGCATGAGTCCGGCTGCAGTTGAGCAGAGTGCTGGAAGGCCCGTGCGATTACCCTTGCCCCCTGCTGTGAGTGCTGCAACCGTGGAAGGACAGAGAGCCAGAGTGGTGAGCTTTTAATACCATGCACACAATAGGGCACCCCCCAACCCCGGACAGGAGCCATATTTACACTGAGCTAAGGCTCTCTCTGAGCCTTATGACAGAACAGGCAGAGTGATCGCCCCTCGTCTTGCAGCCAACAATCCATAATTCATGAGAAGTGGTAGATGGGGTGCAAACAGGGCATGCTTACCGGGGGCGGCGGGTGGGGTGGGGGGGCACTGCCTGAGGAGTGTGTCCTGAGCCCTGTGTGTATAAGTAATTAAATGGGATTAGGTATGCGCTGAACCCATTTTCAGAGAGATTGGCTGGCAATGCCATTATTATTGGAAAGGATCAGAGTGGCTTATAGTCATTGGAAAGAAAGGTAACTGAAGAAAGAGGTTTGAGGAGAATTATTAAAAGGGAAAGTAAAAAAAGCAGACGTTCTCACATGTGGGTGGGAGACTGCAGGCAATCACATTTTACATCTTCTTTCCCTCTTTGGGGGTGAAAGGTGACAGAGACGTGGTCCAGTGGGTGGGCTTCTTGTGCAAGTGTGGAGGCAGACACGGCATCAAAGGACTCCAAGGGAGAAGAATACGCTCTCATACTCCACAGTCAACAACTTTGCTCTGCCCAAAACAGCCGTTTCTAATTTGTGTGACAATGCCACTGTGGATGGCACCTGATTTGCAAGAGGATGCCCTGAGCTGATCTCATTTGAATAAGCACACACATCCGAGTTATCTGGGATCAGGGGAACGAGTTCACACACCGGCTGAGCACCACGTTCTCCTCACTAGCACTAACACCTTAAGCCTAATTTATATTTTTGCTGTACACGGCCGCACCACTTGCCCCAAAAAAACAGATTTTCAGTGAGAAAAAAAAAATGCAATTAGGCTTTAAACACACTCTGCTAACAAGGTATACTCAGAGGCGTATACCTGAACTGTAATAGGAACAATGCTAACAAAATGCTCCAAACAGGATCACGTCATGTAGCCAGCACATCTTATTCTCTATCTGAATGGATGGTAAATCCCAGCCATGCCTGCCCAACTGAAGGATGATTTCCTCCTCTTGTCAAAACAGCTGAACCTAGTTCTTGTTTGTGCCTCTTTCAGGATTTCTTTTCTCCTTACAGAGAGAACCTTTTGGCGACAGAAACCCTGGGAGAGATGCAGAAAGCACGTCCCCTGGGGAGAAAAGCTGCCTCGGGCTTCAGAAAGCCTATTTACAACAAGCTGTGCTTGTTACTTTCATCAAAATAGAGCACTGAGCTTTTCTTCTGCCTTGTTTTTTGTGCTTTTGGCAGGAGGTTGTTATTGTAAAGCACTGACTCCATTGTGCTCAGCGGTGCGGTGAAAGTCTAGCTGTCCACGGCCTAGGAGAAGACAGGAAGAAAGGAAAGATGCCTGGACTGAGGAGGGAAGAAGACAGAACCCTTTTTCTCCCTGGGATCCCGATGATCTGTCCCTTGGACCTTGGGTGGAGTGCCTTTCAGAGGAGTAAAGAAACCTGCTATGTCACCGAATTTTCCCAACCTTTGATCCTCAGCTGTACTCCATCAAGTTCAATTAGAGGATCGGTGGTCTCTGGCGGGCACGTTTGTCATAATCTATTGGGTGCGGCGCATTCCAGATATTGAAGGAGAGGACAGAAAATCAATAGGCTGGATTGGGCTGCCAGGCCCAGAGGGAGGTCTCCTTACCCTGGCTCTGTGTGGCTCAGGCTCAACTCGTCTCCATCAAGGCTTTCTTTCTACTGCTCTCTGGGCCATCAAATTGAATTTGATCAAAAGGTTTCAGGGAAAAAAAGAACGCTATATAATGTAAGGCTTTTGTTTTCATCATGCACACACACACACACACACACACACACACACACACACACACACACACACACACACACACACACACACACACACACACACACACACACATACAAAACATAGAAGCTGTAATCTCTAGTTCTCTCTCTACAGTATATTATTATTACAAAGATACAGTACACCACCTGAAGTTATCATTCATTAGTGCACCAGAAGATTTATTTTGTAAGCTACATAACGCAAACATAAAGAAGACAAACACACTTATAGCACATTGGTTGAAATAACAATACATTATTAACATATAACTAAATTATAAATAATCACAACCAGAATAAATCTTTGATTTATGTGAGTTTGGCGGCAGGCTGCAGGGCAGCCTATATAGCCTAACACAGAGCAGAGGAGAGAAAGGAGCTGTGGGAGGAATCAAGGTCAATGACTCCTTGACAACCGATCCATCTGTGAGGTATTATCATTTCATTACCTGCACACGTCAATAGCCACTGCTGTTTTTCTTTTTGACTCCATTTCCATAGTAACTATTGATTCATTGTTTGTTAGGGCCAATCTTTCCTGGACAATTACCTCTTAATGGTGCAATATGACTGGCAGCTGCTTTGTCTGAAAAACCTCGCTCTCTGACTATCTCTCTTTTGCCACTCTACATGTGCGTCTGTGTGTGTGTATCTTTCGCGGGCGTGTATGAGTGTCAGGCTATAGGCACTGTCCTATTCCTCTGTAGCTATTATCTTTGAAAGAATATGCCATTCCCCCATAGGGTTAGCAGTCCCATATACATGAGTAATTGTTTAGCAGATGCGGTTATTATCGCTGACAGTGTCAACCTCCCTGCTCCGTCTCACACTCTGTGTGTACCTGCTACCTCTCTGTCTCTCTCCCTCTCTATGACTTCTTCCCTACAGTTTCCCCTCAAGTATGTAGAACAAAAAAGGAAAGAAATACGCCCCAAAGGAGGCAGTCCACCTAAAAATCTATAAAGTCCTCCATCAAAATCATCTCCCTTGCTTTATGAGGACATTAATCTGCTGGTGCAGTGCTCTGCTCTTCAAAGCACCTTGACAATGAGAATGTCCTTTTTTTTGCTCCTCCTGCTGGGGTTTCTTGTGTGCTTTGTTTTACCCGAATCGCAACAGTTTATCAAACAGAGGCTAAAGGGGAAAAAAAGAAGAAAAAAGAGAAAGGAGAAGGAAGGGACACATAGAAATAAAGGATGGCTGAGATGTAAGGAGATCGACAGCAAGACATAGAGGAAGAGAGAGGGGAGAACTGCTTCTGAGTAACAGCCCTGCCAAAATAAACCCTCTGAGGGAAAACAAAATATCCTGCGAAATAAAACTTGAGCCTCCCCCTTCCAAAAACGCTGAAACCTTCATCTATTACTCTCACATGTCAGATAAATGTCTGCAGGAGATGGAGGAGTTGTCCTTGGAGTTGTGCTTTTTCTGCCTAAACTCTCAGCCCGGCCCCGCCACCCCCTCCTACGCCGCCAGACGTGCAGGTTGACACACACCTCCACAGTGTCGTCGGGTCCGTCAAGTAAAAGATAAGCGTTTCGGGGTCACAGTTCAGGGTGTTTTAATTGGCTGTCTGTGGGAGGAGATGGAGCGATATGCATGCTGCTGCTATACGAGGCAGGCTTTAAGAACACCTGCCACAGAGCAGGAACTTTGTGAGGAAAACGGGGAAATAATAGTAAAACAAGACGTTTCCCCACCACCAGCACGGGAAGCAGCAGCGGAGTCAGTTCCCCTTAAAACGAAGCACGTTATAGCCATGATGAATGCAGCTCACGAAAGCTCCCCATCCACCATTACAATCAGATTCATCACTGGCCACGTTCGCCCCGCTCCAGTAAAATGTGCCACAGAGATTATTTACGACACATGGAAGGCACTGCCCTATCCTTTAACAGCCCCGCCGGTGTGGAGAGTGCTACCGGGAACTCGAGCGGAGCTGAGCCAGTGGCACCGCTCCGTTTAGTAAATAAATTAAGTGGGTAAATGAGGGCGGCAAGCAGTAGGAGCAGAACCCCACTCCCGTTAATTACGCCCTTGGCTGCAGCTCTGGGACTCCAGAGCTAACAGGTGGGGCCAGGTTACTGATGGTTCCAGGTGGGCTTGCCAAAGCAGGTCTTTTCATGCACAGGGGCTTGACGCTCGCAGGGTCTCTCTGAGACTTGCAGGAAATCGAACTGGGGGGTTCTAACCTGGGGATGGAGAGAGGACAAATAAAACGGGGGCGGGATCCTCTACGCTTGGGAAGCTCCACTCTAGTCGTTTTATTTAACAGCCTGTCCCTTCTTTTTTTAGGACTCGGTTCGTAATCACAGATGAGAGATGTGAACATCAAACGGGACGCGCGACTTCGGTCTTTGCAGTCGCCTAATAAAAAAGCAAACAAGCGATAAATAAAAGGGAATTTTATAGAAGGGCGTCTGTCGGGGGTTCACGGGGACGATGTGGAGAGAGGGGTACACGGGCAGGGGGGAAAGCGGGGGGGTGGAGGGGGGGGTGAGTGCAGGAGACATCAGAGAGTACATTGCATGACATTGCCTATTAGAAACACAATGTGCTGCTATTTAAATGTGACGGTAGGAGCAGGTTGGCTGGAAGAAGAGCTGCTATGACAGCTCGTAATGAGATCCTTTGATGTGGCAGATGAGGGGGGATCTTAATGAGGGAGAGGGCCCTCTGGGGAGACAGGCCAGACCTCCTCCACTCCCACAGCACAGGAGGAGAGAAAGCTGCTCCACGCAGTGACCTGGCAGGACCCGTGAGTGAGGACCTTTACACACACAGAGAGAAGGAATCCTTATCAAATTTGTGCTCTGATACTCTGTCTTGTGCATGTGTGCATTTGCATTTGAGTGGGTGAGAGAGAGACTCTGTGTGTGTGTGTGTGTGTGTGTGTGTGTGTGTGTGTGTGTGTGTGTGTGTGTGTGTGTGTGTGTGTGTGTGTGTGTGTGTGTGTGTGTGCACACGCGTGCACGAGTGCCTTGCACTGCAGTGATATGTGTGCTCAACGTTCAATGTACAATGTACACATACACACGTTCCTTGAACTTAAGTGCTCTACTGTGTCCAAACCAGGTGTCTCTATAAGGGCTACTCTACAGTGGCAATAACACAAACATTCACCTGCTGTCTCACACGGGTCAGGCCATCACAATACTGCAGCAGCTTCGTATATGTCTACACTACAGTAAGTAAACGCACATGCACGCACGCACCATGCACGCAGGCATACACCATGCGCACGCGCGAGTGAGAAAAGGACCATGGGAGCTAAAGAAAAAAGTACACACACACACACACAACCACACGCACAGGCTTGAAAGCTACACATGAAACTCTGCTTGATGTTTTTTTCCTCCCATGGCAAACAAAAGCACAAAGAAAGAGGAATAATTTGACAGGAATAATGAATGTGACAATGTGCATTCTGGGGCCTTGTACTTTTGACATCCCAGAGTGCGGCAGTGTTATGGAAGCCTACTTTGAAGCCAAGGGCAGAACAATAATCAAGGGCTGGTTCTGGGAACATATAGCTCATGCCCGATTTATACTTGGTTGTGTATCGTGGCTCGCACTGAAAATAGCTGGTCTACAAACAAAACACGCATGCCGCTGGGATGCTCTGTGAGCTGGCAGATCTGCTGTTTTATATGCACCACACCAGCATGCAGCTACGTATAAGTCAGGCTCCTCTCAGGTGTTCTCTCTGATTGAAAACAAATTGGTTTTATTATCACTGTCATCTTACATGATCTCACACACCAAAGAGCATAGGTGGGCTTTGATGTTTGGGGGGAATGCATGAACACTGAATTCTTTCATCCTGGAGAAGCTTGTTTTTATTTTATTTTCAATACTGTTCTACAGTAGTTTCCCTACTTTCAGCAAGGTTGAGCCAGGTTATCTTGAGATGATCAAGGCTCATTGTGTTGTGTTTTTCATCTCAACATCTGGCCAGGTGTTATTAAAAGAATCCAGTCTCCCATACAGTGGAATGAAGCAATTCCAATTAGCACAGTGAACATATCAGATGTCCTTAATTAAATCAGAGATGATCATATGTCTTTGCCCCGCAACAATAGGAACCAAGTAGTATGATAATAGTCTAGTGAGCCGTTGTTTTGTAATAGGACAAATGTGCGAAGGTTATCAGGAAGATCATCAGCGACTCATCAGGTGGGAGAACAAGAAAGGTCATGAAGGGAAAGTCAAACGACCATGTTTTGTGGTTATGGACAACAACATTAGGGTATTTACAGTCAACGCTCAGGAGCGGCGTGCTGCATTTCACTTGGAAAGTGGTGAGCTCAGAGGATCATCAATGCAACAACTGCCACAATGTGGCGTGGCTTGTGTGGGCTCGTGTGTCACACCTCATTTCCTCTGAGTCTTCATGCCTGTTGGCAGGCAAATGACTCGGGGCAAACGCTCACATATACACACACCAGAGGTTATACGTGCCATTCTCTCCTTTCTCATGGTGCAGCCTAGTATGTAAATCAAACGTAGGCAACCAAACGGATGCCAGGGGGAAATAAAGGGGAATTCCACCCATTTTCAACATTTTACTAGGTCATTAATATACCTTAGGGATGTTGCGTGGACATGATAACAAAAAATCCCCCATTCTGTGTTTCCTAGAAATGGAAGTCTGAAAAAAAAAATAACATGGTGAAACACAACCTGAGGACATCATTAAGTTGTGTTTCACCATGTTAATGATTTTTCTTTTAGGACCTATTTTTCTGATATTGTACAAATGGAACCAAATGAACTCGAAAATGGGTGGAATTCCACTTTTGAAGTTTGATGTCTGCTGTCTCCCTCTTCTGAATGGGAGAGGTTATCTTAGTGTCCAATCTCGTGCAGTCTGTTTCAAATAACTGTATTAATATTCGTCAACCAGTTCCTCCTACGCTGGGGCTTTATGTGCAAGGTCTATTGATTAATATACTCCACCATACAGATGAGGTTAAAATAATGTAATTGTTAAAATATGTTTTTGAATGTAGGTTATATACAAAAGTACAGTAGAAGTTACTAAGTGTTATTTTGCAGATCAATTAAAATGTCAATCACAAAATCCACTTCTGGACTGAACTCTCAAGAACGGATTCTGACAGCAGATGGCGATGTTTTTTCTTTTTTCTTTTTTTGCTGATGGGTTCCCAGATCGCTTCTGGACTGTAAACGCATTTTTCACAAAACACAGATCAAAGGTGAAATCTGGCCCGGGCCTGGGGGTGCCAATGCATGGGTTACTGAAAAAATAAGTCCCCTTATACCATAGGAGTTCAGTAGGAGTTCTCCTTCGAGCAGTCATCATTTGTTTCAGCACTTTGTTCTCCACGCAAGTTGCTTCTGTGTTTTATCACAGGGCTGTAAACACCAGGGCAACCAGCACCAGAGGCCAACGAGGGCATGGCAGGGAGGGGGGGGGGTCCAGCTGGGAAGCTCAATTTACCCACAGGCCTCGGCTTATGAGGCGGCTTCTGCATGAGTTCCACTTCCTGCTCTCCATCCTGACAGCGGGAGAGAGTCTCTAAATCTTCCGTCCAACAACACCTCTCCTCCCAGGACGAGGGTTCCCACCCTGCCCGTCCCGATACCCCCTGCTCGCTGCAGCTGTGACCCCCAGAACACTCGCTGCACCGCGCGGCGGGGGGATGTTTAAGTGAGGAAAATAGTAGGGGGGAAAGCAGGCTCAGTCTCTGTGGCAGGTCTGTGTGTCTGTATATTAGCTTCAAATCATAATTCTTCCAACACATGGAGCGCTACATTAGTTTTAAGTTTTCACAGCAAAGGCTTGGAAGAAACTATTTTTAATGGTCACCTCTATTGTCTAATGCGGGCAGTTACCATCAGCCTAGGGCATAGGCAGCTTTTATTAAATCCTTCCAGACAGTAAACCTACACAGTAGGCTATACTCATGATAAACTAAAAGCTCCACCTTCAGCAGTGCCATTCCAGTGTTACATTACAGTGTTTCTCAGAATGTGGAAACACTACAGATACTGCAGGGGTATATGTGAGCGAAAGTGTAAAACATTTAATTTTACCTTCATGTTTAGTGAGATGGGATGGGATATCAATTATTCTTGGCATCATACAGTATGCTTGCACCTTTCTATTACAGTTTAATAAACAAAATGGTCTCGTCAGGTAAATGGGTGTATAGGTATTCCAGGGAGTGTGAATGCACAGTTTCATGGGTGGCAGAGATACTGTATTAGGTACTTTGAACGACTGCAGCTATGATGCAATCACTGTAGCTGTAGCAAACAGCCATTGCATCGGGTTCCCATGTTGACGACGCATCTATCTGAAAATATCCGGGGTCGGAAGCGACCCGTAGCTTGTTCCGGTTTCGTTTACAAGAAGTGACACCTGGGTACGTTCCTGGGTGTCTCAGACCTTGTGGTTCTGTCTAAAACCAGATCTGACCTGGTGATTGGCTGCCACAGGTGTCAATCTCTCCCGGCCAGGAAGTGCTACAGCACCCTATTAAAGGGGAATTCCACCCATTTTTAACATTTTCCTGAGAGCGTACAAACGTGAACAGGGGGAAAAATGTTCTACAAGGAAAATCATTAACATGGTGAAACACAACTTGATGATCATCAAGTTGTGTTTCACCATGTTTTTCAGACCTCCATTAGGAAACACAGAATGGGGACCTTTTTTATCATACACACAACACCTCTAATGTATATTAATTGCATAGTCGAATGTTGAAAATGGGTGGAACTCCCCTTTAACAAACGGGCAGCGAACACGCAAACGTAATCTCGACCATGGCTTTGGCCTAGTGCAGACAACCATGTTTTCTTTTTTTTTTTTTTTTTTTCCTTTTTTTCAAATATTCATTGAACTGAATTGCAGTTTTGCTTTTCTATGTACTATGGGTAGACTCAAAGCGTTTACTATGGTCCATTCATGCATTCTTACATTGGGAAGTGAAGCAGTGAATAGTCAACACCAGCGTCCTCACATTCACACACCAGTGATGGCAACCACTGGAGGCAAGGTGGGGTTCAGTCTTCAGTGTCTTGCCCAAGGACACTTCGACATCTAGACAGGAGGAGCCAGGATTCAAACCACCGACCCTTGGATCATTGGATAACCTGCTCTACCTCCTGAGCCACAGCTGCACATTTTGCCTCATCAAGTCACTGACCTCTGCTTCTGATATCAGATGGACTCAGGCAAGGTCCTTTAACTCCAATTGTTGGCCAAAGGGCAGACATGCAGGGTCATAACCCAGGAATAGAAATTGTTTGAGATTAAAGAGTCACAAAACAGGACCATTTATCAAAGAATAACCTTCATATTTTCAAGGAAATCCACTGTGAACAAAGGACCCTGGAATCATTACTAATCAGACATCAGAAACCAAATTAAATAGACTGAGCAATCAATGGTCTTCGATCGATTGGTCTAAAGGACAGCTGATTTGGCCCCTGAGAGAGCTGTGGAAATTCCAGAGGCCATTCTATAGAAGGCCATGGATCTGTTTCCACTTTATAGCCACAGCTGTCAGAGCTCATTCCCATCAAGCAGGACCACCATGTCTGAAGGTAGCTTGTCTGAGCTTAAACAAAACAAAACCTGGGAGGGTAGGGTAAACTGGGTAAGAACCAGTCTAATGGAATCTCACCAAGGGGACAGATAAGGTTCCAGTCCTCTCTCTCTCTCTCCCTCTCTCTCTTTCTTTGTGGAAGTCGATGGCTATCCTGTCTCCTCGGCAGATGAGCAGCAGATGGCTTCAGGCCCATTTGTGACTGGTTTCCATGTCTTTGAGGTCACACACAACAACACGGAGCGTAAACACACACACACACACACACACACACACACACACACACACACACACACACACACACACACACACACACACACACACACACACACACACACACACACACACACACACACACACACACACAGTATGTACATGAGAGTACTGTACAGTGTACTGTACAGTGTATATGAGATTATAATAAACAGCTGAGATGTTGTATTACAGAATTAGAATAACAGACAACATACTCAACATATTTAGCACAACAATTTTACAATCATATATATACGGAAATGTAGGCTACTGTATAAAGCTTTTTAATTTGTACTATTTATACTATTTTGGCTTATCAAAGCATACACCACTTACTTTTACAAATAAATGGAAGGGCTGCACAATTAATCAAAAAAAATAATTGAATATCAGGAATTTATGGTTCACAATGTAAATTTGGCAATTCATTAAAACATGTTGTTTGGACAGCTGTTGTAACTCGCCCTGGTCTCTCTACCATTACACCAGGGTTAATAACCAGAACAATGTACAACTCATCTCCCTATCCATCATGTTCACACGAGGGACAACATAATCACAGAGGACATTACATATATAGCATTGGCATTTGACCAAAGATATGGTGTGACGAAAAAATATGAAAAACATATATTTCAACCATACACATGTGACACACATATTTTTCCACTGCATAGGGCATGCCTTGTTGATGGATTTGGAAGAGATTTTGAATGCCTGGTTCCAAAAATGAACCAGTATTTAAAGTGCAATGTCCATGATAGTTACATTGGAATGAATGAGCCCAGCTAGAAAGTGTCCTAGCCTTGGGTGGACATGGGGGGCGGGGCTTACCGAAAGGTCTATTATCCAGTTTAGTTTAACCATACCATATGAAACCCTAACCTATGGCACTTCCATTTCTGACTGTTTCATGAAAAAAATGTAATTGTGAATTCCACAAATGTTTCGCCTCCTTACTTGTTAGATGCTCACAATTATAGCACAGACCCCTGAGGCAAACTTAATCTGAAAGTGAAGGGAAATCTCCTATCATATCAAGTGAAATTACTGTGAGCTTTTCTCAGCCAATCCCGATAAGATATATATCAGCAGAATAGATTGGCTTTTCCATTATCTGCGGGGAGATCTTGGAGCGCATTGGATAGATAATTTGCTAATGTTTCCTGTGACCTCCCCAGATTTAAATTATGTCTTTGGCTACATGTCAACTCAATCCTCCTGTTTACCAGGGAGCAAGCACTCAAACAGCCATTAATATTCACTGCAACATAACTGTCTTTTCACATATTTCTCTGTAGCGTTTACAGACTTAAAGGATCTGGTCTCCATCTGACTGTGTATATGGATTGGTCTGGAGTGTTTTATAGACCTTGTTGGTGTCCAGAAGAAAAAAACTAATAAGAGCGAGAACAGTGATTCTTAACCTTTTTCATTTCAAGGACCCTGTGGCCTAATGTTTGATATACATTAGGCCACAGCCCCCCCAGACTCCAGTCTATACTGTAAAAATTATATACAGTATAGTTTAACCAAAATACATTCCATTCTCAGAGTTACATCAGATGTATGTCTAAGTGTATTTTACTATTGAATTTAACTGCAGAGCCCCAGGAACCTTCTCACCAACCTCTAGGAGTCC
Organism: Benthosema pterotum; assembly: GCA_039105355.1. Lineage (NCBI taxonomy): Eukaryota > Metazoa > Chordata > Actinopteri > Myctophiformes > Myctophidae > Benthosema > Benthosema pterotum. Next base: position 33,562,237 of record CM076972.1, on the reverse strand, counting down.
CAGGACCCCCATGTTGTGAACCAGTTAGTGAGAGGAAAGAGAATTGTGGGAAGAGAAGAAAGGGATGTGAGGAATGATAGTCTTATTTCAAAAAGTTCAAGTTCAGCACTTTCAGCTGTTTCAAATACCATGGAAAAACACAAAGTATATTATTTTATACTTATTTAGCATTTTGAAGTAAGGCGACCTGTTTAATAAACTCCCATGAAAAAGAGAGGGAGAGTAGTATCAATGTTGGTAGTAACCTATTTAATACAAATAAAATATGGTGAAAGGTAAATATGTATATTTACCTTGAATAAATATGACGCAGATGCAAAAGCAACATAGACGCAAATGCAACATTTCATCTGTTTGAAACGATGGAAGTTGATAACCAAATGCACCCCTATGGATCTTTAAGTCTTGAGAGAAAAATATGAAACCAAATGGACCCACAAAAGTCCATTTCATTCCGTTAGGTTAGGTTAGGTTACTGTTAAACATCTGAATTATTAATTTACAAGAAGTTACACTTTTTGTAAATAACACATGTTATTTTGATTCATGTTTGCCTGTTATTTCTCCTAAATACAGCATGGAATTATGGACAAAAAAAAAAAAAAACATATCCAGTTTTGGGTCTGAAACCTGATCAAATGCTCATTAAATAGTGTGCCCACTACTTATAAAATGTTGAAAACCATTGCGCTACAGTATTTGTTGTAGTGCAATAGTATGTTGTATGTTATACACGTTCTAATAAATGAAATTAATTCTGATCTCTTTGGCATGGTAAAGGTTTCACTGCAGCCACTATATACATCCTGTGATTAAGAAAAGCTACACACTGTAGCACATTTAATCAGATTGGTAGCTGTAACTACCTTCTGTGTACCGTGCTGTAAAAGTAACATCTTTATATTGTTGTGGGTTGTAAATAGTGTTGGAGCAGCACAGCACTACTGGGAGTAAATGTCCTATACCCCTGGCAGCTAGTAAGCAGAGCATGTTCCTCTACTCCTGTACTGTACTGATGCATGCACTACTTCTAAACAAATCAACACTGATGATTATAACAAGGCCTTCCCAAGTGGAAACTTGTCAGGAAAGAACGCAAGTCAGCCCGATCCTTCAAAGAGGACTTAAAGTCCCACTGGACCCAGCAGTAAAAAAGAAAAAGCGAGAGCACTGTACCCTGAGCACACATATGGTATAGCAACATTATTACAAACCCTATCAAAATCGGCCAGACAATGATTGAGTGACAGCCCAAACTCGGGTGACTTGTATTACACAGCAAGGGAAAGGAACATTAACCAGAGAGAAATGAGGGCAAGTGCCATTTCATCCAGCCATCATATTTTTCAAAACTGTGCTCAAATTTTCATTTAGCTCGGTGCCACCCCCTCCTCCTCCAGTTATTAAATCAGCTGGAAGCAGTGCAGCTCTGTCACACACAGTATTAGAATGCCATCCCCCCTCCCATTACCAGGTGCAGGACTGTGATTTAAAGCTTTGATTCTGTTCAAATGACAACAAAGGTGAGCCCAGAGCTGACGCTCCCAATTCATCACTCCCTGCTTGATAAGAGCAGGATTAATGCTTTTAATGCAGCGGTCGCGGGCAATCATCCATTTTAGCGCTGACTCCCTGGAGAATGTGGCTAAAAAGGGAAAACACCTGAAACACAGGGTAGGGAGAGAGGCCACATCAGACTGGGTTGGGGGACGGGTATGCTCAGGCTCCAAAACGCCCTGCTATAGAGCCTTCTCCCAGGGAATAGTGCTTGGCCTTCTCGGTGGTGACAGAACCATGCCCTGTGGCCTTGGCTCTTATCCCAGGAGCAGATGGTCACAAGACCTGGGGTGAAGATTGACCTAAATGCTCGAATCCAAAATTCAAGAAACACAGCAGCTCCACGTTGCAACTTGGCAAATCCCACACTGACTCTGCTGTCAGGATGTTCACGCTGTAGACAAGAGTTTGACATGCAGTCCATGTGCAGCTATTGATGCATTTGACCTTTGTGTCTAATAGCTCATTTGGAATGTATAAAAACATACAACCATATTCAGGGCATTTGTCCTGCCTTAATAGTGCTTCATGTATTCACTCCATGCTTAATTTAGCATGAGTCTCTCTACACCCCTTAACTTGTGCAAACGCATGGGAGCTCAAATGAGAATGATCCATTATCTACATATGCCTGAGCAGAGAGCTGCTTCCCAGCTGTTTCTCCCTGTCGCTCAGGTCTCTATAATTACACAGTGAAATGTGCGCAGCATGCTTTAGCATGATAAGGTAGTAAACTGTTGATCTTGACAGAAACAGACTTTAGGTTTATCCTGCAATTGTCTCGCCACTACCTGCCTGGCCATGTGCCAATGAGAATACCAGCTGAACGCATTATTGCGAAAAGCAATAAAGGTGAAGCAATAAAGGTGATTCATTTGAGGAAATTCTGTCTGATTTGTCCCATGTCAGTGTAATCTGTCATTCAAATAGATGCCTTTAAGGAACATAAATGATGTGCCAGTGAATCATCATCTTCCAGTAGCACTGCTTCATAAAGCCCAAGGAAACAATGAGCCATTAATGACAAACAGGTCTTATACTGTTTCTGACAAACCCTTTACTTTAATGCCCACAAATTGTTTTATAATGACAAACAAGGGGGGTGCTGTGGGGGATGCAAGGCATAGGCTAATGTGAATTAACGATACAATTTAATAATACAATAAAATAAATAAATAATAATAAACTATTGTCATGGAACAAATGGGGAGCACTGCACAAAATTAGACAGCTAATTAAAGACAACCTTGCTATCTTGATACAGTAGCTATTGTATGAATACATACAGTAACTACTGTATGGCATACGTCATTAGAGAAATGTCGAGATGGAAAATGGGAGATGTTTTAATTCTGGAAAAAAGTAACACAAACCACTTTAGGCAACTATCTTAACGTAAATAATTGTGAATAAATAATTAAAGTAGGAATATGCTGGTGAGACATTTTGGCTGATATCATCCGAAACAATGAATTGCTGTTATGGTCGACCGATTAATCAAACCGATTAATTAATCAGTCTGATTTATTAATCAAACCAATGCCGTTTATGATACCGAAGTGTTTGATGAATAGTCTCTCATCACTAAATTAAAGTTATGGTAAAAAAAAATACACATTTAGCTAACAATCCATAATAATTGCAAAAAAGGTCAATTAGAAAACTACAGAGAATTTCATCTCTGTTTCACCAACTGTGTGTAGGACTGTTAACCTATTAATTATTATTTCTAATATGGTAGTGTCATACTTTATTTCAGTGGGCTAATGGTATTGTGAAATAAATAAACACATGTCTTGTCACGTTATTATTTATCTATCCTTTACACACAATATGATCACAACAGTCAGATTGTGCCATTCAAATGCCATGCCAAACCCCAAATGCCACTCTTTGCATAACAATGACTCTAAATGGGATTTCTGCAACAGTCAGAAGTTAGTTTGGCAAAATTTTGATGAAACATATTACCTGTATAATTAAATGTCCTGCATGTAGGGAGACCATATATCTATGAGGGAGACAGTATACTATAGTTAATTAACAACCACCATGCTTCAGTTTATCAAGGGTAACTTCAGTACTCGGGTGACCATGATATGCCTATGGGAAATATGAGTTTGGAAAAGTCACACACTTAAGACTACTTATGCTTGGAATCTAGAAATTACTATAAATGTACTGTATGTCATGCCTAGAGTTAGCCGAAATACAACACACTAGAAAAAAGATTGGAGATTGCCAGATTCTGCTTAATAACAATAATTAGATGAAATCAGCAGTTGAAATCAAAGGCGCTGACCCAGTTAGAATTCATGGGTGGAAAGTGGCACCTTTCATACAAGCCACTTTACAAAAAATACTATGGATCTTGTTATGTATTATATATATTTCATTTAAAAAAATACTATGGACCTTACAGATTTTTTGAATGTCATATTTATATATGACATTCAAAAATATATTTATATATTTTACACTTACACAAAAAAACTATGGATCTTATACTAACTTTATTCTCTTATATGAGGATTGTAAAGGTGCCACTTTCAAGAGTTTTTTTTTTCCATATGGGGTGTCATAGTAAAATGCAACCCGGTCATGTATATTAACTTACATTTATCAGGTTATGTGTTGTGATCCATTTAATTTCTAATTGTGCATTTACACAACATTTGGTAATGCATGTTAAATATGCTATGCCTATGGAAAATCTCCCTATTTTTCCTAATCAGTGTCTTTAGGGTAAGGTCTGGTGCTGCTGGGCCCATGCAGGCTCTCTGAGCTGTGATGTTTCATTATTATAGCCCTTTAGCTGCATCGACAACACAGCAGGCTGCTTTAATTACTCTCCATCAGTAGTGGAGTTGAGGCCACTCTAGAGACACACTCTAATCCCTCCTCCCTTCTTTGTCTCTGCAGGGCACTCATTGTCTCCTAAATATCATTTCCCTGAGCTCTGTGCACACTATTGGATTAAAATGTGGAAGTTTGGAGGGGGACTAATTTGAGTTTTAGCCCGAGGACCATGCTGTCTCCTGTAACGGCATTCTGTGTGCATCTGTTCTGTCACCCACAGAAGGCATGAGGCTGATTCCAATCATTATTCCTCAGAGATAGCCCCCACAGGCGGAAGGATCGGCCCAACAAAACAATAAGTAATGTCATTAAGCGCCTCGCATTTTTTGAACATATATTTTTAGCCTCGCAAGCGGCTGGGCTCTAAGGATGCCGATGTTGATCGGTTTTGCCATCCAGCGTCCACCCCGTTGGTCCCAAACAATAAACGACTGGCTGGAGTGGATAGCAATGTAATTAACTGGACACATTCATGTTCCCGGTGGATGACCCCTACTAGCCTTTACTCTACTACTGCCTTCAGGCCAGTGATTTAATAAGAACAAATTAAAGGTGTACTAGGTAACTTTACTAGTGGTCACTGGCTGGTATTGCAGTTTATATATCCTACATTTCCCAGCATCCATTGCACGTTTAAGTCGCATTCTGATTGATCCTTGTAATCGTAGACCAATCAGATGTGTGTGACGTCATTTTCCTGTATTTTTTTTTTTAATAGAAAACGTATTTAGAACTGATTTTGAGGGCTGATATACAGGTAATGGCTTATGTGATTAAAACAAATCTTAATGAAAAAGTTACCTAGTATACCTTCAAAGCAGCACTATCACGTTCACCGGATTTGAACCTGTTTGCCTGTGAAAGTGCTGAATTCTTTACCATTGAGCTAATAGAGCCTATAGCTACTACTAGCTCAGAGGGTAAATTAAATATTGAGTAATACTGTAGATCAAAAGTCTGTTAGTCAATGTCAGAAAGTCATGTCAGATCCTGTGTCTAGGTGAGACATGATCTTTGACACAATCTTTGTCTCAATATTATAGCAGGGGAACATGTTCATCATCGTTAGTTCGTTACAGGGTACACAAAAATACACTGCTTGAACACAACCCTGTCAACAAACAGCAATCATTACAATGATTGTGACGATGTCAAGTCTGAGTCCTTGAGGGGTTCCAGTTTAAGCACATTAAATATATCTTATGTTTAAGCCATTCAAAAATGGCTGAGCACCACATGTCACAGTGTGACACCATGACAGATTTCTTCTCATGTCATGGGGATGCCTGGAACAAATCTTTTCGGATGTTGGACTAATACATGCATGACATGATATGAAAAGGTTTGAGAACCACTGGTCTCTGGGCTGGGGCCAGACCTAGCATATGATGCCCCTCACATCTTCTCTCTCTTCATCCAATGACCTACTAGGCCTGCTGACCTCAACGCAGCCCCACTCCAGCCTAGACGTGGCTCACATCTTTACAAACTGAGAAGATCCAACAATAATAGGCAGGCTGTTTAATCCCAAACCCAGGTTAACCCCCTGACCCCTCTTGGCCCCCTTCTTCTGTGGCTAAAAGAAGACTGATATTTTTGGGAAGCCGTTTCTTCACAGCTAATGATGTGGAATAACATTGGTATTCCAATTTGTGTCAAGAATAAGCACATTCAGTTCCCCTCAGAAGTGTTTACTGCCACACACAAACAAAAAGAAATTCCAGCTGCCCTAATTCGCCCTCATATAGGCCTACTGTCTTCAGCAGTGCATTGTATTTGGCTGTTTTGTTGCATAAAAATACGACTGTATGTCACAGCAGATGTTGTGGCCATCAAGCCATACATAAAGGGCAGGGATCTGTTATTACATGGGAACTGGGTCACTATTCAAGCCCACTCGCTTCCATTGACTGTTTTGAGTAACTATTGATTTTCTGACTAAAGCAATGACTTCATTAATATCAACATTAGTCTGCCATCTGACGCGTATGGGTAGCTTGACTGCTGGGCTAGACAATAATACACATGGATACCCAGTGTAAATGTACGTGTTACAAAATCTGAAATGCAGAGGTTTTTTGGTTCTATATTGTTATACCTGTATTCACCTTCCACTCCCACATAATAAAAACTAAAGAAAAACAACACAATTCCAATTATGTCAGCAACACCCCCTGCCTTAGCATGCACAAATATAAACAGACATTACCCCGAAATTCTGCTTTCATCGTTCAATTTGAACTTAATCTGTGAAAGATGAGAGAAAAACCAACAGATCACTTTTCAGCGGGTTTTCAAAACAAAAACAACAATGAAAGAAAGATTATTTTCCTTTTAATCCGGGGGCAGCAGCTTAGCAAAAACAAAAGCATGACCATGGGAACACATGGAAGAATGAGAAGTCTCTCTCTATCCACCATACCGAGCTCTTGAGCAACCACAAAAGAAGAACAATGATTGTGTGTGTGTGTGTGTGTGTGTGTGTGTGTGTGTGTGTGTGTGTGTGAGAGAGAGAGAGAGAGAGAGAGAGAGAGAGAGAGAGAGAGAGAGAGAGAGAGAGAGAGAGAGAGAGAGAGAGAGAGAGAGAGAGAGAGAGAGAGAGAGAGAGAGAGAGAGAGAGAGAGAGAGAGAGAGAGAGAGAGAGAGAGAGAGAGAGAGAGAGAGAGAGAGAGAGAGAGAGAGAGAGAGAGAGAGAGAGAGAGAGAGAGAGAGAGAGAGAGAGAGATAGAAAGAGAGGAACGGAAAAGGGATTTGAGATCTATATTAAACCTGGAAATAGCTTTTAAAGATTAGTGACAGTCAGAAGGAGGTGGCAGCAATGGGATATGTGAAATGTTGTAGATTGTCCCTCTCGTCTGTGACTATTTTGATAGCAACAGCGTCATTGACAAGCATCAACTTGATTGTAAGCACTGAAAAGACTTGACAAGTTTCTTTGAGGCAAGGAACACAAATAAGGATTATGTATTACACAGCCACATTCAAACGGCTGGCATTAGAGGCTCTGATATGTCTGGCAGGACACTGTTCCTTAAAAGAACCTCTCCGTGCAGAGCACAGTAATTACTGAGATCTGTGCCTTTGGAAATGCATATCTTACTAATGCAAGCATGACCTGAATACTCGAATCCTGACTTTTGTTCACATTGTTTCTTTGTTTTGTTTTGTCTTAGCATAGAGACTGAACACACTCCAAAATGATAATACATACATACAGTTATACTATATAAATTGATATAGCATGCAAACGTGCGGATAGAAACAAGGATAGTGTGTTACTAGAGTTTTTGCTGTGCTGTGGACAGTGTGATCGGTTTAAACAAGTGCTTGCTGCACCGATCACAGCGGACATCTCGGATAGAATTTGTCAGGATTAGATGGGGGTAATCCCTAACACCTAACCAATGTCCAGAGGATATCATTTGGAGATATGTAACATAACACCATCTTCATGCGCTATCTGCGCTGTCCAGCGGCTTCCATGTGTTGATCCTGCTGAACATGTAAAACACGGAGGGGAAAAAGGGTGGAAACTGGAAAGAAGTGGAACAGTCAAGTGCCCTTCAACCCACTCTCTGATCTCACACCTACTCATGCCCTCCTTCAGGCAGGTGCCCATGATGTCAGGCTCTGTCACCGACATCCATTCCAATAATCCTCACTGCTCTGTTGTCATGCCACCACCCACCATTAAGCCATCGCATGTGTCCAACGCGCAGGGCTGATCTGTGAGATCTGGCTCGGTCCCGAGCCCCCCGCGCCTTTATCACACCCCGACCTTAGTCTGACAGACAGGACTGATCCCCCCCTGCAGCAGAGCCCCCCCCCTCCGCCCCGCCAGTAAAAAGGACAGTGATGGCAAAAGGACCCCAGGGCCTCACTGAGGATGGACTCATGAATCAAACATGTGCCTGAAGCCTCCTTCTTATCACCGAGGTCAGCCCAGGCATTAATACGCCGCGTGGCTCGGGGGAGCTACCTACTGTGACCTCCCCCGGTTTCCCTGAACAGAAGGGCACAGTCCTCAGGAGCCGGCCCAGCAAGAGAGGGCCTCCCTCCGACACAGTCACTTCACATTACGTCCACACAGTCAGAGGAGGGGGAGAGAGAGAGAGAGAGAGAGAGAGAGAGAGAGAGAGAGAGAGAGAGAGAGAGAGAGAGAGAGAGAGAGAGAGAGAGAGAGATGGATAAAGTGAGAGGGGGAGAAACAAAAAAATGGATACAGAGAACAGGGCAGCGAAAGAAAGAGCAGACGAGGGAAAGAAAAACAATATTCCTGGGTGCAGTGCAGTGCAGGGGAGTAACACATGGGTAAAATCGACTGTGTACACAGACCCTTTCAAACACCACCAATCTTCATCGGCCAGACGGGGGGGTGGGGGGGTGATATATGTGACTGTCTGCCAGCGTAAATTAGGCAGTCCAGCCCGCTGTGTGGTAAAGCATGACGGGGCCGGACAGTGCACTAACTCAGGCGGCCCGGTGCCACGCACACCAGCTTCTCTCTGCTTTGCCGTGCCATAAATCACCGGCTGGGGGAAATGAATCGCTGTCCGTCCGCTACTGGATGCACCAGCTGGCATCGCCATCACCTGACCAGCAGGAGCCCCTGCGCCGAAGCATCCATGCCGACACTGGAGCGGCAGAAATCAAGAAAAATGAGGCATGGAGGCAGACAGAGCCATACCCCTGTGCTCTCTCATTAGTCTCCTCTGGGCTCCCTCCACACAGAGCTGCTCTGAAGTGAAAGGGCACACAAAATATATTTCAGAGTGTCACCTGAGGGGAGGGGGGGAAAACGGAGGAAATGATCACCCCCCTGGTCTCCTCACACATCTATGTAGAAGTGAGCTGGCAGACAGCATTAGTGCTTCTGAAGCCAGCGCTCTCTGAGGCAGCAGGGGTGGGTATGTGGGTGGATGGATGGTGAGGGGTGGGGGGGTGCGCAGGGAAAGAAACCGAGTCTTGTAGAGGGGGGACAGCTTTGTATTCAGTGTTATTTAATGGAGTTATTTTACTGAAAATAATGACTCAACCCAACTGGGGATTCCACTCTGCATTCAGATGCGGTTAACGAAAAAACATGTTGATGAATAGATTTTCACTTTTCAATATTGCTGAGTTGCCGGTGGAGAGCCCACTTATATGCTGACCGCTGCGATTATGAGGAGCCGTGTGGGCGTCAAAACCGAGGCACTCATCAGGAAAATGGGTTGAAATTACATCAATACAGCCACACAAAATGCACGAGGAACCTGAAATAATATGTACTTCATCCTCCTGCCTCGGACAGATGGCTGCTTGTTTATTGCCGACAGCCCAACATTTGAATGCAAAATACTTTTGGCGTTGAACATGTATTGAAGGATAGCCCCCTTGAGATGAATCATATAGTTTTCAAGGGGGGTTTTATATTAGTGCACGTAGCATCATGCTCCATGTGGATAGATCCATTGCAGAAAAGAGCAAACCTTGGAGCACAGGGAAGGGAAATCGTCATCAGATATGGAGATGTTAGCACTAAGCATACATGAAAGTAGGGCAGAGTAATGAGTGGATGCATGCAAGATTGGCATAAAATTAGAGACAGTATGCGACTCTATGTGATTGGCGAGGCCAATTTCCTGTGGTCCCCCCACAGCAGTTGTAGCCTAATTTCTTGGGTCCTGCAGCAGTCCCATGGAGCAGCCAGTCTATCACTGTCTCAGATATAGAGGATTAGCTCCTCTTTCCTGCTCAGATGAATTTGCCTGTCATGGCCTGGTGATGAATGGCAGGAAAGGGCTGAGGAAATGTACTGTGGGCTCATTCAAGGTGGCAAGGTGAAGTCTGGCCTGGCAGCCTGCCCCCATCCTCCACCTCGTTCTTCCACTGCAGGCCACACCAACACTTTGACCACCCCCACCCCCTCGCACGGCCTCCAGGTCAGGGGCGGATCTAGGCATGGGCATGGGGGGCAATGCCCCCCTAAATGCCCAGTCTGCCCACCAAACACAATGGCATGCAAAACAACTCAAGATATTTCAAATTAAAATGCTTATATTTAAAATGATATGAACAGGGCTGCACATAACTATTTTAGTCCAGTACTCAGAGGAGCACCTGGGGATGTTACTTGGTGCTCCCAAAATGCGGCGACCCGCATCGCCGGGCCCTGGGACCCCTTTTTTCCACTCCGTACAGCCCGATCAATGTACAGTATTACAGTACAGGGCGATAGTTTGGGCGTTGCAATAGTAGCCTAGTAGTAGTACTACTACCTGCATACTACATCCATTAAAAATACTAGTAGTATTTTAGACTTAGAGGTCAGAATTAGTTAGAATTATTTCATTTTCAAGGCTTTTTTACTGGCCCAGTCAGGCAGTCCTTATGAGCCCTAGAGCTGTGTGGTGCTCAAAGGAGCTTTCCACCCCTGGATTGACAGCCCATTGTAGGATTTTTGGTGCTCCTGAGCACCGGAGCACCACTTATGTGCACCCCTGGATATGAAACACTACTACTGCTACTACTGTAACTACCATTGTCACCACTAAACCAACAGCATTTCATCATTGAAAAGAGAAAACTCTCTGAGTCAGACCTTTAGCTTTATATGCTGCGTGTCTGTTGCTACTTCAACAACAACTGATGTTATTACTGATGCTTATTTGACTTCATCGCCTGTGTGAAGCCGCCCCCATGCCATTTTCTCCTGCAATTCCCCTCCCCCAATTGGGAAATGTTACATCCGCCCCTGCTCCAGGTGCACATCCACAAACCTGCTGCAGCCAGCTCATCAGTTGGCCGGATGGTCAGCCGACATTAAACCACAGTATCGGTTTTGACAAGGTGTCTGATTCCATCATCATGTCTCAGGGTCCCTGGACACTCCAGTCTGCGCATAGAGCGCCTCCTCCATCCGTATCGAAAGGGTACGCCTTGGAGGTCACACACACACACATAGCTAAAGCAGCTGCCCAATTATCCAGGAAAGAATTTACTAATCTGATCTTAAAGTACATTATATTGCAAGTCATTGCAGCTCAAATTAGCATTTGTGGGAAATCCGGACTGGAGGTTTAGGGCTCGGTGGAACAGAGCAATGCACTTAGTGCAGGCCATCAGAGACAATAAAGAAGACACTAGACGCATACCACAACACAACATTAATTTTGATTATGGATCATGGATTTGCATACAGTATATGTAAGCGTAGTAATCAGTCATCGACAATACAATAGTGGAAACATTAATTATGTTAATAATTAGGCACATAATGCATAGCATTAACTTCTCCGTTGCATAGAATGCATAGTGCTTAACATGTACAGTACATTCTTTTAGACCAGCCCTGACAACTGGCCTTGAGGTCTGGGCACCTAAACTACAATGTGAATCCCGATCCTGACGCAAACTTTGTTTGTTTAGTACATCCAAAAAATACAATTGGTTGTTTCTCACAATGTGGTTCCCCCACATACCCAAGGCTATCTGGGGGTCCCTGGCAATTAAATGTTTGAGATTACTATCTCTTACAAAGATATAAATTATTTTCCATGGAAACATCCTTGCTGCACCCTGGCTGTGCATAGCTATGGATGAGGCTCAATAGCAACAAAAACAACTGCTCTCTAATTTCCTGTTCCCCTCTCTGCAGCTGTTACTGTCCCCCCCGCGCCTCCCCCCTCAACCCCCCACTAACCCTCACCCCACCTCCTCCATTTCAGCTGTAATCATGTAGCCATGCAAATGCTGTGCTGAGAGAGGTTCAAGTTGCCCTCTCTGGGACATCATTCCCAGCTGTCTGAGGCTCTCTGAGCCCTTGAGTTGACCACCCAAGGGAGGAAGAAGAGGAAGTCATTACCGCTATCACAGCCAGCCACGGCCCTTGCACCGCCACACGGCCCCTCCAACTCATAAAGTCCTTGACGACTTCACTAAAACATCCAATTTCAGTCGGACCCCATTTAAAATGGCAAATAGAAATCAATCAGCCCCCCCACACGCACATCCCCATGCACGCTCCCCATCGAATCTGTCTGCTTATTTGGCTGACCGAAAGAAATGGCACAGAAAAGGGGGATCTTTTTCCCAGGACACTGGTATCCTATCCACATCTCCGGGATATTCATAATTCATCATCTTCGATTCCTGACATCTGCCACTGATTGTGCCGGTGGGTTGGCTGGAATTAGCCACTCCTGGGAGTGGCGTTAATGTGCTGCTGGGCGTGCGTGCGCACACACACACACACACACACACACACACACACACACACACACACACACACACACACACACACACACACACACACACACACACACACACACACACACACACACACACACACACACACACACACACACACACACACACAAGGATGGGGTAGGGGTGTTCATGGTGGGACTGCAGAGAAGGAATCGGGGGGTTGAGCGGCAGGCGCCTTTCACACTCCTAATGTGTAATTAGGAACCATTTTGGAGCGCTGCCTTCCACCACTGAAATTAGCTGCCTTTTATTAATCAGGCAGACCAGCACAATGGCATGCAGGGTCCCTCTATATAATCTAACACAAAATGTTGTTCTTAATTACAGAGGGGTTAAGGCAGCACAGAGAGGGGTTGGACCTTGTACGTGATTCCTCATGTGTTAAATTCCCTCTAACTGTATAGAGCACAGAACATAAATTCAGCATCAACTACACTGACAGTACACATAAAACCAAAGGGTTACAATGTTGCCAATTTTCTTCACTCACTGTGCTTATTGGTGCAATTTACAGAACCTAATTATATGCTGTTCCTGGCATACAAAGAGCAAAACTCTCACATGCAATACACAGTCAATGAAGACATTTGCATTTGCTGAATGTCAGCTCCACTTGAACAGGAGATTAAAAAGAATATATCATGTGATTACAAGCACTGGTCCTTTTGAGAGTAAGTACTGTGACCCTGAGCATGCTCATCAGTGCTGATGCCGTTATGACTAAAGGTTTTGTGTGTCTGCTGTGATTGTGAATTAGTTCTTTGAACAACCCAATTGAAACTAAAGAAGTTGACCGCAAAGCACCCTATCTGTATTCCAGGAAATAAAGAGTTGCTACCATCAAGTATCGTGTTCCTAATGAATATAACATATGCAGATTTAGAAGTTTCAAATGTATTCCATTAGCCTGCTCAATACATTTTGGTAAAGAATAGTAATCAATAAACTAGTCCACTCACTGATTGTTAAAATGTAACAGTGAATATAATGGTGTCATGTTTGTAAAAAGGTTTACTGCATCAAGACAGGGACTTGACTGGCTTCAAATGGACTTTTTGCCTGGTGCTTGAAAATGAGCCTGAACTACATTTGATAGCACTTGTTTCAAGACGACCGTAAACACAACCTTAGTGGACACTTTTTTTATGTTTGGCTGCCTCTAAGCCAATGGAAGACCTGCCATAGTAACCTATCTATCTATCTATCTATCTATCTATCTATCTATCTATCTATCCATCCATCCATCCATCCATCCATCCATCCATCCATCTATCTATCTATCTATCTATCTATCTATCCATCCATCCATCCAGCTCTCCAAGACTGAGGAGGGCTTTCTGCAGCCTACTACTAGTGGGGTCCCACGACACACCGTCATTTACAACTCTTGTAAAAGTTTGACTTTCGCTTCTAATTTGTAGATGATGACCTATAGAACAATTTTAGTTCGAGTGGCCCATCTGTAGATGAAAAAAATATGCATTTTTTGCCTAATTTCAAAATTGACCAAAATCGGATTTTTGTTTTTCTTAAGTCTTTATTTTCTCACAATTGCTGTTTTTTCTTTGTTTTCTTTTGCTATATCAAGTCAATACTAACCCAGGAATTAAATGGATTTCAAATATTAATGTTTGGAATATGATATGGAAAAAATGGACGCCCATGTACATCAAATTACTTCAAATGGCACCTAATTTAAAGGATGAAGTTAGTGCCTACCTATCATGAATGAGTAATGGTATAAATTGTATATAAATAGAAACAATACAGTATTGGGGGGATTAAAGTTAGGCATACCCACTTATAGCCCAGCCTCTATGTGTGAAAATTGTGCACTTTTCAATGAAAGCATGACATTTGGCACAAAGTTAAAGCCTGCCATAAGGAATTGTTTTGGCTATGGGTCTGTGATGACAGCTATGGTGGCCATCATCTGCTGTTATTTTACCAATTCAGCTCATACAACATACAATCTTGATTCTGATGACAAAACGTTTTCAAGGATTATGATTTTTTATAAAATGCTAGATAATAGTCAAATCATCAAAATGTGTAATATTGATGTATTGATGTAGGCAGTAAATCCATGTCTTCTACCCTATATGTGAAAATCAAGTGAGCCCATGAAATCAGCTGACATATTCTTAGTACTCACTCCAACTCAAACCAGCTCTACCCGATTGACCAGTACCCAGTGAGGTCAGAACACCAGTCTGTGTACTTCTAACCAGATCCCCATCCAGATCCAACACCAGTGTACTTCTAGCCAGATCCCCACCCAGATCCAACACCAGTCTGTGTACTTCTAGCCAGATCCCCACCCAGATCCAACACCACTCTGTATACTTCTAGCCAGATCCCCATCCAGATCCAACACCAGTCTGTGTACTTCTAGCCAGATCCCCACCCAGATCCAACACCAGTCTGTATACTTCTAGCCAGATCCCCATCCAGATCCAACACCAGTGTACTTCTAGCCAGATCCCCACCCAGATCCAACACCAGTCTGTGTACTTCTAGCCAGATCCCCACCCAGATCCAACACCACTCTGTATACTTCTAGCCAGATCCCCATCCAGATCCAACACCAGTCTGTGTACTTCTAGCCAGATCCCCACCCAGATCCAACACCAGTCTGTATACTTCTAGCCAGATGCCCACCCAGATCCAACACCAGTCTGTGTACTTCTAGCCAGATCCCCATCCAGATCCAACACCAGTCTGTGTACTTCTAGCCAGATTCCCACCCAGATCCAACACCAGTCTGTATACTTCTAGCCAGATCCCCACCCAGATCCAACACCAGTCTGTGTACTTCTAGCCAGATCCCCACCCAGATCCAACACCAGTCTGTGTACTTCTAGCCAGATCCCCATCCAGATCCAACACCAGTCTGTGTACTTCTAGCCAGATCCCCATCCAGATCCAACACCAGTCTGTGTACTTCTAGCCAGATCCCCACCCAGATCCAACACCAGTCTGTGTACTTCTAGCCAGATTCCCACCCAGATCCAACACCAGTCTGTATACTTCTAGCCAGATCCCCATCCAGATCCAACACCAGTGTACTTCCAGATCCCCACCCAGATCCAACACCAGTCTGTGTACTTCTAGACAGATCCCCACCCAGATCCAACACCACTCTGTATACTTCTAGCCAGATCCCCATCCAGATCCAACACCAGTCTGTTTACTTCTAGCCAGATCCCCACCCAGATCCAACACCAGTCTGTATACTTCTAGCCAGATCCCCACCCAGATCCAACACCAGTATGTGTACTTCTAGCCAGATCCCCACCCAGATCCAACACCAGTCTGTGTACTTCTAGCCAGATCCCCATCCAGATCCAACACCAGTCTGTGTACTTCTAGCCAGATCCCCATCCAGATCCAACACCAGTCTGTGTACTTCTAGCCAGATCCCCACCCAGATCCAACACCAGTCTGTGTACTTCTAGCCAGATCCCCATCCAGATCCAACACCACTCTGTGTACTTCTAGCCAGCTAGATCCCCATCCAGATCCAACACCAGTCTGTGTACTTCTAACCAGATCCCCACCCAGATGCAACACCAGTGTGTGTACTTCTAGCCAGATCCCCATCCAGATCCAACACCAGTCTATGTACTTCTAGCCAGATCCCCACCCGGATCCAACACCAGTCTGTGTACTTCTAGCCAGATCTCCTGTATATAGCCTCCAAAACAAATGCAGACACTTGGCTAGACTGCCACAGTTTGAAAGGGTCAAGCCCCTAATGCTGATTGCGGCAGTCAACCCCACCTAATCACACAAAGAGTTGTAAATGACATCCACATTTAACATGGAGACGAAACCCCACTATTACTGTATACACTGATTTCAACACCTCTAAAGGCTTAGAATAACATTACCGGTAATTGTTCACTTTGATAGTCCATTTATTTAAATAACCTGCATTTCTAACTACAATTTAACTGTACTTTCATTATTATTATGATTATATTTTGGAGCAGTTAATCATTTTGACACCCTTTTTTCCTTTTTTTAAGTTATTATAATCCATTCCTTCCGCTGTTGTTACACATTATTTGCTAACCTGCCAGTGAGTAGCCCCATTGAGAGGACAGTGCCTCTGTCCTATACCTATCTTTTAACATCCTTCTCCCCAGCACATACATTACTAGTATAGTATGTCCACACCACCCGGCTTCCCTCCCCAAACACAGGCAATGGTGTTTGTTCCTATAGACATTTGGCCAAACAGGATTTGAATATCCAATACAGGATTTGAATATCTTACACAGATCTTCTTCCTAATTCAAAACAGATCTACCAGTCATGATTTTGTTGTTTAATGAAACAGATAATTGGACAAATGTGTAAAAACTACACCTGTGTGAAGTATTTGATGCAACTCTGTGTGGGGGTCCCTTTTGTTTGGGGCCGTTCTGGCATGCAGCCCACATCCGAAATGGTTGAGAAATGACCTTCTGGGGGTCTCTCTAATGTACTGGACTGTACTGTAACACCTAGCCTGACCTAACACGCAATGATTTTGGCCTAAAGCAGTGGGGACCGGCGCAGCCAGGCCGGTAGGTCAGGTAGATTTGATCTAACCAACGTGTCATCATCTCCAGCCGCTCCCGCACCCTTCTGACGCCCACCCGGAGGTTGTCTCCAACTCCTAGGCCACTGTGGCTAATGATTTAGTCCAGGCTTTCCTTTTTCATGCATCGCGGACAAAAATCAAAGCCTGTGTGTGTGTGCTCGGGCGTGTGTGTTGTGCTGCACAACAATGACTCGCTATTTTGTGCTATAGGACAGGCAGACCCAGTAGCCAGAAACACATTGTTTGTTGTCAATAGTGACTGCACAACTCAAAACAAAAATCCACAATAATATGTTTCTGGTACAAAGACCAAATATATAAACAGTAAACTATCAATTGTAAATTGTAGAGATGTGTATATTCATAAATAAAACGCCATAGAAAGAACTTTAAAAATCTATTGACTAAAATTCTAGTTGTCAGCCGACTCCCAACCACAGATACGTTAGATAAAGAGGATAGAGCACTAGTATTGTGCATTGGATAATAAAGACCACTTCCTTGTAAATGAAAGGCACTGCAGGGGGAGGATCACATCACAGGGGCATGATTGGCGGCAAGGCCATGTCTGTTTAAGCATTCACCAGAAAGACTGTATGAGAGCCTGTAACTCAAAGCCTTATTGATAGAATAGAGCAGATAACTGCCATCTCCCTCATTCAGGCTATTGATGACGGCCCTTTAAATCATAGTAGATTTCCCTACATGTGCTCAAATTAGTTTTAAATGCCCAGAAAAGAGTTGACACATCTTGGTCATGCTGGACAAGGCTTTGACTGATTGAAAATTGTATTAACAGCTTGGAAATTTATAGTACATTTCAAGCACAACTCAATACATGACTGATAACTGTGAGTGGACAACACCATAAAGCGCTTGTTTAATAGTGGCCACCATGTTCATTTCATCAAGGCAGAAATATTCACTTCTGTGTAGTCAAAACCAGTAAATCACAGTGGAGGTAAAATGGATGGAAAAGAAAAATATACAAAGGGTGTGGCTGGCTATTGTAATATAACAGTCTGTAACATACAGACAGATAAGAGTTGTCTTTCAATGTACGTACTGTTAGTCAGATCAGAATTCCTATTGATTAAGGTAAATTATGTTACAACTTAATATTGGCTGTCATGGCTAAGAGTTGTAGGTGGCGACCTGTCTAGAAAACACTCATTAAAAAGCACCTAGGTATGCCAAGGGGTGTTACGCAAGGAAGCTACAATGATACAATGATACCATGGGCGAAACTGTCTGAGAGAAGTTTTCAAGTACACACATTATAAAGCAATAATCTCACACTAGTGCATGAGAAGAAACAGAGACAGAGCATCATTGTCTGGATGAATGGTGCATGTGAAGTACATTTCATGTTGACAATGAAATACCAAAGGATCTCTGTTTTGGGCATGACTGGCACAGAGTGAATGAAACATGGACACTTTTCCCTTTTTCCCTTTGTTTGTCAGTTATTGTCTGAGTTAACTCAGGGCTAAGTAAAGCAACAATGAAGGAGTGTCAAGCTGATTATGCTGGCAGAGAATAGGTGTACTGCCACATTTTATCATGAAATCACAAAATCCACGACACACATACAACCACAATTATGCTGTGTATTCATTATTTACACAATATTAATTTCATGGATACAATTTAATAGACTAGGGTCTATTAAATTTTATCTTGCAAATAAGGGTCACTCTTTCACCTAGTGGTAACATTTCAGATTTGTAGTCTTGTATACATTTGTCTCCACAAGCTAAGGAATGTAGTATGTACTGTAGCAGTAGCATCAGCAGAAATAACGATAGTAGTACCGATAGCTGTCATGACATAGTGAAAACATTTTGGCAGAATTATTAATAAGTGACTGAAGGAACTAGCGGCCAGTGGCAGCTTTAAAGTGGAAGCACAACGCACAGACAGAAAACTCAATCCCAAGGGACCCAGACAGGTTTGGAGCGTGCGTGTGTATGTGCTTGTGGTCATGGTGGTGGGTTGTTGGACTATGCAATCTTTCTGACCGCAAGTCACTGGGGACCAGACCGGAGGTGCCTGACGGTGCGCTGAAGCCTGAGTTTGACACCTGGGATGTCTGTCATGGCCACAGACACAGACTATGTGACACCTGACAGGACAGGAGTTGAGGCTGTGCCACAAAAAGTCAAACCCAGGTGACAGCAAGAATGAGGGGCATGCAGCTGAACTCAATAATATGCCCTGCACACAGGCATTCTACTAACCCATTTCTCGCCTTTCCCACTCTTCTTTCTCTCATGCATACATGCTGTGCCCTTTTACAGTGGATCCAGTTTTGGACAAGTGTTAGCCCAGCCAATTAGTGTTTTCTAATGGGAAGGCATGCATGTGTATTAATCAACACTGTGAGGCATGCGACAGGCAGGGAAGAGAGGAGGTGAAGGGCTGCAGTCCCGGAGAGCTTTACAAGGAACTCTGACAAACAGACTCGGAGGATATATTTCCCAGTCCACATTGCTAAACTAAACTGATATCCAATTATGTTCCCCACATCGACAGGCTAACGGAGCGGCTGTAAGCAGCAGGATTGCAGTGTCAGAATTGGCCAGGCGCAAGGCAGAGAAACTTGGGACCTTGAAGGAGATGTCACAAGGAGGCCGGAGTCAGTCGCTTGACTGAGCGATGGTCCACACGCTTGCCTGAAAGCATGACATTGCCGAAGGGGGAAAAACACCATTTTATCATTCAGTGCCATTCGCACCCTCTCTCCCTGTCAAACATGCCATATGTCCCCGTCACAGGTCGTCTTGCTGGCTTATCGAGTGTGACAGGGCTATTCACACACTGCTCCCAATCAGACACCATCTCCTGCAGAAAAAAAAAACCGCCACCATAGCACAGTGACAGGCTGTCAGGCAGAGGGCACCAACCTCCACAGGGCCTTGGCTGAGAGCCTGCCCATCTGGGGGAGGGGGCAAAGGCCAGGGGTTAGAAAGGGAGATACAGAGCAGGCGCCCGTGCATGTGCCCGCCACATTCAAATATGCTATACAGATCTGTACATACATGTACATGCAGTTCTGTCAACCTTTATGGTTGAATGCAATGATTCATTGTGTTGCTTCCTTAAGTTCAAGTGCTTAGCGAAATGTATCAGCATCAAAAAGAAAACAAACATTCATATAAAGTAACATTCTTTAAGAGCAAAGACCTCTTTGTTGTCTGTATATATTGTGTATTATGTATTTTATGTGTAATGGAATGGTCTTGAGTGCCAGACTTAGCAGGTGGTTATTGGATATTAACAAGCCTATAGAGTCTAAGCAGGAGTGAGGTGAAATGAACTTTAATGTAATCTCCCAGATTACACTAAAGTGAACTGATCAACATAGCCAACAGCCCCCCCTCTCTCACTAGTGGGGCTTTAAATGACAATAGATAAATTATAGGAATGATACATATAATATATAATAATACATATTGCCTATTCACTGAAGGAATAACATCCTTCCAATATCCCCATCCAAGCCCAGATGAACATTGTGTCAAAGCTCGCAGAATAATCAAATATCCTAGCCATCGCAACCAAAGACTGTTTGAGATGATGTCACTTAGAAAATGGTTATGCACTCTCAGAGCCACTGGCAACAGACCCCTAAAAAAAGCTTCAGTTCGGGCACTTGAACAAAACTGACAAGAACTAGAATGAACCAGGAAACCCCTAACAGCGTCTCTCACACTTCTCCCCTCTCAGTCCTCTGCCCACAGTTCCTATCTAATCTGCTGCATGTAGAATATACTGTGAAGTTGTTTACATAGTTAGGTGGCAGCCATTGAAAAAGGCTGTTGGTGTATATGTTACAGTACAAGTGAGAAAAATGGAACAGGGAAGGCTGTGTTTCCGGCGCAGGAGGCCGTGGCTGGATTGGGGCCAGGAACCCCACGAGACAAAGTCCCCCACCTGGCCCCAAAACGTGTCATCTGTGTCTCAGGTCTAGTAGGGTGGCTATTGCACCGGGTGGTTTCACACGTGTTTCAATGTACTGTAGCCTGCATGCATGTACTGTATATAGCCAGCTGCAGGCTTACGTCACATGTTTTGGTTTGATGTCCAGTCATTCTTTATCCCTGTTTTTTCTGGTGGGAATTCCTGGTTAACTAAAAGAGAAACAAATATTTCATGCAAACATTTTCAAGTTTCCCTATAGAATGGACTTGATATTTAACTGGTTAGCCATTGGTCAACGTGTCAAACAAGCGATTTGCCTGACAGGAAATGAACACAGTGCATGAACCTCACCTGGGAGTTTGCACCATGACCCGATCACCATTCTATTTTCCTAACCACTAGACCATACGAGTCCCTTATGCTTTATGCCATTCTGTGGCTACGAGCTGAGGGAAATGGAGGTCATTGCAAGCTATGTAAGGGAGAGTAAACTCCAGAGTTGTGAAAAGAGCATTGCTTCTCCATGTGCCTTTCTAATGTAGGCAAATGTTTACTCTGATATCAGAGGATCTCGGTAGTACTTGGCCACTCAGATCCAGACACAATAACACTGCAGATGCTGAATAAATTCACTAAGTGAGCAATCAGTGGAAAAGTGGGCTGAAAATTACACTTATTCCCCCGGTGATGATATGCATAGAGAAATAAATCAGAGAGCAAGAGAGGGTGCAGAAGAGCAGGGAGAGAAGCGGTATCACCTGATCTGTCATATCTTAAAAGCGGTGGGATGTGTCACCTCAAGTCTTCAGAAAGAGAGATAGAACCCTCCTGGCACATTTTTATATGAAAGGTTTCTGGGAAATGATTGCTAATCTATGCAAAGAAGCAATCAGTGACTCATTCATAATGCATGAGCAAAGAGATACCAATTTTGCAACGCTTTCAGATTATTAGATGTTATCGTGAATGCAGCAGATGAAATATGAACACTCCTACCTGTCCCATTGTAATTACATGAGTGCAGTGGTCTAAACATGCGGTAGTGGAGAGGAAGGTACAGAGACAGACAGAATGGCAGTTAGGGCAGGACAGATAGACAGACCAACATCCAATTGAATACGCTGACTATGAATAGCTGTTGATGGGAGTATTTGTATCACACTTTTGTGTAATTATTTATCAACCTAAATGCTATGGTTGAAAGAATAACTGGGTGACACTTTAATGGCCCCTCAATCACACTTTGACATGTGATAACATTCAGAGAGGATCTTCCTCTGAGTCTCTGCCTGATTTATACTTGGTGCTGTGTGCCATGAAAACAGCCTGAAACAACACCTAAAACAGACAACCTACAAGCTCACAGCTTGTTGCATCGTGGCATGTTCTAAGCTTGTAGATCTGCCATTTTCTGTGTGTGACACACAGCGAGGATTTTATGTGGCTTCCAACTCCAGAAAATGAGAGCCCATTTCTGATTAAAAGCTTAGATGAGCGTGCACGCATGCACGTACACACACCTATTTATTTCATTTTTTCCCCCAAATATAAAATATGGTAATGTACTATCGTTTCTAGTAGTGTGACTAAAGAATGAATATTCATTTTTGGATTACTGGCTTGAAATTACTAAATGAAACAAATTATAAATATGCTTCTAATAGAAAGCTCATAGCTACATCCAGAACAGGGGGGGGGGGGAAGCCTCTTGTAAACTATAATCTCTGACAGAGAATTTGGTTAGCAAAGCAGAAAAGAGTTGTGCCAGGAAGGGATTGAACTTTAGACCTTCTGGGTACGTTTTGAGTGTGTGTGTGTGTGTGCGCGCGCCTGTGTGTTTTTAAGCACAACCTATCATTAACTGGCCTTGAGCCTTCCCATCTGAGGGACAGACGAGGAATAAAGTGCTTCCTCTTCCTTCTTTTTTTTTAAGCGCGCAAGAAGACAGATTTTTAACATTTCAATGTCAACGTGTCTGGATTGCACCTGGAAACCCTGTGAAAAGCGCTGACAGATTTCATGCTTTTACATTCCGAGCAACTTCGGCATAAGGGATTTGCTCTTAAAACGGAGCAGAGCAAGGATGAAGGGTGGTATAAAAATCAATGAGGCTTTTCAAAGGCATGAAGAAAACCAGGGCCTTAGCCTGCAATTAAACAAGAGAGCTCCCGGCACTAAGGGATGACATACTACCGTGCAGGTGCCCTCTACTTCACTGAATCAATTACACGATCGATACAATGACATGATACAATTCCATGATGGAAAATGGGATGTTGAACTACAGTCACGCTACTGGTGTAATGTGTTCCAAAGCTCTATGTTTACAATAACACTAGTGCACAAGGTCTGGACACCACGGACCAGTTTGACAGACGCAAATCACAAGCAATCCCCCTAGAGCGAAAATGTCCTCCCAATGGAAATCTCACTTGAAATAAACTAAGCCAGTCAAATCAGCCGAGCCGACGTGGATTCCATCTCTTTAACTGAAGGGTGTGCCCCATTCTTTCTGAGCATTAGAAAAAGTCCATACACATCTACAAAGTGACGGGGGTTAAAAGAACAGGGTGATGTTTCAGTGCTGAATACTATGACAGATTCCTCTACATCCTGCCGCCTTAATGGGGTCAGCAGACCCCTGTTACCAACATGGCCAGCCACCCCCTACTTACCTAAAGGGCACACTCCCCCCAGGAGGGTCAGGCAGCCCATCATCACTGAGAGTTCCAAGCTAGACCCAGCAGGGGCTCCAAGGGTTGATATTGCCCTTGTCAATGGTTCTGTCTGAGGCCTTGGACAGACTATAGGACTGTAGGGTCATTGTCCCTGAGACACAGAGCCTCCCTGTGGAGCACATTTCCCTTTAATCATGTCAACATCAGTGTTGGGCAATATCACTTAAGAGACCAATAACTTTACTTATTATCCCTTAGAAAGAGTTGCAATATATTACATCTGGAATCAAAGAGTAATGTTACATATTACTTTATCACTTATCCCAATTTGTTTAGCAACAACTTGTACTGTGTGCAGTATTTTGCAGTGGATTAGGATCTACAAACTACTGCTCGTCTCTGTTAATATTTGTTGATACCTTGTAAATCTGTTCTATTTACACATGGAACAAGCTCATTTGTAATGAGGCGTGTTTTGGTGGAGTAACATATTACCCATTTTGGCAATTACCGGTAATATCGTTGCACTACTTTTGCTGGAAGGAATATGTAATGATATTACAGCAATATGTAATTCGATACTGCCCAACACTGGTCAACATGCTTCTTTACGGGGACATGCATCTCAATGCACTGTAGGCATGACACAGTCAAATATATGCACATACAATACATAAATGCTTCACACAGCATATGAGCCACACAATGTACATGACCAATGCCCAAACTAAAATAATCACTCGTGTGAAGTGAGAGGCACTTTTAATTATGACATGGCGTACAGACATCACATGTCATTTGCCATTTACTTGGCCCGAAAGTTTGTAGGGGAATTTGTCCAAAGTCCAGAGACAGAGAGAGTTCACACACACATATGTAGGCGGGACACACAAAAACAGACATAGCTAGTGGCCCTCACAAATAAGTTGGTGTGGGATCATAGGGTGATACCCTGTTAATAATGCTTATGGCAACAGCAAAGAGATGTGGTCAGTCGGGGCTAATTCTCTGTTCAAAGTTAATGGCTCCTGACAAGCATTTCATCCGTCCACTGAGAGTCCAGAGTGAACATGAGCACTCAGCAAAGGTAAGATTTAAACATTTTATTACAAAATGAATTACACACGGGCAACCCCAAGTAAAACTACCCGATAGTTGGGGCAGATAACACATGGACTCTAATGCTTGTCCCAGGTTCGATTCCTGACCATCCGATCTAACTGCTGTATGTCATTCACACTCTTAGTCTTTCCAGCCTCTCTGCACTTTCTAAAGCCAAAAGAAATAACCCCCAAAAAGAATTAGGATGATTCATCGAAACAAAAACAAACACAACCTTGCACAGCACACACACACACACACAGACACGCACACATACACAAAACGATAAATGATTTGTAAGTCTTTCCTCCCTCCTGGGGACAACTCTTTGAGGTTTGCATACTGTTTTCATTTCATCTCTCCAGTTCTGACATTCTCTCTCTATCCTTGACCCCCTTTCCTCGCTCCCTCTGTTATCTGAAATAATGTCAGGGCCTCCTTAGAATCTATTCATCAGAGCAGAAAGAAGCTGGCGCTGACATTGATAAAAAAAAATACCATCTGTGCCTCGCAGGGGTAAAAGGGAGCGAGAGAGAGAATGAGAGGGAAAAGAAAGAGAGGGGCTTCAAATGAAACTAGCGCTGCCGTCTCCCTAGCTCTTGCCCCCCCCCACCACCACCACACACACACACACGCACCCACCCTCCCCTCGTCAATGCCATTTCAATTGAAAAGCGCAGTGGTAATTAAATTCCAGCAGGGGTTAGGGGCAACTGTGCCGTGTTCTGACAGGGGGCTGCCCTGACATGAGGATGACACAATTCAGGAGGACAGAGGGGGCACCAGGCGGAAAGCTGGAGATGGTGACAAATGTCCGTTTATTCACATAGTGCCAGAGTCGCTCAGCCCAATCTTCGTATATATATATATATATATATATATATATATATATATATATATATATATATATATATATATATATATATATATATATGCGCGAAATGAAATTCTAAACTCATAAATCCCCAAATGATCTTTTCACAATAGGGCCTACAGTAAGTTGATATTCTGCTTCCGCAGCAGTTGCAGAATATTTTGTCATGATTAGAGGGATGAGACAAAAAGTGTGTGTGTGTGTGTGTGTGTGTGTGTGTGTGTGTGTGTGTGTGTGTGTGTGTGTGTGCGTGTCAGTCAGCACAAAATGTAAGAGTGACTCACAGAAGGATACTGGTTGCTGTTGATCCACAACAAAGTGGAGGTAATCCTGAGGATTCAGAGAATCCACAGATGCCCACCTACACACACACATCTTTATCTAAAACAAAACAAACGTTTTTTTAGCCCCTCTCATGGAATTATGAAACCTGGCATGATTTGCAAAGAAAATTTTAATATTACTATACCCCCTAACCCCACTGTTATGCTTTTGATTTAGACTTGTAATTAAAGAAAATGTAATTAATTAATGTTAAGAGTTACAGGCGCCTTGTAAATAATTTATATGGGAGACTGTCACATCAAACACATAAATGGTAGTATTTCTTATCTCCTGGTCCCAGGCCACTGAATGGTACATTCTCAGAAACATTCAACATGGTGTAGGAATTGTAAATAATCAAACTTAGCCATTTGAATTCAAAGATGAGTGCATATACGGATCTGACTGAATTATCTTAACTTCAGTTATCTTAACTATCAATTAAGAAAGGTTGTTTCTGTAGTGTAAAAATATTACAATGAATGAATCCATAAATTAAAATATTGTAATTAACACAATCATCAGTCGATTTCCCTCATTCTAGTCTCTGCTAAAGAAAGTCATTTTTGTAACTTTGATGCCATCTACTGGACAGAGAGCCAAAGCAGTCACTCCAGCACATAAAATAACATGTTTTTCATTCCATACACAGTATTGAAGGATAGTCCACAAAATGAAAACATCAGGTTGTGATTTGCACGATTAGATTAGATTTTAACTACAACATTCTAATACTGTAGCAATAATCACCTGTCAGACAAAATAACTGATACAATTTGCATGATTCATTTCAGCTACCCATGGAAGCCGTGTGGATCTTAAGTAGGCCTTGATGCATTTACTAATAAAAGGTCCAAAGTCCAAAATGTTCGCTTGCTCAGCTGTAGCCGGTTTTGCCGCTCAGTCAGTAAAGGTTTAAAACTTCCAAAATCTCCTCCTTCACAGAATGAGGGGAATGCTGCTGAACACCAGGGCCACCAATACTTGTTTCCCAGCAGTCAAAGCCAAAGCTTTGCAGGTCCTGTATAGTGTTCTGGATAACTAAGCAATCCGTCTCTACAAATTAAAAAAAAATAAAGTCATGTCAAGTCAAGGTATAATTGTACGTGCAAGTGGAAAAAAAGGGATCACCTTACTCATGTCTAGCTAGAAGCTAATACGACTTGCTACAACTGCTGTGGAATTAAAGACTGCAAATCAGAGCAAGTGACTGGAAGCTTTGCAGAGGTGCTTCAGTTCACAGCCAGGTGTGACAATGTGAGCTCTGCTGTGAGGCGTGAACCTGCAAAGCCCCCCTAGCTAACAGCAGAAGGGCACTCTGCAGGAGGTGCCGCAACTGGAGCCAAACAAATATCCTGATCTCTCAACTCAGTAATCCTTAAGATGTATACAAATATGGGGGGTGTTCTATGAATTATTTCCTGCCAGAGGCCTGGCAGTCCCTTGCTGAGACGAAATAAGGTAGCAGGAGAAAGGTTTTACCACTTAACTTGGACACGGTAGACACCGCCGCAGAGCTGTGCTAATACACAGTAAAATCCTCACCATTTATTCACTGTTGAAGGTCCATTTAGTTACAGTTGCATATGTATATTACTCTGAGTTACAAATGGCCCTTGAGGATTTTACTAACCATACATCATGTTGAAAATGACTTCAAATAAAAGAGCAACTTCTAAAACACTTCTCAAACCAGCATATACCACCTCACTTTGTGTCTAAGACATTATCAACAGACATTATTATACTGAGTATTTGTTTTTTTAATGTGGAAATGCAGATGAATGAGTTAATTAAAGGGACATTTCACCGCTAGAAGAATTCAAAGAATTCAAATAGTAACTGCAGTTGGTAAGAGTAGCAGTTTTAAATTTGCATCCTATGGTCAGAAAAAAATGAAGTCTCTGTGTTTGACTAGGGTTTGATTGGACTGCTGAATTCCTACAATGACCATTAAATACTATTACCATTACTGTACCTCAAACACATAAAAAAAAACTGTAAATAAACGGCACTCCATCTTAGGAGAGCATAGGAGACTGAAATGAATTTGTTGACAATTAGTTTGTTGCAATTAGTTGCAATAGACAGACACAAGGAACATGTGCTAACAAAGAACATAATTCAGGTGTTATTTAGGGGGATTTAATACAACAAGTAGGTTTCAAGAAATGTCATGTCATATCATGATGAGGTTTAAGACTCATTTAAAAGTGAAATGTAATAATAGTATTAAATTGATACATGAAGTTGCAAGTGAGGTACATTACCAGGTCTTAGTAGAGTTATGCCACACCCGCCTCCTCCAGCACCTGTCAGCTTACTGTGAAGTCCTCTGGCGAGAGTGACACTGCATAGTGTGTCCAGGGCAGTGTGTCCAACTCCCATCACATTCAGATGGTGCTGGTTAATGTCAATAAGCTCCTAAACACAGACATTATAGAAAATTGCAGTTAGTGCTGTGGCTCCATGGGGGTTAAAATACTGTAAATTGCTTGGATAAAAAAATAATAATCAAATGCACATTTATGAGTTTCAGACGGTTATTTAGAATAAATCTCACAAACTATGGATTACTTTAATTACTGTTATTTAATACGACACGTTCACCTGTACGCCCATTTCCTACTCCAGAGAGCTGGTGTGGCTGACCAGGAGACAGCATTCAAATGTTTGCATAATGTCTCCTGATTGGGCACCATCATTTTCTGGAGTGAAATAGGCATACAATTGAGCTATTCCAGACATAATGTGCTGACATATTTTTTTTTTGCCAACAGCTGATTTGGTCTGGCTTTAGCCAGGCTACCTTGGCAATACTGTCAATATGCTCTGTACCTCTAGAACATTGTAGTGTTCTCCTGTGATGGGTTCACTGGTCATGTCTGAGAGGATTTTCTCACAAGTGCAGGAAATAGCATCCACTGACTCAAGCACAGGATACATGATAGAAGGAAACTACAAATGAAAAAAGGGAAAAAAAATGGAGGGAAATATTACTTATTAATAACCTTCCATCGTTGTGTCCCAAATTTAGTCTTGTCATTGTATGTGAAAAGACAAAAATGCAGATCTAAAAAGGTGTTGTGTGCAAGCAAGCTGTAAGCCCTGGGTGAACCGTTTGTGTGCATGTGTGTGTGTGTGTGTGTAGATTGATCACAGCACTGATGGCACTCCATTAAAGCTCATCTGCACCTCAAGCAGAAATACACACACCTGCTGGTGTCACCACAGCAACAGCACACAGGGGTGCTGTCCTGGAGTTCAATTTCAAAGTTTTATGAAGGCATTCTACATCATGCACTAGAATGACCGTGATGCTAATGCACTGGCGATTATATTAATGTGTAGGGAAGTAATACACAGGCGAAGTAACAATTTTGTACCTTGTTCAATTTGTCCTTCACCCCAGCAACAAGTACCTTGGTGCTACGGGGCACTTTTGTGTTTGTGAGGAGGATTCTCAACAATGGCACTCTAGAATAAGAGTACAGACAGATTATTGAGCTCACAGCAGAGCAATATTTATCAAGCTGTTGCTTTGTTAATGCAATAAACAAATGTGATCTCAAGTACATGTTCATTGTGGTAATTGCTTAATTAATTACATAATTGCAAAGAATAATAGTACCTGCTCAGTGGTATAATCTTCCCAGACAAGAATCTCAGCATGCCACCTACATGAAGGAAAGCAAATATTAGAACTGAACTATAAAATAATGTAAAAAAAAAAAAAAAAAAAAAAAAGAAAGAAAATGCAAAAGAAAAGAAAAAAAAAATGCATACATGATACATGATTATGTAGGCCTACACAAGAGCATACTGTAAATGACAGTAACTCAGTGACCATTACTCCTATCGGTGCAATATAGTAGCTCTGGGACTAATGATTATTTTCGTAATGAATTCATCGGCCGATTATTTAACGGTAGGGGAAGTGATTTCACTTTTGTCAGATATCACCACTTTTTTTTTTCTGTTAAAATCTATTTGAAATCTATTATAAGGTGTGCAGACCATATATGGAGTTTCCCCCTCCCCCACGTTAGCAGAGGAGCTAATAAAAGTTCCCCAGGTGGAGGGTGAATTCTCCTCCAATCAGGATCGAGCAGCAGGTTCACATAGTGTAGCTACTCTAGGGCGCCCCTAGTGCACCAGGCTGGTACTACACAATGAATTTCAAATCACTTACCCTACCTTTAAGCAATGAATCGATTCATCGGATTATGACATTTCTTTAGCTTTCACCTTAAAAATATATTTAGGTTATTTTAGACATGTTCCAACTAACAAAAAAGATAATTCGTTCAAAATACATTTGATTAACTTCTGATTAGGCAGCAAATCAAATAAAAGACACAATATTGTTCTTGATAATGTAATGTGTTTGCAGTTGCTACTGTACATGTGCGTGCAACTATCATATTGTAAGGGTAGCGGGATGGATCACTACTCTTTAGTTCAGTTACACTTCACACTGGAAAAAAATATGGTTATGTGGGAAAAAACCCAGTGATTAGTTGCCAATATGATAAACCGATTACTAAATTTGTTGATAACTAATTAAATAATCGATTTGATTACAATTAATCAATTAATTGTTGCGGCCCTACAATATAGCCAATCTACCAATAACATATTTACAAAGCCAATAAGATTCTGTTACTTACCCCATGTGCCTACTGCATTGTCCACCCCTGAAGGATTGCCATGAATGATCATCTCTCCTTGAAATGCCCAACTGTTAATTAGCTCCATATGCTCCTGACTCCACCTAGTTACACAAAAACAGAGAACATATAACACCTATAACACACTGAATCTTATGCCCATTGTGTCCTAATATATCTCAGCCACAGACCAAATGATGTGCAAAATTAATTGTGAATATGGGTGTGAAATTCATTATTAACCCTTTCAGGCCGGGAATCCATATTTGGATTCTGTACAGTATGTACAGTATTCCATAATTAACTTTATTTGATGCTGAAATATGAATATTTCAGGTTTTTCAAAAACCTTAGGTCAGGCCTAAATGGGTTTTAAAATAACACAGACGTTCACACTGTGAATGTGTAAATGTGTTGTTTTAATAATAAGCTTTTCTGCTTTTTGACAAAAGGGGATTCAGACTGCCGACAGACCAATGAATAAGCTGCTCTACCACACAAGTTTTAAATTGAGATGCCCCATTAAGAGTAGAGCATATACTTGAATACATACATTAATTTAATTCAATGGAGCTATATTGGCATGAGAAATATGAACATTTACAGTACCTTGCCATTTTTTCTATTTTTAAACAAACAGTGTGAATGAGTTGCCTCATCAGGACAAATGGTGGTAACATTTTTCCTTAAGATTATGCAGAAAAATAAAAGAGGAGTATCAGACTAGAGTTAACGTTTATTTAAATGTAGGAGTTCTGTTTACGTGGGTAGGTCTAGATAGTACAGACCGTAGGTCAAGGTCAAGGTAAACTTTATTGTCCACAAGGGAAATTTGTCTTGGGCTTTCACCCCTGCTTCAGCCACACATGAAACGTAAATGACACACAAAATACAAAACAGAGGGAGACAACATTACACAGTGCACACAGTATGAAAAACTGGTCTGGTCTGATTTGCTGCTGTTTCAGAGCGTCATTCAACATTTTAGTTGATGCCGGTACAAATGATTTTTAAACCTGATGTACTTCCAGTTAGGTTCTTTGTACCTTCTCCCTGAGGGCAGGAGTACAAAACTCCATTTCAAACATGGGTAGTGTCAGCGACAATTTTTTGGGCCTGTTTTAGTGTGGCCTGCTCGTAAATAGACAGAGACGGGAGTTGTCTAACCCCAATGATCTTCCCTGCTGTTTGCACCAATCTCAACAGTTTAGACCTCAGTTGCACTGAGAGGTTACCGAACCAAACTGTTATGCCAAATCTGGCCAGGCTTTCTAAGACTGCACAACAGAACACCAACACAAATTTTTGGTCGACACCATGGACTCTGAGGCGTCGCAGGAAATGCAGCCTTTGCTGTAGTTTACTGCAGAGGTTGTCTACATGAGTGTTCCAACTTCCAGGTTAGCGAATTGTCAATCCAGATGCCCAAATACTTGTGAGATGGTTGAGTCAAGGACGACCACAGGCCAGTGATCACCAATGCTTCTGGGATCAAATACCATCTCCTCTGTCTTATTAACATTAAGGAGAAGGTGGTTGGTCACACTACATACTTGGGTCTCAATTGACCATATCACACAACAGCCATTTGCTTTACGTCACAGTCGGCTAATGCTCGCCTTGGCATGACATAAGAGCAAAATTGTTAGTGTGTGAATACGTTCCTACAATGACATTACCTGGCGGTGATCTCCCAGTCTTTGAGAGGAGTGGGAATGGCTCCACTGGCAGAGAGCAGAGCAGCTGCAAGGCACACAGAGAACGCAGCACTTGACCCAAGTCCTGCTCCAGTTGGCAACTCTGACCAAACAGTCACTGTCAAACTGGGCAAATCTCTTCTACAAATGAAAAACAAGACATTTTAGCAAATTGGTGCATTTGATGTACAACGTAATTAATGTAATACAGGATTCTCCTAATGATTACTACCACACGACCTCACCCGTTTTCAACCTAACTTCATATAAGTGGTCCTCACTTACTCTCATGATAAAACAGTAAAACCTGCCGACCAATGACCGATGATAACCGCTAGGCCAGGGGTGGCCAACCCGCGGCTCGCGAGCCTCATGCGGCTCTTCAGCTGGTTACATGCGGCTCTTAAGGGGCTTCCATATGAAGCTGTCAAAAACGCTTGGCCTCATGGCGCAGTCATTCATTCCCTATACCAGTGGTTTTCAACCTTTTTTCTACCAGGGCCCACCATTTATTCAGAATTTGAGCCACAGACCACCATTTTAGCTCCATAGACCCCAAAGCTAAAGATTTCCTTTACTTGTGTCAACAATTCCAGGCTGAATTTCAGAGAAAACAAAACAGTGAAACATACAGATCAAAATGACCATTAATCTTCCACATTCTCTAGCAGTGTAGACTTGGGCTAATTCACATGATGAATATTTTAACTCTTGAGAATGTCATATACTTTTTTGGATTGTAAACCCCGTTTCAAAATACATGTCTGTATGTTTCTATTTGCGACCGTGACGGCCGTCGCGGCGGTTTTCTAACCGTTGTGACCATTTGATGTGGCTCTTTGCCGTAACACAGTGAAAAACGTGGCTCTTAGTCTGCGACCGGTTGGCCACCCCTGATAACCGCTAGGCGGTTTCATTTAATATTTTTGATTTATTATTAATGCAAGAACAATGGCTTCCACTGATCATATCGGCTCTCCTCTGAGACTGAGACACAGAGTAGCTTGGGCAGCATTCCATTTAGGTTTTATGATCCGTCCGGGAACAGATGGTAATGTACGTCATGTTGTAGTCAATGATTTGTAGTGATCCAGCAGGAAAAGTTGAATCAGAAGTGCCAAAAATACTTCCCTTAATTTTAAGATCTACCTAATACAACCATTGAGGTAGCGTAGTTTTGAAAATATAAACATCTGATTGTGATTTCCTGCCAGATGATTACAAATCGTGGACTACAACATGACAAATCTTACCATCTCTCCAGACCAGTTCAGACAGCGATGCTGGAACACAGACCAGACTTTTCCTCCTGATGACACAAGGTCAAACACAGAGCATACAAAAATTGTATGGTATATGCCATTTTATCATGAGAATTTGTGAAGACCAATTATTATTATACGTTGTAAAAGAGTGACATCCTTGAAAGAGAATTTAATGACAATATTGAAAATACCAACACTGAAGTGGTAGGGTACTAATAATTTGAATGCTATTTGAGTACCTTTGTTGCAATGGTTTCATTGGTAAATGTAGCTCAAATCTTTATTTCCTTTACACTGGTAGGAGCAAAGCAAGTGCATATGCAACAGAAACAATGCTGTCTGTCAGGGAAGCTGTTTTGGGCAGACAGGGGGATACTCTAAACTAATTGTCCAACTCCTCTCCCAGGGGACAAACACAATCCAGACTTGTTAAAGGCTGCAGTGTGGCCTAGTGCCAGACTCTCATTAGTGGCCATCCTGTCAGAACCCATCACCTTCTCTCAGACATGCCAGCACTGTGTCAGGACTGATTAAGTCTACCAACAAACTGCAGCTGTAAACGCCTAAGCACTTTCCCTGTTTCCAGATGCTGAAGCCTCCAACATTAATATTAGTGTCATTGTCTTTTACGAGAACGAGAATAATTCAGATTCAGTGAAAAAAAATCTAGAGGGCTGATTCCTGATTCACGATGAGCCCTTCTCAAAACCGCACCTTTTGGGCGGGGGTTATGCCAATTTAGCAACTGTTGCTATGCAGGTAAAGCTTTCCTCATCAAGCTTTATTATACCAACATACCTATTGGACAAGGACGAATTTGGGAGGGACTTCGTGAAGGGCTCATTGACACTTTTCTGTGTGACTTTATGGCCAGAGGTCTGATGATGTCATGCACCGTCCTAGATTGACCATCTATTGGTCTTACTCTTAACTGGCCACATGGTCATTCCCCAAGAGTGAGTTATGTGGCTAAAGTTTAAATTCTAGCAAGACATACTATTGAACTGCAATTGACTATACATTGTAATGCAGTGTCACGTGCATTTTTATGAATAAAATCATTACTAACATTACTCTTAAATATTAAGAAGTACGGTAAGTCCATCTGCACATGTGCAGATGAGAGAAAGAATTAAGGAAATACAACTGTGATGTTTTAGTTAGCTGCTCACCCTGATCCAAATAGAGAGAGGTACATGTAGAGGAATGATAAGGTGGCCATGCTGCGAGTATCCAGGTTCCCATTAGTAACTCCAATAAATTCACGAAGTCTCTTGATAAGTTCAGCATCCAGCTGTTTTACCTCCTCTGTCTTAGCTATAAGAAGAATGTCAACACAAAACAATGAGATACTCATTTGTAACTTGAATGGCATGCAGACATTTCTGTCAACTATGTTTAATGTAGACTTATTTGTACAGTGCATCAGAAACGATCGTTAACAGCATGTTTTGAGCATGAGTGTGAAACCACTTGTTCAGACACTAAGAATTTAAATAATTACTGAATCATTCCATTGAATAAGCTACACACAGGGTATAGAAACAGAAGGTGCTTTACTACATTAGCAATGAAATGTGCCATAGAGTGATTTGTGAAATATCACATGTAGGAATCTGACTATCAATAAATCTACACAAAAATGAGAGAATACACAGATACTTTCTTCAAATAAATATAATAGCAGATTATACAGGTATATCTATCTCTAAACATTGCTTAACTCTCCTTTCACATAGCCCAAGATTTGGACTCTCATAGAAAACCTCTCTACGAGAGTCCAAATCTTGGGCTACTCTTCACCATTCCAATCCTTATTCCTTACCACAGGAGTCCTGAAGAAGCTGCTTCAGCTCTGACAGCTCCCAGGAGATGAACGTGTCGATATTTGGAAGATTGATACCAACTTTCCCTGTAGAGCTTGGCTTCAACCATAAATATGTTCTCAGGTTCAAACTCACTGCCAAAGCCACCTATTATGGAATATGGATTTAGAGTATTATTGATTAAAAAACATCATAATGCAAGTACTCTCATAATTAAGCATAGTTGATATCTGCCATTCAATCATTCAAGACAGACAGAGCCTGTGCAGCCCCCGTACACGCACACGCACGCACAGCTCTGTTTGCAACAACTTTGTTAAGCATTCACTCGTCATCATTCACCTACAGTAAATACTTAGAACTAACCAACCTTTCCATGAACAACTGCATGTTCTCCATGAAGGATAGCTTTTCCTGGAGCAGACACGATGCATTCTCTGACCTGCATTTGTTTATGATGAAAGTGTACTCCGTCAGCGGATTCTATTTAACGTTAATCCTTTAGAGACAGCAAGCTATCATTAGCACATGTGCCCAAGATATGTCTTCTTCTTCTCGTAGTCCCGCCGTGTGCTAAAATTCTGAATGTCTCTCGGCGGCAAAACTGTTAATAATCACAGCAGCACTTCTATGGTCCAAGAAAGTACCGGATTAAAGTCGTGTCATAAAAGTTACACCTTAAACAAGCCTCCATTCCCTACGATGCATCCACTACAATGTGTGAACTGTCACAACAGAAAAAGTGAACGTACGGAAGATGAGGAGGAGCTAAAATGTGGCTTTGGCTTGCAACAACCAATGAGCGCTCGAACAAATGACACACATTGTGCGATTATCCAATCAGAATGCCATGTTTCCCTACGACGATGGTGCCATTGGTCGTTCGATGAAATGACCAGCCCGCTGCCCCGCCCACGGACCACCATGCAATGCAGGCGTGCATACAGCTACACTACGGAATGCATAAGGGACAAAATACATTGTACTGAAAACAAACATGGCTTCAATGGTTGTCAAACCCTCTCAACTACGTTGCGTTCTAACAGCAGCTAAGTGTTTAAACCTGAATTGGACACGGGCTTGCCTTGGGTTTCAGAGAAGGTATAGTAATAGTGACAGTACTGTGTTATCAAATAATATATTTCACTTTTTGTCAGGCTACCTAGTACCTGCTTAGCCAGTTAGCTAACCTGCTGTT
The DNA here is from genome assembly GCA_039105355.1 of Benthosema pterotum. NCBI lineage: Eukaryota > Metazoa > Chordata > Actinopteri > Myctophiformes > Myctophidae > Benthosema > Benthosema pterotum. The sequence continues at coordinate 33,525,423 of CM076972.1, read as the reverse complement.
ATTCCACTGTCATTCCATCTGCACCTTTTGCAAACATTTTTAATTTTATTTTTGAACAGTTTTTCCACCGAAGGGGACGGCAAGATCCCTAAGATCCCTAAAATTTACACCAAAACTGGAGACAAAGGTAGGCTAAGGGCACCAATGAACAGATTGTTTCACATTTCTATTGTAAACTCAAGTCAGGTGGAATTAAATTAAGATTTAATTACATTTCTCATAGGTTTCTCTAGCACCTTCACGGGAGAAAGGAGGCCGAAAGAAGATAACGTGTTTGAAGCATTGGGTGCTACAGATGAATTGTCATCAGCCATAGGGTATGCATGTATTATTGTTGTTATTGCTGTTGTGGTTGTATTTACAGTATGTCACGGCAAGCTTTGAATTAATGTCTTATTTGTACAGGTTGGCCAGAGAGTTCTGCATTGACAAGGGCCATGAGTTCACTTATCAGCTAGACAAGGTTGGAATTCCAATGTCCACCAGCTTCCAGTAGTGCTGACAAATGAAATGATATTCTTACATATTAATTGCCTATTTCTCATCAAATAGATACAGTGTGTATTGCAAGACGTGGGGTCAAATATTGCCACCCCTTTGTCATCTGCAAGAGAAAGTCACATAAGTAAGTTAGATTTTATTTAGTAGATGGAGCGCATTTTATAGCATTTGACTTGTGTTGAAGTGGCGAGTGGTGTTGAAGTGATCCAGGATCCACCAGGAATGGTGCAACCATTCCTATAGACGGCTACAATATTTGTCTTGCCTGTACTACTGTATCTCTGGTCCAATGCCTAACTCAAGTCTCACTGACGCCCTGAAGCAAAATTACTCTATAATGCACTGTGCCATTTAATAAAGCAATGTATTGGACAGAGCAACCTCTTCTGACAGACAACTTCTAAGGCGTTTCCATGTCCTGCCAATGCCAATCCACTTGCATTTCAGAGAGAAGCTGGGGAGATAAGACGCAACCCAGCTTTGAGAATATATTTTTTTTTTACCAAGGTCTAGCAGGTTTTGTTTTGGCGAGTTCACCTAGTTGTTAAGTCATTTTCTTTATTTGGGGGGAAAAGTAACAACAGTGGAAAAATGTGCTAAGAGCAGCAGAGGCGTGTCCCACAGGGCATTAGTGAGACTTGTAAGCACTGGAGCAGGGCTACCTGGGTCCCTGCCTGTGTCAGAGCATCACAATAGAATTTGTTCACCAGCAAGTGTCACACAACCTAACACACGGAGCAGGCAGTACTGTACAGCACCACTCACTTCAGACTGTTCTGTTTATTTACTGTATTTATTTTTTAATTAGAGAAAACCAAGTTTTCCTCTCAACCAGTGGTGGACTTGGAAAGCTGGATTGATGAATTCACAGACGTACTCCCGCCACTCACCAACTTCATTTTACCTGTAAGTAAGCCTGATCATACTGAAACGAGACGTGACTGGTCAGAGTACAGTCTTTATACACTGACTACAGTATCTAAACGGACTACAGTGTCTATCACATTCATGCTTGCATATTATATTCCACAGTCTGGAGGCAAGAGCAGTGCTGCTTTGCATGTAGCCCGGACCATCTGTCGGAGAGCAGAGCGCAGGTCGGTTGGGTTCAACATCATTCCACTGCTATAAAATCAAACTATGGTATTTCTCAAAATGGTCTACCCCAGTAGTTAGTCATGATGTACTGACACAGTTGGCTGACAGCGCTCTGCTCTTATTTCAGTGTTGCTCCTATTGTGCGCTCAGGTGAAGCTGATCAAGATGTTGCCAAATTTTTAAACAGGTCAGTCAGTGCATTGCTTCACAGGATCACAAGGCACATGAACATAATTTAACACTTATTAATACAATTATTCCATTGTTCCTTCAGATTAAGCGATTACCTGTTCACTGTGGCCAGATATGCAGCTATGAAAGAAGGCAATGAGGAAAAAATCTACAAAAGGCCTGAATAACTACATCCCGGAGCAAGCACAAGTGAGGAACATATTAAAGCAGGCAGCAGCACTAGAACTTCCCTCTTCTACATCTACCATGTCTCAATTGAAGAGTATGATAAGTTACAACTGCCACAAATGTATAAGTTATATTGTATTATTGCCTTCAGGTTCTATTAGGTGCCCTGATGAAGCCCCACAAGGGACTTGAAACGTTAATTTGAATACAATTGTGTGAGCAAATAGTGTGCAGATTAAACATCCACATTGTTGTTGATGTGCGTCCATCTTTGGACAAAATTACATTAAAAAGATTTACACAATGCTTTTTACACAAGCCAAAATGTCACTTAGGATGGAAAGGATGCTGGAATATTCTACTCAAATAGTACTGTTAACTTGACAAATATGAAGTCATTTTTGTTGGAAACTATACAGTACATGTTATGGACTGTATATATGGATGGTGAGAGAGCCAATGTGACCTCAGCCAATCGTCCAGGGTGTATTTATATTGATCATTTGCTCTCCCCAAGTGGTGAGCCGTCTTTCCTTTATAAGAAAGATGTCCTCATTGGGCCATAATAGGCATCTTATCTAACTGGCGATATTCTGCGCCTTTCCAAAAGAAGCATACTAAATTTACATTAAATCTGAATTAAAGGGTGTACAACTACTGCAAATAATGTAGTACATGACACTTCTAAAGTACTGTAATAGTATTAGTTACTATCATCACCGTACTACAGTGATAAATCCCTACCTGTGTCTGTACAGTGTTATGCTTTAAATGAAACTAAAGTGCGTCAAATTATACATTTTCTTGCCACAATGGCCAGGCCACCATGAAAATATGCCACTGTTGGATAAAGACATCACAATGCATTTTATTCCCCATTCATTTTTTTTTTATTGAACCATGTCCAGTATTTGAAAGTCAAGGTTCAGCTTTCTTTACAAATGTCATCACCCAACCTCATAATATCTGGCACCAGCCCTCGCTCTTCTGAGAGAGTGTGCTAGCCCATGTCATTAGAGACAGATTGCGGTTGTCATAGGGTGGATAACGCAAGTAAGTGACACATTCAAATCGTGTGCCTCTTAGCAGGCACGATTTCCTGTGAGAAAATGTGTCAAAGCTGTTGCGACCATGGTAGGAGCCCATTCCACTTGTACCTGTAAAGTTTAAAGAGATTTTATGTATTATTGATCCCATACACACACACACACACACACACACACACACACACACACACACACACACACACACACACACACACACCCCAAGTGACATCATCCTGAGAGGGTTGAACCCCCACATACACTAAACCTGGCATAATTTGTAGTCCCATGTGTCATTTGTAAGGTTGCGTAGTAATGACTTACCAACTCCACCAAATGGCAATGTCACCATTAGACTCTGCAGGACGCTATCATTCGAACAGAAACTCCCACTAGATGTCTCAGTCATTAGCCTTGAAATGACCTGCAAAAACGTATTCGCTCAAGAATAGAATATGCAACGGCAGCATGGCAATAGTGTACATTGAATAATGAATATAAATATGTGTGCTTAGTCATTACCTTGCTGTTGGTAGAGTAAGCATACACACAGAGAGGCTTCTCTTGCCGATTAATGAAGGCAATTGCCTCATCTACATCATTAACAGTTAGAACTGGAAGAACCGGGCCAGAAGCGTCATATTGCATGATGGGGTCTGAGTCTACCACTTCCGTCAGAATTGTTGGGGCTAAAATCAAAACAAGCCATCCGTTACAAATATGGATAGTATTTGTGCATTATATAGTGCAAACTTTGTTGCATTAATGAAAACCTCCCAAATAGATGAGCATTACCGATGTATTTTTCTGCTTCAATGACCTTCCCACCCATGGCCACCTTCCCAGACTTCAACAGCAGGTCTCTGGTACGGTTCAAGCTCTCCATATTCACCATGCGCCCAAAGCTATGGGACTCACGGGGATCAGTGCCATAGAACTGTATCAGGCAGGATTTCAGGGCCTGGACCAGCTTTGCTTTGACATCAACATGGCACAGGATGTAGTCAGGAGCTACCACACTCTGCCCAGCATTATGGAAACGTGCCCAGGCAATGCGTTGTGCTGTGATAAGGATGTCACATTCCTGGTCCACATAACATGGGTTCTTGCCACTCAAAATGAGTGTAACAGGTGTCAGTGTGCGAGCTGCAGCCTGAGCCACTCTGCTTCCATCCTCCTTGTTTCCTAATGACAGTTGAAATGACAGTGTGGTCTTTATAAAATCTAATTGAGAATGAGTAACCACAAAATATTTTGGTAGCTGAAACATTCTCCTCTTTACCTGTAAAGAAGATGTGGTCAAAATTGAGTTCTGCAATTTCAGCTGTATAATTTGTGCCTGCAAGGATCACATGGAAGCACTCCTAGAAAAAGCACAAAAGGGGGATTAGATCAAATCATTTGAATAATTAGGTGTTATTTTATACTCTTAACAATTTAGTCATTGAACATGTGCAACTTATAGTAAGTAAAACAAAACATCCTGTCATAGTGCGCCATTTCAGTGTTCATTTCCATGTTAATTATGCAGTTTAACAATGATTCAGTCTTGGGTGACTAAGGTTACTGCCTGGTATAGCCTGGTGTTGCCAGCCTCATTGGTTAGTCACTGAAGATTCTTCCCAGGAGAAGTGTCAGTGAATCCCCGCTATGAGTCTACCCCCTCAGGCTTTGACTGGTACACTTCAGAAATAAACCATCATAACACCTCAGCACAATATTATAAATACAATATATTAACCTAGAGAGAGATTGTGCCACTGCCACGGATTTCTACAATTTTATGCACATTTCTTGAAAATATGTCTAGATATAGGATTTTGTAACATTTGCAGAAAGTGGTGGTAGGAAAACAGGTTTCCATTTAGATTCACTAAAACAACTATTGAATAGATTTAAATCTTTGATCATAAGAATAATTTAATCGTCAGCCCTAATACACAAATATTGTACTTGCTGAATAGAAAGCGTCATTACTCAATCTAGTTGGGATTTGCAATAACAGCGGTATCCCTTATAGAATACTATACTACTCACGTTATCCAGATATGAGGAGATGAGGCGAAGTAGAAGCTCTGCTGTGTGAGGGGTGCACTGAGATGGGTTGATTATTGCACAGTTTCCTACAAAGATTAACAACATATCAGTGGTCAAACTATTGGTAAGCAGGGATGTAAAAATATAGTCCAAAATAAATATGTTTTAACTGCACCTGCTGCAATGGCCCCTACCAGTGGCACCAGACACATTTGGACAGGACTACACCAGGCTCCTATGATCAATACCACACCCAGGGCCTCATTCACCACCAGACATTCATCTAATGTGGTGGACTACATCAAAAAAATGATAACAAAACAGCTCGAAATCAGCTCACATCAAGTCAAGTTGAGCCATGGTCACCAGTAAGTAAGCACCTTGTACTCTAAAAGATGTATTAGTCCATTTTAATCTTTAAATTATGTAAAGACCATTTTTTCTAATCTGATCTGGTGGGCTTTGTACCCTGACAACATGTTGTAAATCTCACATAAGATTGCATTGGTAATTGCTGTTGACAATGCTTGAAAAAATATTGACATGCATCTCACCAGATTCCTTTCCACGCGTTGTGGTTGCATCCATTTCTTCAGGTTGTTGATAGCATAACAAGCCTCATTCTTCACCATAATGAGCTCTGACACAACTGTCTCAAACCGTGACTGGGAAACGGGTACAAAAGTAAGCTGCCACCATATAAATTATCTGAAACAAATCTTCTCTTTGTAGAAACATATACTGCAATATTTCAACGTTAACAAAACACTACAAACACCTTATGGAGGTCCCGTCCAAGAGCATCCACAAATTCACACTCATGTTCCACCAGCATACGCACTATGGCCTCAAGCTGAGCCATTCTGAAGGTTTCCTGAACTGTCCGCCTGGCTTGGAAGGCACGTCGTGCCCGCCGCAGCAGCTCCACACTTGCCACATAAGGTGGCTTCAAACAAGGCTCTCCTTGCCTGGTCCTGGAACACAAAATATGGTCAATAGTAACTAGTTACCATAAATCATGTGTAGTCTAAATATATGTACAAATACATTCAACACAGTAGGGGTTCTACCTTCTGCATGTTAAGCGACCGTTCCTTTGACATACATAACATGCCCTTGCTTTTCCACTCATTCTAACAAAACATCTAGCAGCTCTTTTCTAAGTAGATTTTATTTGCAGTTAAGGTTTAAGCCTATTCAGACTGACCAGCTAAGAACTCAGCTATGAAATTCCTGCATTTCAGCCAATCCTGGAGTGACTACACTGATCTCTCTGGAACGGAGTTAGTGTTAAATTAACAGAGAAGTTAGGGATGGATTTTCAATGTAAACTTTCAGTTTATGTTGAACCCCTTTGCTGAAAATAGCCAATCTACCATAGATTATGTTCCCATCAAAATAGGCATGTGAGGATTCAAATAGTTTGTGTCACACAAAGGTCCCCAGACCCCTTTTCCAATAATTATGTTTACATACATTTAGTTGTCACAAAACAAGATTATCCCAGAAAGGAGTGCCTAATTGTTGTATTACTACAGGTGTGCATTTACCTTTGTATGGTTTTAAACCAGTTTGTAGGAGAAGGACTAGTCATCATTAATGAAATAATGATCCAGTGATGATATGGGTGGTATATTTAGCATCCAGACCAGAACCCATGTAGATCCTACCAACGATTAGAACAGGTTAACCTGTCATCAAGTACATAGAGTGAGCACAATAGAAAATAGGTTTCGGAGAGTGCAAAACATAATCCACAGCTTCTAAGATGTACTAAGTGATATGCTATGGTTTAAAAAGTAAACATTTCTCGTGTTTGTTCTGTAACGGGTCTGCCCCTCTCTCCAGATGGCCACTAATTTCATCCAATAAAGGAGAGAGAGAACCCATTTATTTATTATCATTTTTTACAAATTCCAAATTTTGTCTGCTCATATTTCTGTGTGATTACATCCATCCTACACGCATCAACCCTTCAACAAAACAAAAAATAATAATCAGTTGGTACCTTTAAATACTATATTGTAGGCTACCTGACTGCAACATCATGTAAAACAAGTAGGTTTTAACTTGAAGCAAGACAAGTAAGGCAGGTGCATATAGTTAATTAATTATGATAATCAAGGCAAAGGCAACCTATACTCTGTTAAGATAATGGAGTATGAAAAACACACACTGCTGTTAATGTTTTATATAATAATGGTTTACATGACATAACAATTGTTAACATTGTTAATGTCTCACAGAAGAATGAATATCTTACACATGGACAGGTTTTACAAGGGAATTTCCTTTTCAACAACTTATTTCACATAGTGCAGCCAGTTTCTAAGGCTATGTTCACACTGGCACCCCCAAATCAGATTTTTGGCCAATACAGATTGGAATCAGAAAGTTGGGGGGGGACTGATGATTGAGCCTTGTTCAGATTCCATATAATCTGGATAGAAAAATCAGATTTGGCCAGTCTGAAGAAGGCATCACTTCTATAAAGGGGTTCGTACTTCAATAGGAGTGTTGCACTTGAAATGGATTCAGCCAGCTTCACAGTCCACTGGAGCATTTTCATTCATTCTGATCTGCTGTTGTTACTGCAGATTCATGACATCATTTAAAACAGATGAGTGACCTCATCAAACAACAGACAAAGCTCATGAGGTATCTTTCATCTCTCTTGCACACTACACAACAGCTCTATTTCTGTAGTGTTACAAAAAACAGGCTTCAGCAAAGACTGGACAATAACAGCAAGGGGGAAATCATTTAGAAGTGATATCCATGATTTTTTTTTTCTTTTTTCGTTTGTTTATCAAAGATTATAAGAACAGGTTCACTTCATGTAAATTGAATGTAATTAGGGATATATTACAATATGCTTGCATTTAATTAGTAAAGTTAGTAGTGGCCATAATAGTTTGGACAAATATTTGGAATATATTCTTGTTTATGTCATTCAGCCATTTAAAAAAAACTTAAAAAAGAAAAAAAAAAACTTTGTGCATAATGAATTCTGTACATTTGCTATTTATGATGATTTAAACCAGTCCTTTTAAAACTGTAGTGTCCTCACTGGTAATAAACAAACCCTGTTTGGTATACCGTTCATCCTTAAGCCTCATTTATATGTGGTTGCACATCAATGTCACAAACCAAAAATAGGTGATCTACAAGTTCAGTTGTCGCACTGCAACACGTGACGGTGTAGGTCTATTTTTGGTGTGAAACAATAGTGCACAACCAAGTTGTAGTAGTAAGCCATATATCCCTTTATCGAATGCCACAAGCAGAGCAGAATTAGTGTGCAAGAGAACATCTCTATAGGAGACATCAGAATAAGCCTTCAAATTCAGTTCATGAACCAGTCCATGACATCATTTCAAGAGGTTTTGCCTCAATGTTTTTTTTTTCCACATGGCTTAAAAACGTCCAGAGATGAGAGAGCAACCTTAAACTCCTTGTTTGTTTGTAGTGGTAGAACAGTGGTTGGGTTTCAGCTGTTTCTTCTTAGGTGCAGGGAACATTCAAGTACCTTGCCCCCATGTATGGCTTGATTCCGAGAGACTCAAGACAATCAGACATAGAATAGCAGGGCGGACACACACGGACAGTACATGAGGCACTCAGCATTATTCAAAGATGTAGTGAAAAATCTCATTATATTGTTAATTAATACAAACATTAACATCACAGATTGACTTTGTGGTTCACGTTTAGGGGTGAATGACGTGGGTCAGCTTTGCCTGCTGCAACAGGCAGACACTCAAATAAAAACATCCCCAGATTCAGCAGGGGATGACATCTTTGTCTTGAGTAATCAAACAGCATGATGAAAGACGCAGGGACTTAGGGTGTCTGATACAATTCTGTGTAGAAAAACACATGGTCATAGCCTCAGTCAGATGACTATACGGTCTTAAGTAGGGAGAAATGGAATGAGGTCACCAGGATTTAGTTCCATAATCCACATGGGATATAAGGTAATCAACACAGGGCCACTTATCATGGGCCATTCCCCTTTATAAAATTTTAACATGAATCAAGGATTAGTCTTCTCTTTATAAAAAGGTGCATCATGTTCCACAATACTTGTTAAAACACATCGAACAGCCTATAGTTACTTGGATAATAGAATCCAAAAGGGTAGGATTATTAACAATGCATCCCTTGGACTGGTTTTGCTCAAGTGAGTCTCTCATGTGTCTAATGGCTTGCATTGTATCTGTATTGCTTTCCACTTTGCTTGACATGTTTGTGTTCGATTCATGAATCATTCTGTTAAGCCTGAGAAGTAGAGATCTATAGCCAGGATAATTCTGAATTTCAAATTACAGTATAGAATATGATGTATTGAATTTCATGAGTGGTTGAGCAAATGCTTAAAAATCTAACCATGCTGCAAAAAAGAAAAGAAAAAACAGCATTCTCTTTGTTTTTTCCCCCGCAGAACAGTATATATGCTGGTCAACGAATTAGAATAATTTGAAATAGTGCAACCTTAAAATCTTTGAATGCATTTCTTGTGCAGAAAGCAAATCAGGTGTTCACCGCACCTGTCCTACTTGTTAGAGTAATCACAGAACTGTTACCTGTAAAAAAAAAATGCTCAGCTGAGCTTTCCAAAAGGCCCATTTAGGCCATTTAACTGTGACACTGTTGTTTCATTGAATTAGAATAATGGAGAAACCGTTTCATTGAATTAGAATAATTTTTATTATAATTAGAATCATCATTTTCTCAGTATTTTGTGGCTGCCCCCTTGGCTTGTATGACTGCCTGAAGTCTCCGTGCAGGGGTTGACACTAAGGTCTCCGAGGCACTTGCCCATCGGGCAAGTGCAAATCAGGTTCTACTTGCCCTCAGGTCATGGTCACTTGCCCCCCCAAAAATATATTGTAAATTTTGCTTTTAAGTTTACTTCCTACTTGGGTGCTTTCAACAGGTGGTCCAGGGACCACCAGTGGTCCCTGAGAGGGTTCCAGGTTGTCCCCAGCTAAGTTGGTTAACCAGATGTAACTCTTGAGAGCGTAAAAATGAAACCAAATGGACCCTTGCGGGTCCATTTGGTTTCATTTTTACGCTCTCAAGAGTTAAAATTCATCATCTTAATTAGCCCATAGTGGTCACAGACCTAGTGGTCCCTGACCCCAGCAAAATGAGAGTTTGGAACCAAATGGACCTGGGAGAGAGATAGGTAGAGATAGCTAGAAAGCAGGGAAAGACACAGAGGCAGAGTGCAATGACTGCCTTCAAGACAAATTTATCTTGTGTTGTGTTATAGTGCACGAAGTTGCACACTTGCCCGATCGGGCAACCAGGTAGCAGTCTTCACTTGCCCCACCATTTTTTTTACTTGCCCCGGGCAAGCGGGCAAGTGTTAGTGTCAAGCCCTGTCCGTGGCATCGATTTGAAGAACTAGCTATCTCTACCTATCTCTCTCCCAGGTCCATTTGGTTCCAAATTCTCATTTTGCTGGGGTCAGGGACCACTGGGTCTGTGACCACTATGGGCTAATTAAGGTGATGAATTAAAAATGAAACCAAATGCACCCGCAAGGATCCATTTGGTTTAATTTTTACGCTCTCAAGAGTTACATGTGGTTAACCAACTTAGCTGGGGACCACCTGGATCCCTCCCAGGGACCACTGGTGGTCCCTGGTCCACCTGTTGAAAGCACCCAAGTAGGAAGTAAATTTAAAAGCAAAATTTACAATATATTTTTGGGGGGGCAAGTGACCATGACCTGAGGACAAGTAGAACCTGATTTGCACTTGCCCGATGGGCAAGTGCCTCGGAGAGCTTAGTGTCAACCCCTGCACGGAGACTTCAGGCAGTCATACAAGCCAAGGGGGCAGCCACAAAATACTGAGAAAATGATGATTCTAATTATAATAAAAATTATTCTAATTCAATGAAACGGTTTCTCCATTATTCTAATTCAATGAAACAACAGTGTCACAGTTAAATGGCCTAAATGGGCCTTTTGGAAAGCTCAGCTGAGCATTTTTTTTTACAGGTAACAGTTCTGTGATTACTCTAACAAGTAGGACAGGTGCGGTGAACACCTGATTTGCTTTCTGCACAAGAAATGCATTCAAAGATTTTAAGGTTGCACTATTTCAAATTATTCTAATTCGTTGACCAGCACATATATATGATGGTCAATGATTGCAAAAAAGATTCTATAGGCAGCAATGAGTAGAAACAGCCACTGAGTGGCTGGCTGGACGTCCCAGAGGGACTGTGCCGAAGGAGAGTGAAACTTGTCTTGTTTGAATTAGCAGAGACAAAAGGAAAAGTACACAGCTCCTTTATGATTTCCCCTTTCACTTCTGATGCTCCAGTGAAGTGACAGGCACCAGTTCAGGTAAGTCTTGACCCCCTTGTGGGGGTCCAGCTCCTTGGAAAAGCCCTGCTGTGCCGACTGTCCTGATGCAGCTCGGCTTCATTTAAGAGAGTTCAAAGCCTGTGTTCATACTGATGGCGTAGCGCAGCTTGTCACGCAGAATGCTTTTCTTGCTGTAGTTGGGCAGCTTGAGCAGGTTGAAGCAAGTGGACGAGGTGGGCAGACGTCCGCCCGGTTCCTTCTTCCGGATTGTGAAGAAGCCTCTGAGGACACTGCCGAGGGTGTCTCCAGTGTCCTGGACACAAGAATGAAAACTTTAATATGGTTCTTGAGCTCAAACAAGACATGGTAGAAACGGAAAGCAATGTAATACTACACAAAGCATTAGCATATTGTGTAAAAGTTCATTTTCTTCCATAATATAATACGAAAAATGAAACTTTCATATATTCCCCATCAATTGTGCATCAAGTGAAGTATTCAAAAACTTTTTTTTGTTTTAATCCTGATGATTATGGTGTACAGCTCATGAAAACCCCAAAATCCTATCTCAATGAATTAGCATATTTTTACGAGACCACTAAAAAAATATGTTTTAAACAAGAAACATTGACTATCTGAAGAGTGTATTAATGTATGCAGTTAATACTTGGTCTGGACTACTTTTGAACAAATTATTTCATCAATGGGGCGGGGCATGGAGGTGATCAATCTGTGGCACAGTTGAAGCGTTATGGAAGCCCATTGTCGCTTTGATAACGGCCGTAAATTAATTTGTATTGTTCCTTCTTATGTCTCACGCCTTCCTCTTGACAATACAACCCAGATTCTCTGTTGGGTTAAAGTCAGGACAGTTGTCTGGTCAGTTAAGCGCATTAATACCATGGTCAGGACAGCAGTTAGTAGTAGTTTTGGCCTTGTGGGCAGGTGCCAAATCGAGCTGGAAAGGAAAATTAGCATCTCCATGAAGCTTGTCAACATACCGAAGCACAAGGTAGTAAAAGGATGGCTGAGTTTTCAGTTTTCAGCCGATAACATGGCCTAAATCATGTGTTTTGCCATGTCCAGTCTCTAGTCCATGTTATCGGCTGGTGTTGATCCACTGACAGTGAAAACTTAACAGTGGTTTCAACACAGCCAACTTTTTAGAGTACCTTTGCTTCAGTATATTGACAAGTTTTATGGAGATGCTAATTTTCCCTTCCAGCTCGATTTGGTACCTGCCCACAGAGCCAAAACTACTACCAACTGCTTTACTGACCATGGTATTACTGTGCTTAACTGAAAAACCAACTGTCCTGACTTTAACCCAACAGAGAATCTGGGTTGTATGGTCAAGAGGAAGGTGTGAGACATAAGACGGAACAATACAAATTAATTTACGGCCGTTATCAAAGCAAAACTGGGCATCCATAACGCTTCAACAGTGCCACAGCTTGATCACCTCCATGCCCCGCCCCATTGATGAAATAATTTGTTAAAAAATAGTCCAGACCAAGTGTTAACTGCACACATTAATATACTTTTCAGATAGTCAACATTTCTTGTTTAAAACATATTTTTTTAGTGGTCTCGTAAAAATATGCTAATTCATTGAGATAAGATTTTGGGGTTTTCATGAGCTGTACACCATAATCATCAAGATTAAAACAAAAAATGTTTTTAAATACTTCACTTAAAGCACAATTGAGATTATATGAAAGTTTCACATTTTGTATTATATTATGGGAAAAAATGAACTTTTACACAATATGCTAATTTTTTGAGAAGGAACGCAATGTAATACTACACAAAGCAGGGATGTTGTGTATTTCTAAGGATGCTGTGCTCGGTCCCCTCTGTCGTTCATACCTGGTCATCTGAAACCTCCACGCAACGGATAGAGAAAGGTGGTTTGAGGTAGGCAAAACCTAGAAGAGGCGGCCTTGAGCAGCTAGTCACGAACTATAAGAACACAACAATAGAGGACAAGAAAAACTCAGATTATGTAGCAAATTAAATCTCTGTAATTGGCCTATAGTACTTCAGGGGTGGTTACTAAAAGACCGAAATAGTAGATAGAGAGCTTACTTTGAGAAACATCGCTCTCTCTTCAGCGTTGAAGTCACTGGACAGGATATCCCACAGCCAGATGATGACCCTGTGACTGCTGTGAAATCCTCCATAATAAACAGTGTGCTTCCTGGAAAAGAGATAAATACATACCCTTTAGTGGTTGAAGGGGTGTTTTCCACAGTAAATCTGAACATATGTGTAATTTATATACCCATACTACTCATACTATCCGTTACTAACTAAGGTCAGTGGCTGCAATTAATGCACAGAGATTGAGAGGTTCCATACTTGAGGTCGTCCAGATCGATCTCGGCATTGTCCCCCGAAACAAGACGCTGAACTTCAGGAGTGGAAAACATGTGTAACCACTCTGGGTTGATAATGCTGCGGAATCCCCGGATAAATGCTGTGGTCTGCTCCTTGATCTGCGTGTGCATCCGGAAATGTGCCATGAGGTGTATGTAGCTGATCCTATTAGAGAATGGGTATGGTGGAGATGGAGATTAGCTCAGAGACAGATCAAAGAGTGAAACAACATACAGTATATACACACAAAGTACAACTGTATGCAGTTAAAAGTATAATCGCTCACTCACTCTCTCACACGCACACACACACACACACACACACACACAATGTGTGTATACAACATTATACTGTATATTTTAGTCAACTCAAACACGTGTGTTACAGCTTACTTTTAGAGGAAAAAAATATACACACTTGTTTTCATTGGTGACTGGCATAGTCTTCCCTCCCGGTATCAACTCATGACAGACCAGCTGGAAGGGACGAGATTTTAGAATTACAGATCAGGAAATGTTTGATTTTAAATGACTCTGACTTTGTATTCTACACATGGCTTTAGGACTTACCTGCCCCATGACATCCTCATCATAAGACAACGTCAGGCCTAGATCCCCTACATCACCATCATAGCGCTGAAGAAACAAACATGAAATATCCCTCAATTCAGATAAATGAATCAACTGGCACAATGTTTCCATGAATAAACGCCCATGAAATTAGCCATTAATTAAATAGTTTTGGAGAAGCATTAAATATTGCTGACCTTGATGGATGTGAGATTCTTGTAGAACTCAGAGTCCAGTGAAGGCAGCTCATCAATGGAGCTGTAAAATGTGCTGTGGTGATGACCTAAGACCTGGCTTAGGAAGAAGGAGGCGAAGGGGACATCCACAACAATGCCCTGAAAACACAAAAGTAAAATTAAGACACTGGCTGCACCATGGAAGGCGCTTCTGTGTTCGCTATTGCAACAACAAATAAGAACGTCCTCAAACATACCTCATACATTGCTTTGCCAAGCATTTTACCCACAAATTCAAAGAGCTGCAGATGGTTCTCGTGGATATAGGATGTGGGTGAAGGATATAACCTTTCATTTCCACTGGTAGTCTGTGGTGAAAAACATTAATGGTAAGTGTCATGGTCGATGACAGCAGTAGAACAGTCCTCTAAGTTCAAGTTAAAACAATAGACTGCTCTTTTAAAGATATAATCTGAATGATTTATTCTCATGTGGATGGCTCTGCTTCAAATTAGTTCATTGTAACTGTTTAACACACCTGACACCAGGGCTGAAATTTCTGTGATAGCTGCTAGAATATTGTAGTGACTTTAACTTGGATTTAAAAGAAAACTACCTTAAAGAGGTTGAGTGCAGGATTAAACACTTTCTTGATGATCTCCTCTAGAAACTCTTTGAACACACCATCCTGGTCAATACCGGCCTCGTCTACGCCCAGGTCATTGACAAACTTCACACGAATGACACCTTTAATGGAATTCACAGGCAGCCGACGGAGCTGGTCATATCCATCCTTAATTATGGAGAGGACATTACAGACATTAATCTGAGATTCTGTTCATAGTATATAATAGTAATGGCATTTTAATACTCCATGCCAAATAGTTCCTAGGCTTGCTAGCTTTATCCAATACCTCCAACATCCGAGAACGGCGAATGGTAATATGGGTGACGTGTGGTGAGGCATGGGTCGTCTCCACCAATCCCAAACTCTCCTTTTCTTTTGTCACAATGTTCCGAAACAAGAGCACCCTCTGCAATGGGTGGAGCAATTAAATGAGAAAGTAACATGAAAGCAGCACTATGCCTACAATAAAAATGAAATAATCTACAACAGCATACTCACATTTTTATGTGGAATGACATGGGGGATGTACTGTAGTAAAAGTTGGGCTCTTTTCTTGCCCTTCTCCAGTTCTTGGAACAATAGGCTGGGCTTCAGGTCCCTGAGGGAAACCACACCCACAGGAATAAATAAGCATTTCCATTGAAGCACTGCATAGTGACTATACTCTGATTCAATGGAAAAGCTAACTTGTTCCTCTGTGTGCAATGCTAATAGACGACATTGTAGTAAGACAAAAGGTGAATTTCTCACTTGCGCAGCCAATGGTCATCAGGGGTGAACCTCCTTCTGCAGTCTCGCTCATAGAGCACCATCAGCCAGCCATGAACACTATGGAACAGATCTAGTTTCTCTCCTTTGGCATTTTCTGTTGTCAGAAAGGAATAAACAGAGATAGAACACTCACATCCAACCTTGGTGAGATGATTTTGGCCAGAATAAGTAATGAATATGGTATGATGACTTCTTAAGTAGAGATAATCACCTAAGATACCATCCCATATCATTTTGAACACAAATGTGTTCAGAAATGAGGAGATGGTGAGAAGTTCTTCTATCTTGAAAGATGTCTGTTCCTCATAGACCTCAATGTCATCTAGAATACTAGAACACATACAAGATTGCATGTGTTTAAAATTAGCTAAACAGTTAAAGTTGTAGCTCTCTTGCAAAGCATGTACAGTAATTATGATTATTATTACGTGATAAGGTGCCGTGAGCAGTCACAGAAGAGCATGAGCATAGCCAAGAGCTGCTTGGACTCTTCTGTGTCATTGTTGAGGCACTCCATGAACAGTTTCAGGCCTCCTTGAGGACCCAGCTCACAGATGAATGCCCAAAGTTTAGGCAACAGATCATCAAGGTGTGTGAGACCTGCACAGAATTGAGAAAAAGCTTCCATTGAATATCCATTACACACTGACAATTTTACTGTGTACATGTAACCCTGTGGGACTGACCGGTGAGAATCTGGAGTCTAATCTGTGTCAGCGTCGAGAGAGCAGTCTGGTAGAGAACACAGATACTGCACACCTTCTGAACTTCAGCAGAGTCCACACGCTTCCCTCCTACTGGCTTCAGGATGTTTCGTACTGAAGCAGACTTCTGAAATGCCCTCTTGAAGAGACCTGTCACAACACAGCCACAAAACACAAGTCAGTCAAACAGAAAGGGATTCAGAATACATACATGTACAAGAGAGTTACATGCTTTGTAGCATAAATTATCCTTTTCAGTTATCTAGCCTAGGAGTAAGTAAAGAATGAGTATTGTCTTGTGAATATGAAATATTTGTTTAGCCGTGTGCCTTTGCCATGTCTTGCTTCATCAATTCAGGCTGAGAGACAATAAACAGTTCACCGCTCTCTGCATGTAGAGGTGATCAACCAGGGTTGTGGCAAAAAATTGAGAACTCATGCCTTATACAGTATACCTGTACATAACTCCGGGAAATGAGGAATCTCAAGCAAGAGAGGTGATGTGGACTGCTGCGCGACATCTAGTAGCTAAATGTGGTCTATACTGAAACACATTCAATATAAATGAACTCACTCTTAACTGGTAGATTGTTTTGCGATGTGCTAGGCTGTGGGGGAGGAGGAGTCGGCTCCTGACTCTCTAACTTTTTTGAGAGAACATCACTGAAAAGCGTCCGGATAACAGAAACACCCCACAGGTACTGCAGCTGTTTGGTGACCAACGGCATTGACTCGTTCAAACTGCAGAGAACCAGAGAAGAGATTCATTTAAATATGTGTCACACTAATACGTATCCATCTAAATAAAAGAGGATGTCTTGCTCACCCGTAGTCTACAGTCTGGGAGAACCATCCCAAAACCGGGTGCCAGTGTGTCAGGTTGGATTTCTTTTGGGACACATATCTCTGGCAGTAGGACAGCATGTCAGTCAAGTCCTTCACAAAATGATTGGCCTCTTCCTCCAGGACCTTCTCATTGAGGTAGCCCAGGTGTATCAAGTTACCTACCATACAAAGAAAAAGCCAATGATATGGATTTACTTGATCATAGTTACGCATGTGTAAAAAGCAGCTCTCATTGTCAAAATTAAAATATAGCCTACCCAGTAAGCAGAGTGTGTGGCTGCCTTCCAGACAAACACATATGTCTAAACACTGTTCTTCACGACTGAGAAATAGAATGAACTTCCGCAGCAGGTCATGAGTCTGTATGGAGGCCATGCACTGCCAAATAAAGAAGATACAATCAAAGCCAATCTAACAATCAACCTGTAGACACACTGACAAAATGAGTCAAATAGATCAAATTTACCTCTGGGGTGAGTACACTGAGATGCGATACAACTGCCGGAACTGACATGACATGAATCAGGAACGATCTCAGCAGGTTATCAGAAAAATGAGCAGCAATGACCGGTCTGGGGAAAAATACATAGAGCTTTAAAAACAGCTAGAGTGTGTGGTAGTGATGTGTCTGAGGTAGGGGTATCACTATTCCGACTCCATGTTGCACCAACTTGCCCCACGACTCCCTAACCCTAACCAGCTCACACAAAGCCACATTGTTGGAGTTACGAGTGGATCCCCCAAGTGGATAAGTCAACTAATTCAGATGTTGAATAGGGGAGAGGGTGGTGGTGTCTCTCTCGTATTTGCCCAGTGCAAACACAGAAGAAAGAAAGATAAAGGGAGGAAGAAAGGAAGAATGAGTGTCTGACTCCACCAAGTCCACCATTTTAAATATCATTATGAGATTCCTCAGATGACGGCTCACCTTAATGACAATGTGAATATTGCTGTTAGAGTGCCCTTTGAGAGAGAAGGTCTGGAACGAGCCAAGCCATTCGTAAGCACGATCTATACAATAAAAAAAAAAGACGTTAAAAAATAAGGCACTAAATTAAAAGGAAATATGATCTGTGTGAGCTGTTACAGTACCTGTAGTACAGAATAGAATCCCTTTTGATTGAGATGGCCCATAATATTCTCACAAATCCTGGTCAATGCGGGTTTCAGAGCCTCTCCTTGAATAAAGAGGGGAGCATGTTTTGTTTTGTTAGGCTGTCACCCAATAAAAGTGTCCAGTGATAACTGATAAGTGTAATTGATCAGAGACCGACCTTTCCCTCGTGCTATCTTCCAAGTTGAAACATCTGTGAAAGTCACTAGCATGGTGAGGTACAGTGTTACCAATTTATTGTCCTGAAGTATGTCAGGCTGCAATAAAAATAATTCACAATTCACATAGGTTAACACTGATATGAAAACACACACACACACACACACACACACACACACACACACACACACACACACACACACACACACACACACACACACACACACACACACACACACACACACACACACACACACACACACACACAGGATTTAAATTACTTTAAGTAATTGGCAGTACTTTGATGCAAAACTTGCCTTTAGGTTTTTCAGTAGCTGACAGGAGACCCAAAGGACATCTTTAATCTGTTTGAGCCAAGGAATGGTGAGGTCTTTGGAAAGTGCCAAGGACACATACCACACCTGGCACCCAAATGACACAACAGTCACTGAGTGAGAAAAATAGTACTTTATACAAAGATGCTTGTTTGTAAAGAAAAAAGTGAAGGCATACTCACTTTAGGTTCATTTTCAACCTCCATACTGGCAAGTATCGATCGACAGAGCTTCTCAAACCTCTGTATAGTAGGTAGAATTAAAGTGACGGGTTTAAAAAACATTCAGCCAAATAATCAAAATAACTATTGATATAGCAAGGCATGGCCACCCTAATATCACTGTTACTCACCAACTTATCTTCTTGGCAGTAGATGAATAATAATTTCCGAGCAATTTTGAAGATTGATAATGCATTTCTCTTTGATGTCCCAACTTCAGGAACCTGAAAATAATCATCAACCTCTTTCCTAGTGAGACATTGAAAGAGAAAACATCAGTGTGCTTAACTCACATCAAGTAACTCAGAGCAAGTGTGGATTTATCTCATTTCATACTGTTATTACGGTAGTAAATGGTGCATTTATATAGTGCCTTATAAGGCGCTGATTGTGGCGGAAGCCATGTAATGCACCAACCAGCACATCAGGAGCAATTTGGGATTCAGTGTCTTGCCCACGGACACTTCGACGTGTAGACAGGAGGAGCCGGGATTCGAACCGCCGACCCACGGATCATTGCACGACCTGCTCTACCTCCTTATCCACCATCACCCCTTATTGAACCTTATTATATGTTGAGCTTACCTTATTTGCTTCTGGAGTCTGCAGCGACAAAGAAATCTCCTAATAAGAGCTTGGATTTGAGTTGCTGCTCTCTCCTTCTCCTTCTGTCCTTTCCTCTCCTCTCTCGCCTGCCTGGCTTTGTCCAGGAACTCTGACTTGGAACTTTGAGTTGCACTAAACATTGTGCATCCTGACCATGAGCAAATCAAGATAAGAAAATGTTTTTACACTTCAAAATAAATAGCAATAATAGAGGCTATTCATGAATGTCAACTGATCTTTGATATTGGGATAAACAACAGTTGTGCTATGTGCAAATTGCTATGATGTGCAAAATATGTATCGTTATGATGAGGGATATACGAGATATACTCATAATTGGGTTTCTGATAACCAGATCTTGCAACAATTCACAGTGGAACGGTAATTTCAGGCTTTCCGAGATTGTACCTACTGTACGACCGTCTACACAGAAATTGGGAATTTTCTTTTGAAGTTGGTTACCAATGGTTACACACTTCCGTGGTATAAAAACAACTACACGAAATACTCAATGCAGGGCCTTATATTTCGCTAAGATCACGTCATTCACTGCGGTGAACCAGCACGATAATCACATTTACTACAGTCGGGAATCTGGTAAATAGAATGTCAAGTGTAGCAGCAGTGTCTTTACCTTCGATATTCCCCAATTTTGACTTTGTCTCTGGGCCTTATTGGGGCTCAGCGGGCGCTATACCTCTCCAAACATTTTGACGCTCAGGACATTCAATATCAGGAACGCCAAATCAAAGCTGATCATCAACTTGACATCTCTGAAGAAATGGGCGACAGTAAAAAATGGAGCTGTGTTAGCTATAGCAGCTATGAGGGGGGCTAGTTCGTCGCAAGTTAGCTTGGTACTCCTTTAAAAAATAATATGAGGGAAATGGTTCAACGTGAACTCACATCATTATTGGATAAAATTGGCTCCTTAGTCAATGACAGCCTGAAAACAGAGAAAAGACATAGTTTCCCAAATGTAAACAATAACAAGAGATCCGTTGTTCCATGGTAGATGGTGAGGCAGGTTAGCTGGTGTTGTTGACGTATATCCACTGAATATTCATTCAAGGTACTGCCTACTTCTTTGCCACGCCCCGAATTAAAAGCAGCATATGCATGTTCTGTGCCTGTGTGGGTCTGCAACTGACAATAAAGATCTTACATGAAAACACTACATTGCCGTCATTATTTTCCTTCTTATTCATACCCTCACAAAGAAGAAATGCGTGGCATTCAGCAAATGTTAAATGACAGAACACTTTAAAATAGCCTACATTGAAAAGGATTTGAACTGGGTCAACATCAGACTGACTAACATTGTAGGTCTGCTCTCTACCACTACACTACGACGACTGCTGAAGTCACTTGAAACTTTCAAGTACATTATTGACTTTGTAACAGCTTCCTTTCACACAAGTTAACATGAGTGAAATTATACACCCATGTTAACTGGTGTTATCACCAGATAACATAAACTGCAAACCCAAAGCTCCACAATTTCCTGATTCATGCTTGCTCAAAATAGAACCACACTGCACTATGGAACCACACTGCACTATGGAACAAGCTTCTTAATTACACACTTTCATTCATCATATTATCCAACTTTGACTTATGAACATGGAGCCCTGGAAACGTGGCTAATTCCAAAATGCTTGATCTGGAAATCGATCTATCAATCTATCTGGCTTACATAGGCCTAATACCACATACAAAAGTCCATAGGTATGTATGGCAACTTGTTCTCATGTACAAGAGTCAAATGTTGACCCCACACAAAGTCAAGATTTGACTTTCCAATGTCAAATTGTGACTTTGGAGAGGGAGCTGTTTTTCCATGTAGTGAACAGGATCAACCTATTTTATACAAATTTTAGGCTTAAGCTTAAGTTCAGACCAAACTTTACTAGAGTGACTGTGGCTCAGGAGGTTGAGCAGGTGGTACAGTGATCCATGACTTGGCAGTTCAAATCCCAGCTGTTCCTTAGCTGTTTTTATTCCACATTTTGGCAACACAAAGGAAAAACAGCTCCCTCTCCAAAGTCACAATTTGACATTGGAAAGTCAAATCTTGACTTTGTGTGGGGTCAACATTTGACTCTTGTACATGAGAACAAGTTGCCATACATACCTATGGACTTTTGTATGTGGTATTAGGCCTATGTAAGCCAGATAGATTGATTTCCAGATCAAGCATTTTGGAATTAGCCACGTTTCCAGGGCTCCATGTTCATAAGTCAAAGTTGGATAATATGATGAATGAAAGTGTGTAATTAAGAAGCTTGTTCCATAGTGCAGTGTGGTTCCATAGTGCAGTGTGGTTCCATAGTGCAGTGTGGTTCTATTTTGAGCAAGCATGAACCAGGAAATTGTGGAGCTTTGGGTTTGCAGTTTATGTTATCTGGTGATAACACCACTTAACATGGGTGTATAGTTTCACTCATGTTAACTTGTGTGAAAGGAAGCTGTTACAAAGTCAATAATGTACTTGAAAGTTTCAAGTGACTTCAGCAGTCGTCGTAGTGTAGTGGTAGAGAGCAGACCTACAATGTTAGTCAGTCTGATGTTGACCCAGTTCAAATCCTTTTCAATGTAGGCTATTTTAAAGTGTTCTGTCATTTAACATTTGCTGAATGCCACGCATTTCTTCTTTGTGAGAGTATGAATAAGAAGGAAAATAATGACGGCAATGTAGTGTTTTCATGTAAGATCTTTATTGTCAGTTGCAGACCCACACAGGCACAGAACATGCATATGCTGCTTTTAATTCGGGGCGTGGCAAAGAAGTAGGCAGTACCTTGAATGAATATTCAGTGGATATACGTCAACAACACCAGCTAACCTGCCTCACCATCTACCATGGAACACCGTACATTGACTGCAGCCATTAATCCCCTGTGTCGCATTGAATGGTTCCCGGGTAGTAATTTGTCTGTATGATGAGAAATGGCGACATATGTATCTATATTACAATTTATTTTCTTTATTTTTTCTCTATTTTTTTACAGGTCGTCTGTTAATTCCAGTAAAACTATTTGCGGGCATGTTACGATCATGTCATTACAGTTACTAAGTTAACAATGTTTTTAACAAGCTATGGAGAGGACGCTTCCTAGGAGGGTGGGGGACCATTTCTCGGTTACGCTTTCAGTGTTAGAATTACGTGATGACAGATTGGCAACTGTGTGTGATATTATGCACGTTATCACAGGGCATTTACTCATCCTAACATTTAGGAACAGCGATGTTGTAGTTGTAGACCCATATAGTTTTATTTAACTGACCACACAAACATAAACGACAGGACAGTGCAGCATTTTATTGTTCAGTGTACCTTTAAAAAGGTGACGTCATGTGTAGGAGCACGTTGCCATGTCTTATTATTATAAGTCACTTTGTGATTGCTTTTTGTGAATTTGCTAAGGTTTGGTCTTGTTTCCACAGCGTAGAATTTGTTTATTTTATTTTGTCCTTGTTTCCTAATGTTAGTGATTTTCACACATAGTCCCGAAAGGGACCTCCAAATGAATGTATATTTGTCCATTAAGGACAGTACACGTGTAGTATACGATTAGTCTCGTTGTTAAAATGTGTCAATGAATATTCCACTTCCTCGCAGTAGATATATAGATATAAATAGTAGAATGTCACTGCTTGCTTTGTATCTGTTTGTCAGTGTTCTTTGGGCTTGTTTCCATGCCATGTGCCTGGTTGCTTATTTCTCACACACAATCTGGAAACACCGATTAGCAGTGCGCAGAACATTATGTAGACGGAGTTACGCAAACTCCGTTCACGTCAATGGCAGCTGTCACAGGCAACAGCCCAGTTTAATGAACTTAAAGCCCTTTATCTTTTTTGGCAAAGGTAATGGTACAAGATAAACATTAGAGAGATTTTAGTTGTTAAGGTATAATACTTTAAAACAGTGTTGCTGATGCACCCATGCCTATTGCCAACTCCAGTTTGTCCCTATTCAACCTACAAGAAGTAGCGCTCGAGCGCTCAGTATCTCTCCCCTCAATGTCGCAGCTCTTCTACTAGATGGCGCTGGGAGTGCGTAGTGCTGCACAGGAAGGAAGTGGGTGTTAGCTGGCTAATGTTAGCAAGCTCCTCAGATTTCGGAGTCTGTTTCGGGTTCTATGGTAAATACATGTTTCTTTTATAATCACTACCCAAATATGTCTATATGTATGTCTATGTGTAACGGCAATTTAAGTGGTTTGGCGAATTAAATATGGCGCGGTCCTTTTTGTTTGACCTGTTTCCTAATAAGCTAGACGTCCATGCTAATGTAAGTAAGTTTTTAGCCTAGCTACGATGTCTATGGAAAGATTATATCACTTGATTGACAGTGACGATATTTCACATTAATTGTTCTACCATCATTATTATTGTCAAATATGACACAGGCCATGAGCGGCGGCTGTGCCCTTTTGGTAGATAATTGGATTTTCCAAACAATTTAACATTAACTCAAGCCAGGGTGTTGAATCTGAAAATAAATAAATAAATAACGTGGTTCCCAAGCAAAATGTTTCCTTGGTGTTTTAATCTGCAAAACAAAACACAAACTACAAAACAATTAATACAATAATTCTTGAAAAACAAAGTGTCAACGTCAGTTGTCGTGTTTTGGATGGTTGATCGATTGATTACAGCCATTAACAACTGTACTTGTATTGCACACAATTGCCGTACATATAGACCTTATGCCATCATTGTTAACTATACATGCTGTAATATAGTGTACACATAATGTAGTGTACACATAACGCATTACTTCTATTACCTTATTGGTACATGCAAACTTTGTTTAGATTGTATCGTTCCACTTTTGCTTTGGCAACATAAACGTACTGTGTGTATCCTAAATTGAATGGGCAGGGCACCTAAGAAGTCTGGATGCAGTCTGGATAATAATAATGACAATTTCCCCAAAGAAATGCTGTACAGTAAATCATTATCACACTTCATCTTATTGTTTATGACCTTCTAGACATTAGAAATTAGCCCTTCACTAAGTCCCTCCTCAATCTGTCCTTGCCAATAGGCACGTTAGTAGAGGAAAGCTCGGCCAGGAAAGTTTGACCTGCATAGCAGCACCTGCTAAACTATTTGGGTTGGCATTGGGCAGTGACGAAATCCCATCCCAAAGGGTGGTGTTTTGAGAAGGGTTAATTCTTCAAAAAGCAAGCATGTTTCTATTGCTCTTTACTTATTGTGTGGAAAAATATTACATTGAGGTGCCCAGACTCTTCCAGTTGGGGACTGTCCATAGCTCTGGCATCCCATTACCCCGACTATGTGGCTTAAGGATAAGGTTAAGGACATGGTTAGTAATGCCCAAGTCCCACCAGTGCGCCGTCGGAACAATAAGCTGTATTCTGACTAATTATACAGCACCCCTTCTGCCCCCCTCCCCCATCTCATCACAGGAAGAGATGTCAGGAGAGAGTGTTGTGAGCTCGGCGGTGCCGGCAGCTACAACCCGGACCACTTCCTTCAAGGGTTCCAGTCCCAGTTCCAAGTATGTGAAGTTGAATGTGGGCGGGGCGCTCTACTACACCACGATGCAGACACTGACCAAACAGGACACCATGCTCAAGGCCATGTTCAGTGGGAGGATGGAGGTACTAACAGACAGTGAAGGTAGGTGGTAGTGTCTTGTCTTTTTATGTTCAAAATAGAATGGAAAGGTTGGATATTAAGCATATATGGCAAACTCAAAATCATTGAGCTGTCACTTAACATATCACTTAACATCCACAGGATGGATCCTGATTGATCGATGTGGGAAACACTTTGGCACTATCCTGAACTACCTGAGAGATGGAGCTGTGCCACTTCCAGACAGCAGGAGGGAAACGGAGGAGCTGCTAGCTGAAGCCAAGTATTATTTGGTCCAAGGCTTGGCTGATGAATGTACAGCAGCCTTACAGGTACAAGCACTGGGCTGTGTGGGTTCTCTGCTTGAACCTTTAACCACTTGTACCCCAGCATCCATATACACTACTTAATGAACCAAAAATATAAAATCTACAACATTACAGTATGGCTCATTCAACACATGAACTTGTGAATCAGTTGTTTTGGCAAAGACAATTGGTGTAAAATGGAAATAATGGTCCGTGCATATATGCTGTAACAGAGTAACTTGTTTCACTAAGAATATACAGTATGTCACAAAAGTGAGTAGAGTACACAGGGTGACGCCCCCACCCTTCCAACCTGGCAACCTCTGTGGCAATGCTGACAGAACTTTTACGTATATTTCCCTACGTCTCCCTGGATTTGATGCTGAGAACGTGCACTCAACTTCTTTGGTAAACCATGGTGAGGGATGTTCTGAGTGGATCCAGTTCTGCTGTATGCAGTACACATGATGAATATTTTAACTCTTGAAAGCGTAAATATGAAACCAAATGGACCCGCAAGGGTCCATTTGGTGTGCATGTTGCGGATCCATTTGGTTTCATGTTTACGCTCTCAAAGAGTTACATCTTTCCATTTAGCAGGGGACCACAAGGAATTCTCACATGGACCACTGGTTGAAAAGCCCTGGTCTTTAAAGAATCCAGCCGCTGTCCTGAACATAAAGTTTCCTGTGCATCGTTGCAGAGATGCTAGCGCTGGCTAGCAAGGAGACAAGTAGCCTACTGAATACAATACACACACAGTTGCTTTGAAAACGCATGTTCCACGCCCACATTCGTACTACTCTAGGCTGATTCAAAATAAATCCACTCCGTTCTGGACGTAGGCTGGAAGTAGGCTATTTCTCCTTGAAGTTAGTGTCCGTGATGCTGCCCTCTCTCTCTTTCTGTGTGTGTGTGTGGGTCCAGTTTGTCCCTATTCTGGCTGCATGAACAGTGCTGGAATGCTTCTACTAGATGGCACTGATCTGGGAAAAAGGGCGACAGGGTGTGATTCAGTTACACAGTCGGCGACGGTGAATTTTGAAACTTTTTCGTCAATCCACTACAGCCTCGTCACATCAACGATAACTCACAAACGTCTCATCATATTTTAGTCATAGATATTTTAGTCATAGATAGCCATTTTATCTTGTCGCAGTGAGTCTTGTACTGCATTATTTTTGGTTTGTTTGTGATGACGATGGTTTGTCATCGTCACTCCCTACCCCTCAAAAAAGGATGTGTGACAACGTCATTTTCTTTGTAGTCACAGGTGGCGAAAACAACACTGTTTCAGCCAGGGGTGTACTGACTTTTGTTGCCTGCAGTTTCATTTATAGCATTTATGGCTGTGTGTCATATTATGTCAAAGGTTCATGACGTCAGTGTTTTCCAATGAAGAGATATAAGGAAATATTTAGAGAAATGGAAGGGGTGTACTCACTTTTGTGACATACTGTAGGTTTAATTGGTTAAGCACACTGTATAACTGTGTTCCATTATCTTCCACCAGATGGCAATATTAGCCCACCTGTACATTGCACTGGCATATACAATAAATGATCTAGTCATTGTTTTGTGATTTTGTGATGTACAGCCATGCGTTTTGGAAATTCCTAGAATTAATCATGGGATTTCTCCTCTTAGAACAAAGACACATATGAGCCGTTTTGCAAAGTGCCTTTGGTGACATCATCTAAAGAAGAACAGAGGTTAATTGCAACTTCTAATAAGGTAAAGCCCTTTTTACTTACTCCCTCACACCATGCAAACACACTCACCATGGAGTATTACTAGGAATGAGAGTGAACCTGTAGGACTTAAGCAAAACAGGGAAAAAACATCATGTACTAAAGTGATAAATCTAATGGATAAGTAAGTATAAATTACAGAGGCCATTTTTGTCGTTATTTTAAAAAAAAAAAGTAAAAGGAGGGGTGAAATGAGTTACTATGGATATTATTATATATTGCAAACATAACAGAAGAATTTGTACAGTCCCATCTTTATCTTGTAGGGAAATAGAATAGCTGAGGTATTTGTACCGCAAGGTCAATATTATAACAATAAGCCTCATGTGGTGTTAGGAAGGCTGGCAAATCCAGATATTGTGGAAAACAAAGGCTACCATCTCCCCGTATGCTCTAATAAATGTTAGAACTAACAATATTATTAATATTAATATAATTAGACAGAGGGACCGAGACTCTTCCAGTGCTTCAAACGTCAAAACAAACCAAGTGGGATTTGTGCACTAATCTGTGACAGATATAGTGTAGTATAATTACCATGGCATTATCCACACAAAACACCATTGTTCTTTTTCACAGCCTACTGTCAAACTCCTGTACAACAGAAGCAACAACAAATATTCATACACCAGGTGAGTTTGGTCAGAGTCTTTTTTCTTATCATAACATAGAGCATAAACACTGCACTTCATCTTTACGTCTTGTAAACACTTCCTCTCTTTTGCAGCAATTCCGATGACAACATGCTAAAGAATATTGAGCTGTTTGACAAGCTGTCACTGCGGTTTAACGGCCGTGTGCTCTTCATCAAAGATGTGATTGGAGATGAGATCTGCTGCTGGTCATTTTATGGCCAGGGTCGCAAAATTGCTGAAGTGTGTTGCACCTCTATTGTTTACGCCACAGAGAAGAAGCAGACCAAGGTAAAAAAATATATATATATTTTATTTATTTTTTTAAACATTTTGTCCTGACACTAGATTCTAGTTTCTGACAGTAGCTTCTAGTTTCTGACACCAGATTCTAATTTCTGACACTAGATTCTAATTTCTGACACTAGATTCTACTTTTTCTGAAAAATCTGTCTAAGACTCCTAGAATAATCTGTATTTGGCTGCAGACCCCCATCTGAAAACATGTTGTTTGTAGGGATCCTCCAGAAGCAAAGATCTGAGTTATAAATATTTACTCTGGAAGAATATATTCAAAGATTTGTGCATTATTTTCAAGATTTTTCAAAAATGTTCGATCTACAAGCGCATGCTATGAGCTTGTAGTTTTTCCAATATTTCCAGTATTTTCCACTAAAAGCATTCCCTCCCAAAATGGGTTAAGGTAAATATCCAGTTCTTCATGCCTCGCTCAATACCTTTCTCTAGGTGGAGTTCCCTGAGGCACGGATCTATGAGGAGACACTCAACATCCTCCTCTATGAGTCTCAGGACGGGAGGGGCCCAGACAACGCCCTGCTTGAGGCCACAGGGGGCCCTGCAGGGCGCTCCCACCTCCTGGATGAGGACGAGGAGCGGGAGCGCATCGAGAGAGTCCGTAGGATCCATATAAAACGACCCGACGACCGCACGCACCACCACCAGTGACCTTCTTCCTCCCACCATGAGTTGCCCACCTGTCAGCCCCGTGTCTCTGACCCCGGACGTTATTTGGAGCATGCTTGTGCCTTACAAAACCCAGCACCTCTCTCTCTTCACTACCACTCTCTCTTCTTGACCAGCGTTTCTCTGGGGGTCTAAATGCTGAAGGGAGATGGGTCAATACAGTACCTTAGTTTGAAGTGGTGAAGTGATATTTCTTCCTTTTGGAGGGTGTAGCTGCCTGGCAGCTGGTGTGTGTGTCTGTTATGTTCTTTGATAGACTTTGTTTTATTATATGTATGTTAGTCACCACTTTCTATCACTGTACTTTGCTCACTGTTGATATGCAGAAGCTCAGAAGTCTTTAGTTTACACTTCATTACACTGCTATCTATGCGATATTTTGATACAGTTAAGATATCAAGGGGAGGATGCAACATTTCAGAAAACTAACTGCACCATACCATTCCTTTTATTCCCCTTTGATCAGATTTCCCGTTAATCCAGTGTCCTTTCATTCCACTAAAGTGATCATTTTAAAAGGACAGAACTTGAGCTGTGACCTGAGGTGTTAAGTGTACCGGGTTGATTGAGTGATGGATGCTGAGGTTAAAATGAATGGCTGAAACTAGAGACCTCCTATACTAGTAGCGAGGGGATCCCTGTCTTGTACAAGCTTTTAACAGGGAAATTAGACCTGTCATTCACCATAGCATTCATCAAAGAATGTCCTATTTTGCACACAATAGGTTTGCATTATGTCTCTTTTAACAGTTACAGTACTTGTAGATCTACTGTACAGATGTGAACATATGTATGTTTTACAATATATTTATACATAATCACAAATAAATTTCTACAAATATATTTTTGCTTGTTTTAATTTGCAAATACACATTCATAAGTAAACATACAAAATTATGATACATATGGCTTCATTGTTCTGTAGTAAATCTAGCAAATGCAAGTTCTTAACATGCACAGTAAAATCCCCAATGTAATGTATCTGTTTATAATCTGGAGTGTAGGAATGCAACCGGATGGACATTTGACACTCAAAGTTAAATTCATGATGAGGATGTTCTTGTGTAAGAATACCATCCTGTGACCCAGTATTTCAATACAGATGTGCTTTTTCCCTTTCCTTTTTGAACTGCCTGAATGTGATTTAACATGTAGGTGGTGGATAGTACATGTACTGTGCTTGATGTACAATTTTAAGGCACTTGAGTATGGGGCTTTACAGACAGGGAGTCAAAAACGCACGCATTGTCGCGGCAATTCAGGTGAGAATCGCGTAGCGAGGAAAAAAAGTGAAGTGTGAAATACATCGCAGACGTGTGCATGAAACGAGCACATGTGCAACAAACAACACTGTATGCCGTGTGATAACGCCCGGCGTCATGCGCTTGCTTTATCACACAGCGCTTTATACAAAATGCCGGTCACACTGAAAATGAGCCAGAAGGTGCGATTTATTCCTGCCTGTCTTTAAAGCCCTTAATTCTGTTTTTTTTACTCCACTATCTCGTTACTTTGCGGATTTATTACAAAAGGTACAGTTAAGCTCTAGTTTATAAGTTTGGCTATTTGAAAATAGCCTTGTCGATCTGCTTTTTTAAAATGTGTGAACATATTTGAAAACGAATGGTTATTTCATTGTATGCTGAAATTGATTCCAATATGTGTACTTTTACTCAAGTAGAATTTTAAGTACCCGGCCTTGAAGTATTTCTGCAATGTGCTGTTGCTAAGCTTCAGTAAATAAAAATCTTACATCACTGCCTTATAATAGAAACGTATGATAGATGATTGGCATTTATGGCCCAATCATTTCCAGATTATTGTGAGGTATCCTGGTATTACTGAGGAATACTGAGGGTCTTGAGTGGTGCTGATGTTTCTGATCAGCTGTGAGCAGGACTATGTGCTTCGGGCCGTAGGGGTCTCCCCAGCCCTGATGAAATATGCAGGGCTTCTTATGTGTCTGGGTTTCAACCCTGCATGGGTCACCGCCCTCTGGTCCGAGTGGACACCTATAGCAAAGACAAATGCGTTTCATCACAAAAATGTTAAAGTGAAGTACAATGTAATAGGGGTGGGCAAAAAACCCAATATACTGTATCAATATATCACAATTCCTATTTCCCTTTCTATTGTTTAGGATTGTTTTAAAATGTTCTAGTATAATAAAGCACAATTTATATTTTGCAATATAAATCGTTTTGGCACTCTAAATATCAATATCGTACTAATTTCAATATCGTATGAGATAAGTGAGTCCCCAGCCCTACAACGTAACTCCATAATTCATACAGTATTATCACCCAGGACACAATGCCAGCATTAGCAGAATATTACTCACCACCATCAAGTGTCCGTTCTTTTCCTTGTATGCCATGGGTTCCTGGCCAGTACGGAAGTCCACAGCACACTCTTTACCCGCCTGAATTTCAATCTTGATGCTGATAATTATTGGGGAAAAAAACATAATTGAGAGGATTGTGACTCCAGGATTATTCAACTCAATGTCATTGTCACAGTTTGCAGCTGTAGAAAGAAGAAGGCGAAATCCTCTATCATTGCCGTTTCAAGAAATGTGGAAAGATACGTAAATTAAAAACATAAGGAGATCGGATATAAGCATAGCAGTGTGAAATATACAGTACATATGGTGGATACAGTATACATAAGGCGGTTGGATAAAATAGCAGCAGATGTATTGGCGATGTAATGGGAGCTATTTACATATGGGGCAATGTTTAAGGGTTGTTTGCTTGGATGTGTGACCGGAGCAGCAGTGTGAACAACTATAACAACTAACTAGACTCACCTGCCCTGAACCACTTTGATGGCATTCTGTTTGTTCGCGATCACACTGAGTTTGGTCAGAAGCTCAAACAGGTGGTCACACTGCATTACAAGGTCCCCCTGAAACAAACAAAAATAAAAGTTGTTGGAAATATTCCATATAGTTAGTAATGTTGTGTTGTAGGAAATGTTCTGATGTTAAGAAATCTGGCATCTGGCTTCAAATATGTATTTCAAATGAAGGAAAACGTTTGCAGTGTAAATGTAGGGATATTATATTTCTCTGTACCAAAATATTCACTTAAAATATCAATACCGCACCCTGAAACTATACAGTATGTATGTTATATTGGATACCTTCTGTTTTGGGTCTTCACATGTTATGTGGAATACAATGATGCCATCACTCAAGTTGCTCACTGAAATCCCTGAAATGAGTGAAAAACGAATATTGTTATAACATAAAACAAAGCTTGATAGAACTGCAGGAAAATATGTAGTGTTAATCTAACTCAGGAGTGTACTAATGGAAATAAATGGAACCGTAACCAAATGTACTGTTGCAGGACTAATTGTTTCCATTTGTACAATCTTTTGAGATAAAGGGATATTATACTTTCAAATAAAAGAAACATTAATGAAAAAATGTACAAAAAACAACAAAAAACATGAAATGACTTTCATGCTTATTTATTACTTTTACTTTTTATACAATTATGTTTATTTTATTTGAAAGTGAAATATGTCAGGGATTTTACAGTATGATAAATGACCTTGATGTTTAATTGACCTTTGAGAGAGGTGTAGAGGATTCTCTGTTTGACCTTGGAATCATCTATCACATAGGCAGCAGTCTGAGTGAGGATGAGCTGCCGTGTGCGTGGTTTGAATCCGTTCCTGTCATACTTTGTCATTGGGACACTGTACTGCATAAACACAAGGCATCCAGTTTGTACACAATGTTAATTTCAGCCCTTGAATTATCCATGTAACCCATTGGTTCTCAAGTATTTTCTTATCAATGTTTGCCTGTTATCTCTTCTATAATACTGCATTTACGTTGCATTTCAAGGACCCCCATGACACTGTGGGTGTTTTTCTTTTCATTTGTCCCTCACTTTGAGAACCACTGGGTTAATTTATTCTTATCAAAGATGAAAAGTGAATCTCAAATTTACCTTGATACGTTCATTCCGAATCTGCTGTAGGACTCTTGGGTCTATATCTTGTTCACCTAAAAATATGGAATGCAATAGAAGTAAATAGGAAAAACAACACAAATAATAATGATAACCTGTGTGTGTGTGTGGGTGTGTGTGTGTGTGTGTGTGTGTGTGTGTGTGTGTGTGTGTGTGTGTGTGTGTGTGTGTGTGTGTGTGTGTGTGTGTGTGTGTGTGTGTGTGTGTGTGTGTGCGCGCGCGTGCGTGCGTGCATGTGTGTGTGCACGCACTGATTCTAGTGTCCACAAATGGCTGAGCAACACTTGCTGGATAGCTCTCCTTTTTATCCTTGAAGATTGCACTTGTAATGACCTTCAGTTTAAGCTGAAATGATAAGTAATACAATCAGTCAAATCTCAAAATCACAAACACTGTAAAAATGAGGACCTGAGTAAAACTAGTTGCATCACTGTAACATTGTAGGTAGGCTTTTGAATAGTCAGAGTATAAATGGGGCTGTGGTAAATTAATGTATGTTTTGTACAAAAGAACAATCAGTCTGAAAAGTAATTTAGGGGAGTCAGAATCAGGGGACACGTTATTAGGATGGCGTGTGTTTGTTTTGTGTGTGTGTGTGTGTGTGTGTGTGTGTGTGTGTGTGTGTGTGTGTGTGTGTGTGTGTGTGTGTGTGTGTGTGTGTGTGTGTGTGTGTGTGCGTGCGCGTGTGAGTATGTGTGTGTAGAAAACACAAAAAACTAAAGCTGTCATCATTGTAGTTAAGTATATATAGTGGTTTCTATAATAATCACTAACAGTGATTTTACACGGTATGCAAGTATTACCTGTGCTTCTCTCTGGGGTGCTGCTTTAATTTCTCTCACATATTTCCTCACCATGGTGCGAGTGTGGAGAGTGCGCAACAATTCTGAAGTCTAGGAGAGGAAATAAGAAATAATGCAATGTTAACAACACAATAAGAATAAAGTGTTTTCTTAATTGTAAGTGAACTGAAATTAATCTCATATCAATATCTGTACCTCTGTTAAAACAGCCGGAGGTTGTTCCCAGGTGGTTTTATCAAGAACAGTTTTTGGCAGTTTTTGTTTCAGTCTGTTTAAGTAATTCTGCCTTACAAAGGCCAGATATTCAGAGTTATCTGTGGGTTTCGCTTGTCCTCTGGTCATGTATCCTTTGATAAATCTGAAGTGATAGGCAAAATGTATAAATGATTGAAAAGCCACAGTGTGGCATATAGACAAAACCTGTGAAATATCAATGTGGTTTTAGATTAAATTAACATTTTCAGTGGACTTACTGCTTGATGACTTTGACAGCCCAGGCTCTCTTCTCTCTCTCCTTCCTAGCCTGTGCTCCTCTCCAACAAGTCTCAATCTTAGTGGCTGAGGAATAGGGATCATTATAATGTATATGTAATTTGTAGTGTAATGTACAACGTACAATAAAGAAACAAACAAGACTTATAAAGAATTTGCCATATAGTGGTAGAATTTATGTGCGGTATTTAGTCATTTACCAGCTTCTTTTTGTTTTCGGAATTCCCCCTTTGCCTTGTATCCTTTATACTTGGCCTGGAGCCGTGTAGCTGCAATTTCAGGGTCTAGTATTACAATGACAGTGAATATATAATAAGGTGAAAGATTTTTTGCAGTTGATTTGCACTCACCCAGCTCATGTTTGCACTTTTCATAAGCATCCTCTGTGGCAAAAAGTGTCCTAGCATAGCGAATAAATATTTTGGTCCTATATCAAAAGCAAAAAGAGGATTGTTACTATTAGGTGCATTTACATATGGATTTGCATAGGCGTTCATTGTACTGTAGGTTGCAGGAGCTTCTCTCACCGTCCCATTTTGTACTCATTGTCCAAGTAGCCCAGATGCTGAACCAGAACCTCCACTCCGTCAGCCGGTAGTCCTCTCCAATGTGGCCAGGTGGCGGGACACAGTGGTTTGTACCTGTGGGTACAACACACACACACACACACACACACACACACACACACACACACACACACACACACACACACACACACACACACACACACACACACACACACACACACACACACACACACACACACACACACACACACACACACACACACACACACACACACACACACACAAACACACAAGTCAATCCTGGGCTAAATCAACCGGACAAGAACATCATGTCCACACTAAGTTCACACTAAAGTTTCACATACCTCTTTAAGAAGGTCTCATATTTGCGTCGATAAGCGAAGCCAGCACGCCTCACTCGGAGATGCTCCATCAGTCCCAGATACTTCACTTGGTGTCTAATTAGAGTCTCATCTAACCGGCCTGAGGTGGGTGGGTGGGGGGGGGGGCATGTTTGTGCGAGAGAGAGAAAGAGATGCAGAAACAGTGCCTCCAACCTTTAGCTATACGTACAGTATATGGTTTATCAATCCCAGCTCCCATGTTGCAGTACCTGGCTGCTTGGTCTCGTTGGACTTCAGACAGCGAACATACCAGGCCTCTTTAGCCATCAGGATCTCTGTCAGCTTCAGCAGACTGTTCTTAAACTGGGTTGCCACCTGCAAACACAGATTGGGGGTTAAAAAAGTATTGCCACATACACCATTTACACAATATTGACTGTGACACAGTACACTGTTCATGGCATTATTGCAGTTTTTTCACACTATCAGTGATTATGAGGATGTAGTTGCTCACTGTTTCTGGTCTTCTTCTGCTCTCTGTATCCATGGTAGAGAAGCATTCTCTCACGATGCCATTCTTAGATTGACACAATATCTACAGCAAGGTGCGTTAACACACACACACACACACGCACGCACGCACACACGCGCGCACACACACACACACACACACACACACACACACACACACACACACACACACACACACACACACACACACACACACACACACACACACACACACACACACACACACACACACACACACACACACACACACACACACACACACACACACAGGTTATCAGACATCTCTATAACATGCAGGCACTCGGACAGTACAGGCAAACCACAAATGAATGCATGAATGCCCACCTCCGCACACGCATGCGTGCACACACACACACACACACACACACACACACACACACACACACACACACACACACACACACACACACACACACACACACACACACACACACACACACACACACACACACACACACACACACACACACACACACACACACACACACAGACAACAGACAAATTATATTAAGTTGATACTCAAGGGTCAATTGCCAAATTTATTGCATTCCCCTCCTGTATTATTTACACTAAGTCTACAAGACGCTTAATAATTAAGGGACCAATTGAAAGGAATACACTCTCGACTCCCATTCCTCACAATAGTAGAGCGGCTAGAATCGTGGAGAACTTACTTCTTTTATGTTTCTATATAACAGATCGTTGTTTTTGTCCAGGAAACCTAGATGGATGGTTTGAATCAACAAAAAGTAGTTTAGGACACGAGTAGCTATTTGTCAGTGAAACAGTACAAGCCATGTCAATGTTTAGCCACTTTAAACCTGCCATCTCTATTTTGGTAATATCATTATAAGCAAAACATCAAAGCATTTCCAACAATGTCAAAGAAAAAAAAAAAAGGAAAATCAATGATTTTCAAACAGCAGGACTACAAGCTCACGTTGTCATGCTATCTAGCTAAAATAGGGTGTAAGACAGGGGTTTTCAACAGGTGGTCCGGGGACCACCAGTGGTCCCTGAGAGGGTTCCAGGTGGTCCCCAGCTAAGCTGGTTAACCAGATGTAACTCTTGAGAACGTCAAAATGAAACTAAATGGACCCATTTTTACACTCTCAAGAGTTAATTAGCTTAATTAGCCCAAGTCTACACAACTAGAGGAGTGGCTCAAATTCTGAATAAATAGTGGTCCCTAATATCAAAACGGTTGAAAACCACTGGTGTAAGAGGTTAAGGACCAAGCAACAGGCCCTGAGATTGAGGTTTCTTTTACCCACAACGCAGTAGGTGACCTCCCCAGCGTAATGCAGGAGACGGAAGTCTCCCCTCTCCAGAGTCTTACGTGTCATCTTGTCAGCCAGCTTGTGCCTGCAGTCAATGGGGCAGAGAGAGAATGGAGGGATGAAGAGTGAGGAGTATTAAAGGACAGAGTCCTACTGTGTCAGCTCACTGTGGGTGAGACAAGCCATCAGTCAGCAGAATGATTACAGATTTGGACCTGAGAGCTAAGAGGATCTCAAGTTTTGAATTACATGGTTGTACTGAGATGGGCATTGTATTTAACTAATGTGATTGGTAGATGGACAAATCTACCAATCACAAACATTTTAAAAACGATATGGTAGCTAGTATAATATAACCTTTTGACTTCTGACCCAGCATGTATTTTTTTATTGTATAGTTTATAGTAGAATATTTTACTCACGTGACAAAGTGAGGGTGACTGCCCATCTTCTCCTCCAATCTCTCCAGAAAGGTGAGATCGGTTGCATTTCCTGGCCTGAGACACTCCTCATCCTACAGCATATATACAGTAGGTCTAAAAATTAACAACAATTTCATACTACAAAGCTTATGAAGTCAGCCAGTAACATGTACATGCCTATCCGGGGCCATTTTTCCAAACATTTACCTGTGCAGTAATATCCTGATACAGGAGTTTTTTTCTGAGTAAAAGTGTATATATGAGGATCCAAATTGAGCTAGTATTCATCATTTGAACTATTGTACTTTATGAAAGTCATTGTTCCATTTACTTAGTACACACCAGTATTGAAATGATGCCTCTGTGCTTCTCTTCAACAAGGTCACAGATGATCTTGTTGTTGAAGTACTGCACTGGCTCCCACTGGAGGATAGCAAAGCAAATTACAGAATGAAGTAGTTAAAAGATACACAATTTACAAAGTGCTATTTAGACATTCAGCTTAGCAGACACTAAACAAGACCATACATGGGCAATTGGCCAGAGGGGCTGGCCCATGATTAGTCTAAAGGTCAGTCTAAAGGTTATAATAAAAAAAATATATTAATATGTAGAATAGTACATATTGAAACTGAGCACACTATAGGATTGCCAGCCAATTACCTGGCATCTAGTGTATACATATATAACATGCCATGTAAATGGAACCCAAGCAATAGCTAATTAATCAGTCACTCAGTTGTTAATTTTACCTCAATACCCTCAGCCTCATACTCCTCTTGCTCAGCCTTGAGTGTCAGTTGGATGAAGAGCTGCTGCAACTTCTCATTGCAGTAATTTATACAGAACTGCTCAAAGCTGAATGGGAACAATTAATGACAAATTGGCAAATCTCAGTTTGTGGTTAGGTTACTGTATTTGTAAATGTAGTGAGCATTCAATTAAACGGTTTAAAAGACTAAACCAATTCTATAACACTGGGTGATATGCAGTACTAACATCTCAAGTGCACAAGATGGAACACTGCAGTGTTAATCATATCACTTCAGTAAGTCAGGAAGAATGCAATAGAACTAACACATTTTTGGCCAACAGGGTAAATGAAGAATCTTAATAAAGGCTGTACTGAGAGCCGTAATGGCAGTGTGAACGTAACCGTAACCTACCTGTTTACGTAAAAAACTTCAAAGCCATATATGTCAAGGAGCCCTATAACAGTTTTCTTTGAGGGATCCTAATAGAAAATGACAATAATTTCATTTAATTACAATTAATTTCATTCATTTACAGTAATTTGAACTTCACAAAAATCGACTGGAGTGGGTACAGTATATATTAGCCTTTAATTCTCCTAACCTTATTCTCCAGGGATTCGTTGATCCTATTGACCAGCCAGGTGAAGGTCCGTCCATAAATTGCTTTGGCCAAGGCATCCCTGACATAGATGGCATGGTCTATTGTGAAGGGGCTGAGGACCTTACAGTTCAAAGAGGCAACAGATGTGGTTTAAATGACGAAGGACTCTGAATGTAAGCTTGAAGTTTGAACCATTTTTTGCGACACGATTCTTACCTGGTCTATTTTGGCTTCAATCTTCCTGTATGTGAGTCCCTCTTGGAGTATATGTGGATCAACTCCTAGTAGCTGTAGAGATGATTGAGAACAAAAAAGGACACTGAATAATATTTTGTAATGATTGAATATCTGAGAAATTTGCTGGACTTTGTATGGTAGGCTTACTGTTGAGACCCAACCCAGCTCAGCATTGTTGTCCAAGGTGGCATAACCTTTGCTATCACATTCAAATTGAACATTCCCTAAGTGGAGAACACTTGCAGCGATGCCAAAGAGGTGCTGCACAGAAATAAGTATTAGTACTGCTCTTCATAATGACATTGAAAACACAAAACAGCACCAGTTAGTGTTCAACTTACATTAATGTTACTCTCGTCAAAGTCGATGACCTGCAGTGCATTTTTGACCGTCTTCCAGTCATTTTTGTCGTTGATGGAAGCCACAGTGGCACACTCCCCCTGTCAGAAACAAAGGAGTTTATGGAACAGGTGTCCACAGTGGAAGAGAGGGAATATGCTGTAACATAAAAAAACATTCTAATATTTAACTGATTACATTTAATTCTCTTTGCACTTCATGCAGCCCGTGCTCCTGTAATTAGCAAACGAGTCGGCCTACAGGTAGGGAATGCCACATTGGAAGTGTCTGTGTGAGTGTACAGGGTTTTGAATTTGTCTGACCTGTTGAGAACTGTAGTTTTCACTGGTGCAACATCTTGCAATGGGTCTGGTCCACAACATTCAATACGAATACCCATGTGCCTGTCCAAATACTTGATTACTTATTTTAAATGCCAATGAAGTCTAGCCTCATAAACCCACAATGCATGTTGTCCAGCAGGGGGAGTGGGTTTACCCAGGCTAAATGAAGTCCACTCCCACCACATCAGAGGGGCTTCAGCAAACCATGTGCAACCCAGATTTGGCACAAACAAGGGACGTAATTATTTTCGCCTCTATGTCAACAAAATGTGGAACGCCTTACCAACAGTCATTAAGACATGCAAATCCCTTTACTCTACGGATGGTTGCAATTCAAAATTGGCCTCTGTAAAAATATGATCCCTCCCATCCACCATTTCTGTGTGGGGGATCGGACAGGTTGTGCAGGTGTTCTGCGACTTACTTGTGTTAGGTAGTAGTAATGCTGGCAGTCTCTCTCCAGGCCTAGCTGTTTGAGTAAGTCATCCGTTCCTCCTTCCACCAGCTGGTAGAATATATGGAAGTTCCTTTCTCCATGATTCTGATGCACCACCCTGGACTTCTCCAGAAGATAGTTCAGGATATGGCCTCCTACCGCATTACCCTGTGAGAAGCGGCATAACCCAAAATCTTCATTTGACTAACCTATCTTTGTCGTATGGCTGTGAGTCTTTCTGGCAGGAAAGCCTTAATGTGGGAAAAAAACATGATTAAGTAATAGGACAACAAACTACTCTTGACCCTTACCTCGCTGTTAAACTGAATGTCCATATACTTCCCAAAGCGACTTGAGTTGTCATTCTTCAATGTTTTGGCATTGCCAAAAGCCTGAAGGGAGACACCAGTATGTATACTGTACATTAGGCATATAGGTAAGCACTGTATACAGTATGGCATGCAGCATGTTCTATTCCTTAACACTAGCATGCCTGAAAAAATAGGGCCAGAATTAGCATTGGCTTAAATTCTGGTCATGGAAGGAGAACATTCATGGAGAAAGATAAACAACTTTAAAATATCCAAAAAACGGTCAAAATGTAGTGTTAGTGTTAAATGAATGAGGAAAAAGTCAGACCTCTAAGACAGGGTTGGACATTAGCATTCTGTCTCTGACTGTATCAAGCAGAGTGGTACTGGGACAGCTGACAGCATAGTATTGTAGAATCTTCTTGGAGGCCTCTGTCTTCCCTGCCCCACTCTCACCCGAGATGAGGATGAAATGATTGTTGAACTCTGCGAGCATGGTGTGGTAGGCGTTGTCTGCGAGGGCGTAACTATTGCAAAACAAATCAAATCAAATTCAGTGATTCACAGGGAAGCCTACCCAACACAAGTTATTATCCTTTGATGCACACAAAAATATGCAGTACATACTGTAGTACTGTACTTGCACTATACACTCACATATGTGGTGGAAGCTCAAAGAAGTTCACACCCATGTACAGATCCATCTGTTTCGAAGAGTAGATATCCAGCTGTTTGTAGGGGTTTACAGACACCAGCAGAGTTCCAATATAGGTCTATCAATAGAGTAAAAGAGAGTTTTAATAGTGTTTGAACATATGAATTATACCACATTGTCAGTGCCAAAAATAGTGATTTTCGGTTTGTGTTACATTATCTCAATTCAAAACCATTATTTTTCGGCAAGAAGATGCTACAACCATGTATAATTTGAAAAAACTTTTCCAGACGCACATAGATGAGGTCTCCATCAAAGCGTTTCTTCAGGTTGTTGTAGAAGGACGTCTCTGTAGTCTCATCTAGGAGGACAAAGTCTTGGAGGCCCACTCGGTCCCTGGCGATAAGGGCCCCTTCCATATCCAGCTGACGCTGGGCATACAGCAAATAACACAGCACTGTTAAAAAGGTAGCAGACTTGGGAGGAAAGTATGTTTTGCACTCCATCCGTGTGTCCGTCCATTACCAGCTAATCTCTGGCCCGGTCGCCCAGATGGTGCCAACAATCAACCTCTGCCCCAAATATTCCACAACAGCCTGTTATAGCCCCACCATGAGGCAAATTTTGTGTTAGTCTTAAAGGAGCATTCAGTGGTTTGGGTGTTTTTGAACTCCCTCTGGTCCCCCCCGGTAACAAGATGTGCACATGCACACACTCTTACTTTCGTGCGGCCAACAGTACATAACAGTACATACACCAAAAGGCCCACCACCACTTGATCCTGATGGGAGGAAGGCCCCTCTCATCCTGATTGGACGAAGGGTTTTCTCTGAAAGCCTAAACTGAAACTAGAGGTTTTTTTTTTTACCTCAGCGGCTCAGTGAAGAATCTGGTTACCACAATCTATAGTAGGAAGGATTAGCAAAAAAAAAAAAAATAAGAATTGAAATCTGAAGTGAAATCACTTACTATACCCTTAAAAGCTAATTTCTGGCCCTTACACATACTCCTATATGCCAACAATGAACCTCTGCAGGAAATATTCTGTAGATTAATGTAGATTACTCCTGGACATTTTGGTACATCATCTAATTCAGTATATAACACCTCCATAGTTTCCCACATTCAATCCTGATTAGCTAAGCTTGGCTTCCAAAGTTCGCACATTTGTCTGTCTCGAACAAAATAGCTATCCTACCCTCCTGGTGGAGACCAGCCCAGAAGGGCACTTTTTCTAGTATATTCCTATAATGATCTATTTTCTGGGTCACATGTTTTAAACCGTTTAGGTTGATGAATATAATTGAATGCCTCATTCCTTCCTTCAAAATTCAGATTTTCACTTGCTACATAACAAATGATATTCAAAATTCTCAGACATGTATTTTTATAAATGGGTCTGGGTGAGTGAATAGGTGGCACCATAGGGGAGAAACCGGTTGAGAAACCAGCAGAAAAAGCACAAACATGGTCCCTGTTATTTCTATTGAATAAGGGGGTCTAGAGGTCTTATGTGGCTTTGAGGCAAAGCCTGTGATTGTGCAGACGAGCAGACAGAAGCTAATGATCGCTACAGAGCACATGGGGATGTTGGCCTGCAGCCCACAGTTCAGAGCTGACACACTGACCAACACAACACACTGAGCGAGTTGGAATAGCGGGAGAAAGCAGCGGCACCTTTAAGAGGCATATACTAGTGGGAAAAATTCCACCAGTCTCTTTTGCATTCTCAACACCAACACTTGGACCAAAGGTTTTCACTGCTTTTGTTGGTTTTGTGTCCTCTCTCTCTCTTCCCCCCCTTTTGGAAGCAGAAGTCCTTTGATTCTCAACTCTCTGTAAAAACATTAAAAAAAGATAATCCATTGGATCTAATTGACACAAAGCCCTTAGCACCCCACCCCTCCTTCGCCCCCTCCCTCCCCCACAGCCCTCATTTCTTCTGAGAAAGGCCGAGTGTTTTTTGTCCTGTAAATACCACGGAGCAGAGACAAA
The DNA here is from genome assembly GCA_039105355.1 of Benthosema pterotum. Lineage (NCBI taxonomy): Eukaryota > Metazoa > Chordata > Actinopteri > Myctophiformes > Myctophidae > Benthosema > Benthosema pterotum. Next base: position 33,482,184 of record CM076972.1, on the reverse strand, counting down.
AAAGACGTTTTTAAAATGCAGTCTACAATCCATTACACATATTCCCCCTGCATATCCATTCAGTAATTATTCATTAGAAAACATTTAACGTCACAGTGAATTTCACACTGGGCAGTCGAAATACAATAGAGGAGATTTGGCCTATTTTGGGGTGAGGAGGAGGCGCTGGTTGGTTGTACAGAGGAAGGGTGAGGGCAAAAGAGGGGAGGAAGGGGGGCAGTATTTGTCTGATCTGAGAACCTCTGAAACGGGGCCGTCTTGAGACAACGGGACAGACTAAATAGTGCAGTAACGGTCTGTGCCCCGCTGCTTGCTGTGACACTCATTTAGAGTGCCCTGAGGGCGAACAATAGGGGCTTGTTCTAAGCAATCCTGTGCTGTAATTTGGACTTCATTACTTTGCTCACACAGGGCCCCATGGAAGGACAGGGGAGGTTGGTCGGATGAGAGTTTTTTTTCTTTCCCACCTGTCAGCCTCCTACCCCCATGCTCTCACCCCTCTCCCTAACAATGCCCCTCACCCCGTGTCCCCACCAGTAACCCTCACCCGACCCCCTTCCCATAGCCCCACCCCGCTTTAAGCCAATGAGACAGGTGAACAATATCATTGAAGGGACCCTATTTGAGACGTCAGAATCAATCTGGCAATGTGATGGTAGTGGTGATGGTTTGGGGTATCTGTGACACCCCCTTTCTTCATGGGAACACTTTTCCTGAGGCAGTGCAAGCAGACAATATGCAGGGACAGTGGGACTATAGTGATCTGCCATACAGTATTACAAATGATACTAATGTTTTGTTTTGAATATACTGTAGTTAACTTAATACAAGAGTTTACAGCAGAGCAGGTAGTTTTTGCAAAGCTATAGTATATGAAGCATGCAATGGTGTGTTATGGTCTGGCAGAGAAACTACACTGCTTGCCATAGATATTGTGACGAGCAAATGACCACATAGGCGGATCACAAAATAACTTAACAATTACACGTCTCAAACTTTAAGGGTTTTATCTAAAAGAAGAAATCCAAGAAGGCTGTATTCTATTCTGTTGTTAATTGAACACTTAAAAAAGTCAAATCACATGGACAGCAGACATGATTACGCAATGTACCCAAATAATCCATTGTCAGATCGGGTGAAATGCCTTTGTAAGCTCAGAGCACAACCGATTGTATTTTAATTAAGAGATGGTCCCTCATCGTGGTCTAGAGTGTCAGTGTTGCTGGAGGCTGTGTGACCTCATCGCTGTGCGAGGGGAAGACAGCAGGGTAAGAGGAAGGGAGGGGAAGCTGCAGGAGACACATGGAAGTGAGCTGACACTCAACTCCACAGCAGCAGCCTAAGCCTGTAAGAGTAAGTTTATCTCTAGGGTTATGTCTTACACTTTGACCCCATGTTGGCAATATCACTTAATGGCCCTAACATATTTTCACATCCTGGCTTCCAACTCAATCATAAGCACACTGGCTGCGATTCAATGCCACCCAAGTGAATCCCCACTGAATTATCTCTCCAGCAAGGTATAAATTCATATTTGTGTCACTGCGTGACACTTTTACTGCCAGAGCAATTGTAATAATCCAAATGAATGAATGTGTTCACCTAGACAGCAAATATTAGTTTCCAACTTTCAAATGAATTAAAATCAGAATCATACCTGCATGGTGAATGCTGTGTCAGTCCTCAGGATATACACTTGAGTAGAATTCAAACTGGCAAAAAAAATAATTGTTTCCTTGAAAAGTTATAGACTATGCCTCCCTCCCATGTCAGCATCCACAGAGACAATCTCTGTACCTGTAAATAACAGAATATGATAGGTAGTTGGCAAAAATCCACGTTAATAAAAAAAAAGAAAGAAAGAGAATAATTTATTTCCTTCTTCGATGTGTTGCCATAGTCATGGTTGTTCATTCATTCACATGGCATGGCACTACAAGGGATGATCCTGCCGTGTGGAGGCCTGGAGTCTCTCTTCCACACCATCCTGACCCAGACTCAGGGCACTGTGGGCCAGGTGGTTAATCATTCATGCAGTGGGGGGGTGGAGGGACAAGGAGATCTTATTCAGTGCTTACCTGGGTATATACTGCTCTCTTGAGTGTAACATAAAGATGCAGAAACAAGATCCAATGGAGACCAGCTCAACCATGCATCTTGGCTACTATTGCCCCCTTCTCATTCTTTCTCTGGTTCTGGCTAACATTACATTCCAACTCCCCAACTCTCCCTTTTGAAATACTCTCGGTCTGGTTACTGATCTTTGATTAGATTGGTTCATTGACGCTCTGTGTCTCTGTAAAAGGCAGTTGGACCAATGCTAAGCAAATTATATGGCTCAGAAGGAAAGGTTGATCAGAGCAGTGATTAAGAACTTGGTTCTGCACAATTACCAGAAAATACAATGATGCCATTTTGCATTGTCTATGATGTATGTTGGTTTGGATATAGTGGTTCAAATGAAGTAGAGTTGTATTCACGTAGTGTAGAGGTTGGTGTACATGGTTTTAAAAACAAATAATTTATTTCTATTTGTGTCAGTCACAACTTTGATGAGGGTTGCATTTTGTGGCTGTTTGAATCCGAAGAAAACCATGTGATGTGATTATGACTTTCATCTTCAAACAAAATGTATTATCTTGCATGCTACTCTTAAGGTAAACTTAGGCTCAAGCTCATTTAGAATTGCCGTGTGGGAGCAGTAAATGGTTGTCCGTAACCTGGTAACCTACAGCAGCAAACACATACAGGTGTCTATTTTCTGTGGCCTGATGACCTAAATTGCCCTTATGCAGCCAAACACTTCCTGGTTGTGCTGGCAGTAAGGGATCCTTCCTGTCGGCAGACTCCCATTCACTGTGCATGTATTGGTTGTGATTTTGTATGAATAAAGTTCACTTCCTTAATTTCATTTGATAATACCATTTCCTAGTTCTTCATAGTTTGTTTTATTTGTGGTGTGCTATTGACATGATCACATGAGTTAGAAATGTCTAAAATCTTCAGTTAAAATCATGAGTACTTCATGGATTTCTCCAAGTGTTGCCATGTCCGCTTTTTATAAGCAACCTTTTTCAGTAAATCTGCTTGCAAGTAATGACAGTTTACTAGGTAGATTTTTAAGGCTTGTTCCATATCTGTGATTCTGCTCAAATGAACAATGAGTCAAAGAGCCCCCATGTTCCATGCATCTGTGCACACAGATCCCCATCTGTATTTTTTTTGTGCCAAGCCAGGTTTTTATTTTTCATCTGTATAAAACAAGAATTATTTTGGAAAATATCAAATCTATCAGATCACAGTGGCACACTTTGAGCTTTTAGATCTGCTATTCTCAAGTAGCTGCCAATATATAGTCTTAGAGTATAATGCATAGTATGTAATGTACAGTAGATGTATAGCTCATGATTGACTGATTGCTTATCTCTCTCACACAATCTGGCAACACCGGAGCAAGTGCATTGTTCCAGATTGTGTGAGAGAAATAAGCAACCATGGTCTATGACATGGGGTTTCAACTGATTGTGAACCAGGGACCACCAACCTGACTTAGAATCAACACGGGGACCACCACAGTTACCCTAAATCCATTCTGTTACTTCATTCAACCTAGAGAGAAAATATCCGCACTCACATATAGTTCACGAGTTGTTTTTTTTATTTCATTTCAGAGTTTCATAGAGAAATGAAATAAAAGAAAACTCATGAACTATATGCGAGTGCGGATATTTTCTCTCTACATTGATCTGCAAGAATCTGCACCCATCAGCCATTGAGAATACAAGTTGGACTCTGAGTAGAGTGCGCCTACCTAACGATATACAGTAGCCTAATGATAGTGTAGACATATGGCATTATTATTCCCACAGTGATGTAAGCTAATTATGATAAAATCAGGCAAACTTTCTTGAGATTCTAACACCCATTTCTGTGGATTTTCTTATCCTCAATCAGACTTTCAGTAACTGACAAGGTTGGCATGCTTACTGTACTGCACAAAGCTTTAGTGTGCTGTTCTATGGAAGAAAAAATTGAATACCTTTCAGGACCACAAGTGGTCCATGGAACACCAATTGAAAATACCTGGACCTGGACTATGAAAACCAAATGAGCTACTATATAATTACTCTTTAAGACTTTCTTTAAGGCTCTTTAAGACAAGAACTTGAGATTTGTTTTTCATCTGGGGTTTGTGATCCAGGGACATGGGATCCTTTATGAAAATGTTTGAGGAGAATCACGGGTTTAAGCAACATTAGGGAACGGGCTTAAATAAAACATGCAGCTAGTAACTACCATTATTTTCAAGCAACTTTACTGAAAAGGCTTGCTTATAAAAAGTGGATATGGCAACACATGGATACATCCATGAAAAACTCCCGGTTTTAACTGAAGATTTTAGACATTTCCTACTCATGTGATCATGTCAATAGCACACCACAAATAATACAAACTATGAAGAACTAGGAAATGGTATTATCAAATGAAATAGTGTGGTTTAAGGAAGTGAACTTTATTCCTACAAATTCACAACCAATACATGCAAAGTGAATGGGAGTCTGCCAACAGGAAGGATCCCTTACTGCCAGCACAACCAGGAAGTGTTTGGCTGCATAAGGACCTAAATTGAGCGAAATATCATGTTTCTCTCAATTTAGTGTCGTAAGAAATGTTTTCAGTGAGATGGTCGGACATAATGGATGGTCAGTTCAGTGTTCAAACCATTTGAATTATTCACTCTCTACTCTCCAGAAAAGTTGTCAAGGTTACCTCTGCCCTGACCCCGCCTCTTCCTTTACCCACTAGTCCAGCAATGCTTGTCCAATCTTAACAAGCTTTGTGCTACCCACTGGGCTCTGATTCAGCACGAGACCCGGCAAATCCAATTACACAGGAGTCAGAGAGGTTGATTTTCGCATTATAGATTCCATGCTGAGAATGAGAGCTGATGTGATAACACTCACATCACACCATTACTGCCCAATTTATCTTGTATTTTCCTTCTTGTTGCTCTCTCTTTCATCTTCATCTGTCTATTTCTCATTCTCTCTCTTGATTCTCTCTTCACACAATTCTCACTTTCCGCAATGATTCTTTCTTTTTCCCTGTTCTCCGCTTTCTCCTTCTTTCATTGTCCATTATTCTAATTTTCCAGGGCAGCATAACAAAGGACTGGGCCTCCATCACATCAGTTACATCTATTAAAATAGGTCAGTAGTAAGGTTACTTCACACTGCACGTTGGATGCCATTTTTACTTCCACAGTATTATCTTTCTCAACAAACAAATAAAATACCACATATAAGATACCACTTTTTTGACAATCTACTGTCCACAACCATTCCCAGTTTTCAGCCTAGACATATAAAGGTAACACATCTTCCAGCTCTGGGGCGTGTGTTCTCGAAAGATGGCAAATTGTTTCTGAGAGTCGTTGCGAAACATAGCGGAAGCATGAGCCAAGATTCCACATATGGTATGTCATAGAGCGGATGTTCAGGTCTGACAAGTCCCGGAAAAAATGCACTGTGATTGGCCAGAAGTCACTTGAGTGGCAGCATGGCGCAGCATGTCTTCCACAATTCTGCCATGTTTCCTCTTCAGAGTGTAAATTCTTCTGCCCTCTCATTGACACACATTGCTTCTGTGAACTGCAGCAGCCAATGAGCCATCTACTTTAGAGTGGTGCTAGCCACTTCATTACCCAGATATGTGTGCCCATATGTATGTTTGTCCAGAGCCTTAAAGTATAGACAGTTCTGACAGAGGCAGAAAACAGCCCAGTCACATGGTTCATGTATGCAAGCATCCAATAAATTATGGGCCCCTGGGCTGCCACCAGTCAAAGGTCCCCACTAAACCAGAGCTTTTTTCTTCCAATTCACCTACATGTCAGCAAAGAATTGTTTTAAAATAATAAATGGAAGGAATAACTATTAAGACAAAATAAATGCAAAATGTTTAAACACATGATGCTGAGCTTGACCATCTTCGCGGTCACTCAGGTTCAAGCTCAAGGCCTCCCCTAGCTCAGGGGCCCCTAGGCCTGGACCCAACAGCCCTGTTGGATAATTCTTCCCTGGTGCATCCAATTCATTCCTTAAACTTCTGTTGTCCCTATTGGCCTATATAAGTCTATGTAGAAGGGCCATTTCTTTTGACCACCATACTCTGACTTATGGTGCGTTATCCTGGCCAGGCAGGGGTGGAAAGGAACTTGTGGGAATAATGTGTTCCTTCCACGCACTACGTCCAGCTGGGCAAATTCTCATCTGTCAAGTGAAAAGAAGGAGCATGGACTCCTCATACATAGAAGGAAGCATGGTGTCAGTCTGCTGCCTAGGATTACGGTTTTTATGCAAAATTGTGAGATAAAAAGTTAAAAATCACTCCTGTATAAATTGATGTATGCCATCGAACTGGCCCCACGAAGTAAGCAAAGTTGCAAAGAGTAAGAGAGCAAACTCTCTTACTCTATCGCTCTGGTCTGTCCAGAAATGGTATTGTTTGACCTTCAAGTAGTGTCACCAGGGCCGGATTTAGCCAGCCCAGTAGGGTGAGCTAGAAGAATATATATTTTCGTACAAGAATTATGTGAAAGTGCAGTTCATTTAAACTCTGACAATGTACAAACTGAACCAAATGGACCCCAGTTACAGATGCATAAGGGTCCATTCTGTTCCAAGTTATCATTTAGCTGGGGATCCCCCGGAACTCCCTCGAGGACCCCTGGGTGTCCACGGACCACACTTTGATATAATAAAGGGGATCAAACGCAGCAAATTCTGTCTGTGGGAGAGAGATGCTGTATCTGTCTCTCCCATTATCTTCTTTTGATCCTAGCTACTTACCAGTCTCCGCCTCATCAGCCATGCCCATACAAACCTGCTATCACTTCTACAATCAACTCTCCTCCCTATATAACCAAACTCTTTCCACACACACTCTTTTGCCATTACATACTCTCTGTTCCTCTGATGTTCTGTGTTATTCTTGTGCCTGAGACATTCTGTGTTGGACCCAATTGTTCATTGAAAGGTTTGCTTTTGGACATTGTTTACTCCTATTGTGTTTTGGATTGGTTTTTGGACCTCCTGGATTGTTGCTCTAAAGAGCTCAGCATTTTGGACTTCCTGCCTTCCTATTTTGCAGTTACAGTTCTGTGTATGCTTAATTGCTTAAATAAACACCTATTGAACATATTTGATTGTGACTTCTGCATCTTGGTTCTATTCTCTGCAAACCATAACAGTAGGCCTATATTTTGTGTTGTCTATGACACTGTTAATGCGCTTTTCAATGCTTTGTCAGCTGCAGCCTGCACAGTTCCTAGTACTCATATTGTGTGATGATTGAATATTCATTGCACAGTTTCCTCAGAGCTTTCATTTTAAGTGAAATGGACCCAACACAGTATGTGTTCATTGTTTGGTCTAAAAATGCTGCCCAGCGTTTTATATTGAAGAGAAAAAGACCACTGACTGGTTTGGTAGGAGGCATGTTTGTGTAGACCCTGCCCTCCCAAGATCTGGCCTTAAGTCTCACTGTTAAAGGGATGTTTCACTTTCCAAAAAAAAACCCAAAAACCTTTTGGTCATTGGTTATGTGAGTGGTGCGGGCACAAGTGAAGCGATCGGTGTGCTTTCGGTCGTTCCTCAGGGCACTCTGTTTGGCTGGTTTTGGTGATGTAATTGTGACATAGCTAGTTATAGCTAGCCACTCGTGAGTATTGGAGTATATAGGCCATAGCCTACTTGTGCGTGACACAAGTTTGCAGAGTGCTGATCTAGTTTTATCATCTACTCAGGCTTATGTGAACACCCCAGACAGTTTATAAGTTGGCTTGATTTAGTATTTGATATTCATTGTAGCACTTCCACCCCTTTCTTGTACATACCCATTATAATTAACTTAAAACTTCATTCCATGAAGTCAATCAATAACCATGATGGATTAAACAAAAAACACCTAGTCTTTTTTCTGGTGACTCCTATGTGAGGGGTTGTTAATTTTAATTTACTGTTCATTTTTTAAAATATTTTGGAAAATGTTGCAGCCTCTGCGCCACATCAATGAGCAAAAAAATAAAATAAAACAATTTTAAAAATAAATGATAACAGTAAACGAGAAAGCACAGCCCCCTCATGTATTAAGACTTTGTATGGGAAAGGGGTGGGGAAGCAGAAATTAAAATCAAATATTTAAATACTGAATCGAGTAACTTACAAACTGTTAATTCGCATGAGCCTATAAAATTATCAAACTTTTTTGAAAGTGAAATATTCCTTAATTAATAGGTCTTCATCAGGTGATGCCTGATGAAGACCTGAACAGGTCGAAACGTCGCTGCCTGTAACCCTTGTCGCTAAATAAAGCCTGGAGCACTTTAAAGTGAGTTGCGAGCCCCTTCTCTCTTTTTATGTGTAAGTGTCCCACAGTCAGACTTAGAGGCAGTCCAGCATGGAAAGGTCTCCACAATGGACAGTGTAGTATAGAAACTGATCAACCTGTGTTCTGATTCTTTTCAAGCAACTGGTAAAACTTGCGGAACTATAAGTGCACAGAAATTTAAACAACTTGACTTGGGGATGTTTTCAGTCATGTCCTTCTGGGGAACTAGGTGCCTGCTGTGCCACATAATGGGTCAGTGGAGGAATCTGATTGTTTCTTGGATGGTGGGTTGCTTGCACTGGATCAGCTGTGAAAGAGCAGAACCTTTGCCACACGTTGACCCTTTCGGTCAGTTAAAGGGGCTGTCCTCCCCAAAGAACAGACTAAATGGTCTTGACCTATAGGTCACTCAAAGTTCAACACCACACTGACCTCTAACCTTTTTGGATCAGGGTTTCTGTGATCCTTCAATGAAATATTGTAACAAACAGTTATAACCTTCATATATACAGTAAGGTCTGGTCCATCTGAGTACTGTTATACTCTATATAAGTCTTGAGTAATGAGTTTAATCCTCTGCCTGATTAACCTTTGACAATTAACAGAGCAGCTCAAAGTCTTTAGGACAATTCCTATCCTATCAGGATAAAAGAACTTCATCAGAGAAACAAAGGCTCTGGCAGAACACTGGTGCTGCACCTTGGCTAAGCATGGCTGACAGCAGTTTCCTATCTGTGGCCAGGAGGTCGCTTTGGGTGACATGTCGTTCTGGGTGGGAGGGCACACACAGAGTAGATTAGGGGGTGAAGTGACCTCATTCTCAGACAGAGGAGGCCATATGTGTTTTAGTAAACACTTTGTACAAGACAAAAACATACCACAAACATTGATCCTCCCTCATACTGCAATTCCATTGTTTGCTGAACTCCTGGACATGTCTGTGATGCTGAGCTGTGGGCAGTCCTCCTCTGCTGTCCAGGTTGATACCCTTTACATAGCCTACATAAATGCAGAGAATTGAAAAACAGGTGCTATATTTGTATCACTGTCCAGCAATACCACAGTTTAAATTTAATATATACAGTAGGTATTTTGTTATTAGGTCTGTTAGTATTCATTATTATCTTCACCCCCCATCCCAATTGTTATGTTCGCCTAAAAATAGCCCTACTTGAAATAGGTTGAATATGCACTGGTAGGTCATGTACTGATTAAGAATTGGCCTAAATCTGAATTAGAACACGCATAAGAAACGGGCTCTAGGACCTACCGCATCTGGTTCTTGGGGATGGTCTTATTTTTGTCCGTTACATTCATGCATGTAATCATTGATTGTGCCATTGTGACAGGGCGGTTTACCATCTGTAGTGTCCCTTGAGGTTGACACTGCTGTCATAGGCTCTTTCCCCACAGACTTCAAGGAATTTCACTTTAATTTCCGGTTGCCAACTTTATACAAAAATAATAACTAAAATAATCTTGTTTTAGGCTGTTATTATATCCCCATTCGTCGTGCACTAGTACTATCTCAGTGAATTAAACATGGCACGGTGTTGCTTGTAAACGTAGAGGTTGTCTTAATTCAGCCTATAGTTAGACTAGTAGTTTCCCTAATAGCCATGGTACAAATCTTCCCTCAGGCATAAACCATAGGTAGGCTATAGACAAGTCTTCTTGACAAGTGTTAGCTGTTGTCGCTTTGCCATGTCAGGCTCTTGAGTCTTGCAGCTCCCCCATCCCTCCCTCCTCCCCCACTGCCCTCCCTACGCGCCACCTCGCTTCTTTTTCCCACTGCTGAGCGGAGCGAGACGCGGGTGCAGCGGCGGGAAGCAAATTATCTACACAAGCACTTCCCTAAAAAGAAAAAAAAGTTCACATTCATTTCACACACAGACGCCACAAGTAGCTAGTCGAGTAGCGACTCACATATCTGACAGAGGGACCCCCACTACTTGGAATGAAGCTACGCAGTCTGCAGGAACACTGACTGTGGAAGAAATGGATAACGTCTGTTGTAGCAGGCTATGTTTCGTTTAGTTTTTAGTTATTTCCTTTATTTGTCGTTCCAAAATTGCTGGAACTTTTAAGTAGTTTTTTAAGGCAATATTTGGATTAGGGTGCCTGTGTTACCACATTATTCAAGCCGTGCAACTTGGTCGGCCTGATTTTTTTTTTATTCTAGTAGGAGACAAGCACCTGCAGGACAACTCATGCAAGAGATAATCTATGGTTACCTAGTCGGCCCATGTGACCTGCAGTCGAATATATAGGATAGTGATGGAAAATGACCAAACGGATGGATGGAAAAATAACCCCACTTTGAGTGAGCTTTGTAGCTGTGAACGTCTGGACTGGATTACATTGCAGAAGATCATCACAGACACAGAGTGAACAAATCAAGAACCACAAAAGGCCACTGCGAACTGCGACGCTTTTTGTATTAAGCCTACGATAGCCTACTAGATGTGAATTAGCCTACTATAAATGCGGATGAGTAAAAAAAAAAAAAGTTTATTTTTTAAGCCTGTATCCACCTGCAGCAGCACCGCAGCAGCATTGCAGTTCCACTACAGCAGCAGCTGTCAAAGTGCTGTTGGGACCCTCCCTGCATGCTCCTTGTATTGAGCGACTGTCTGGAAGTGGGCAGGCTACTGCGCATGACAGAGTGCTGGACAGCTCCAGAGAGGGAAATTTAAAAACGGTTTTGGTGAATCAAGTGTAGCAGCAGTCAAAATACAGTACAGGGGCACGCGAACGGCTCACCCTTTCTTCAATATCATCTACGACAGGTGATATGTTGTTTTTTTCTCTTTCATATTTCTGTGATGGTACTCTTATGGTAATTAACACAGGGGTATTGTAATTGCATAATGATTTAGGGCTGGGAAGAATTTATGAATACTTGCTCTTCAGCCATTGTCATTTTAACCTGAGTGAACTGAACGCAATTATTATTTTGAATGCATCTGTTGATGCATATTTTATTAATCCAAGTTACAGCAGGCTTTGTATCCTGTATATAGAAACCTAAATGGCATAATTCTAAGGGACCGATAAGCATTCATACTACATCCTATTAAGCAATGCTGAAACAACCATAACTACTAACTAACTAATAATAGACATTATAGTAATGATGTCTATTATTATAAATATAGTCTACCAAATTGTGCTTGTTAAGATATGCTACTATAATACTATAATTAAATATATAATACTATAATTGTATGTTCAGTGTGTTTACCATATATTTATTGTGGTCACACAGCTTGCAGTCACAATGCGTTACAGCATCATGGTGCATTATTTTGATCAATGTTTCAGCAACAAAATGTCTTCTTCAGAGTATCTCATTTTGTTCCCGAAATGTAATGTATGGTCATTGTATTTTTATGAATGCTATTACATCAAGTGAATGATCTTTTTTGTTGTTGTTGTTCTTTTGCTTGTCGCTATAAATAACTTTGAGACTATGTCTAGAAACGTACTATGTAAATTCATTTGGTATCATTATAAAAATGAATTACGACTATGAGCTTCGCAACCTTTTTTCAAACCTGTCTCAGAGACAGGTTTGAAAAAGATGCCTCCCATGGTCAGCATTAAATCTCGTTATTGATGTGCGCTAGCAAAACCCTGTCATATACAGGCTATTCATTTCAGTTGTACCTCTCATTGAAGGAATGACCTTAACTGTTTTACATTTTCTTGATTTCAAAGGTATCATAAATAAATAAGAAATGATAGAAGCTGGGATTTCAACCAGGATGTCAGGAATAATTGAGAATGCGGGGCATCACCCATCTCCTCAAGACTATAGGTAAGTCTCTTGTTATTGGACTTTGGAACATTATTAAAATATATGTTGGCCCAAAACCGGACTGAATTACTGTGCCTGCATATCTTCAAACACACTCAGGATTAAAACAGACCAGAATACAAAAGAAAAAGGCATATTTATGGTAATCAAATTCCAAAAAAGGTGTTTCCAAAAGTGTCATGGAACAAATTGTGTAACCTCACAATGTTAAATCTAAAGGTAGATAGACAGCTCTTTTTGTGTGCAGGGGGTTGCATGAAAAAAGGAGAAAGAAAAAGACTGCAGAATAAATGATTTTCAGTCTGAATGGATCTGTCAGAAACCATCAGCTCTGTTTACACTCCCGCTGTCGGCACACGGAGAGCCTGAGCCTCTTGGGCTGCCGGCTCGGGAGAGAGGGGGCTCTCTGGGTCACCAGTATGAAGAAGTGGTTCCCAATTAGAAAAGGAGGGACAGAGAAAGGGAGAAGGAGGGTGTGTGTGTGTGTGTGTGTGTGTGTGCGTGTGTGTGTGTGTGTGTGTGTGTGTGTGTGTGTGTGTGTGTGTGTGTGTGTGTGTGTGTGTGTGTGTGCGTGTGTGCGTGTGTGTGTGTGTGTGTGTGTGTGTGTGTGTGTGTGTGTGTGTGTGTGTTTGCGCGTGCGTGTGTGTGTGGTGCGTGGAGAAGAAGGAGGAGGTGCAATATTTTAGTGTTGTTGAAACTCTGGGAAAACTTCTGACTGGATCTGGCGAGACAGACATGCGTTGCATCATTGAGCAATTTCCTTGCCGTAGGTTTGGGCATTGGAGGAGTGTACCCGCAAGCTGTCTATCAAACTATCAAAAACATCTTGCGTCATTGTAGTATTGTCTTTTGCCATGCGGGACATTTATACATGGTCCTATCAAACAAGATAGTAGTCTCCTTCTTAAGTGATAAAAAACAATTAGTTGCTTTTAATAGTAAAACAAAACACATTTGGTTCAATTCATAGAATATCCACCAACATTCTACAACGTAAAATGTATATTCCATCATTAAAAAATAGTATTAGAGAGAGAGAGAGAGAGAGAGAGAGAGAGAGAGAGAGAGAGAGAGAGAGAGAGAGAGAGAGAGAGAGAGAGAGAGAGAGAGAGAGAGAGAGAGAGCCAATAATAACAACTAAAAATCTCTCACTATAGTAATTTGTCATTTGTTTATGGACATGTGCTGATTCCTGGCTGCAATGATGTCATTTATTTTGGATGGTAGAGGGAGTAAGCACCGAGCGCCTGACCCCCCCCAACAACACAGACACCCCCTCTGGTCCAGAGGCTCTGTTGGTTCCCCCTTAGGGGGATGGGGAGCGAGAAGGGGGATGGGTTGGGGCCAGTGGAGATGGAGGCTGGAAAGGGACAGGGAAGCAGATGGCATCCTATTTGTCCCTCTTGTGTGAGGCCTGTCATTCCAACAGATTAATGCAAGGGCTGGTTAAGGAGAAAAACGGTAGAGACAATCAAGGAAGGGTCTGGGGAAGACAATGGAGACACGTGCCACTGGGCAGATTTGTCGTTTGGGACACAATAGGTGATCATTTTTCAATAGACAAGGCCAACTGTTGCAGGCAACATGTGCTGCTGTCCCATGTTTCAAACGATCCCCCTAGGCTGTTTACTTATGATTCAGCCAATGGTTACAACGGGACCATGGTCACCTGACACAGGGTAGATTTCTTTATTTGGGATTTTGTGTATATGCGTGCGTGTGTGGGGGGGTGGAGGGTGTGTGTGTGCGTGTGCTACCACACTGTCCAGAGACCCATAAAATAACTGAATAGTGTGTGTGTTGTCATAGCGACCCCAATTACTAAACCCCTCTACAGTAAAGTGTGTGCAGAGGACTGGAGAGCATTCAAGAGGATTCCCGTCTTTTCTTTATTTTTCTTTGAGCCCCGCTGCTTAAGTAATGAGTAGGAGATGATCAGACCTGATCCCACATTTACCTATCTTCTTAGCACTGTTATTTCTATTTTTGTAATACTTATATTATATATAAGTATTGATTGCTTCGGAAATTATCCTTACAGACACAATTGAATTACATGACAAAATGTTTAATTTAACAGGAGTAAAAAGCATTTTGAACAAAAACAAAAGTCAATAGATTTAAAAACCTATATGTATATATTTACTGTAACATCAATATAACGCCCTGCGTTGTTGATGTATACTGTTTCTGTGTAACAACACTTAATCTTCTTATGGCAAATCTTGGCATGGCACGGCTAATACATGGCTCAATTGAGACGCTTTCACCTCTACTTTGCTAGCTTTGGGCTCATTACAGTGGCTTTGACTGTGAATAACAAAATGCTCTGTGAAGTGTTTAGATTTAAATTCCACTTGTAGTCTGTGTCTAAGCTGTTGGCTGCCAACCCCTCCCACCCTTCCTACACACCCCACCCCATCCAGGCTTCTGACCACAGACCCCTCCCAGCTGAGAGACGAGGACCTCCCAGGGGACCTGCAGTCTCTGTCATGGCTCACCTCCGTGGATGTCCCCCGGCTGCAGCAGATGGTTGATAGTCGGGGCCACAGTAACGGGCCCTCGCAGGGAAGCCTGTTGGAGCAACAGACAGGTGAGGATGACATGATATGGCCATACAGTGTAATGTAACAAATAGTATAACACAAGGAACATAGCAAATAACAAAAACAGATATAGCCTGATATAGTATAGGCAGAGCTGTCCATAGACAAAAGAAGAAAAAAAAATCTTTGCAGTTAGCAAAAGCTGAAATAAACTAATATAAGATAAAATATCTAATAAAAATATATCTTACAGCTCAGCTGAACAATATCACCATGACTGGAGGACAAGGCTCAATGATCCATCTCCAGAGCAACATGCAGCACAGCCCCCTAGGAATCAACGTCATCAATGCCCATAGTGGAAGTGTGAGTTGCAACAGCCCTACAATTTTTCAAATGGATTTTGTACAATAACGTTTGACTTTAACATTTTTTGGGGTGATTTCCACAGATGTCTCCATATTCCATGAATGGGCAGCCCTCCCCAGGATACCAATGTTCTACCTCAGCCTACCAGCCGACACCCCAACAAGTGTTCTCTTTAACTCAAGCTGGACAACAGGTACCTTAGATGGCTTGCCTTTACTTTGAAGCACTTGATGTTGCTGCCTTATTGCTTCTATAATCTTAAATCAGCATAGAGAATGCCTATCAATTGTCTTTATTTCTTTTCTCCAAGTGTTCACCTGCTGGACTTTATAGCAATGTCTCTTTCAACAACCAAAGTTTATTCACGCAACCTCGTCTGGCTCCACAAAACCAAGATCTGCAGCCCAAATCATTCCCCAAACCAATCTACTCCTATAGGTGAGTCTTAACAATCCTCAAAATATATTATGAATACATTCCATGAAGGATAAATGGCATAACAATCATTAATCTTTCCTGGTGTATTTCCTTCAGCTGTTTGATTGCGATGGCTCTGAAGAACAGCAAAACAGGCAGTCTCCCCGTCAGTGAGATCTATAGCTTTATGAAGGAACATTTTCCTTATTTTAAGGTAAAATAATAATAATAATAATACATCACTATTGCTGTACTCACAAAACAAGCAAGATGATTTCATGTCATTAAAATATCTGTCTTTCTTTTCATTGTAGACTGCACCAGATGGATGGAAGAATTCAGTCAGGCATAACCTATCGCTTAACAAATGCTTTGAGAAAGTGGAGAACAAGATGAGTGGCTCATCCCGAAAGGGATGTCTATGGGCACTGAACCCTGCCAAGATTGACAAGATGGAGGAAGAGATGCAGAAGTGGAAACGCAAGGACCTTCCAGCAATCCGTCGCAGCATGGCTAACCCTGGTTAGAATTCAATTTTTTATGTATTCTGGTCTTGCGCCCAAACAAACAATGCATCATAAAGTTCAGCTATCCATCCACAAGGCAATTGCGAAATTACATAATGAAAACACAGCATCTAGACAATGGTTGTCTGTCAGTTTGATAGATCTACTGTTACATTTTTCCTTGCAGATGAGTTGGACAAACTGATCACAGACCGCCCAGAGAACTGCAGACGCAAGGCTATGGAACCAGCTATGACACGAGTGCCCAACTGCCCAACTGGCCTTCCCCTGTCAGTCCCAAGCCAGATGCAGCCCCAGCCTATGGTGACTCTGTCCCTACAGTGCCTACCCATGCACCAACATCATCACCTTCAAGCCCAACTCCAGGCTCAGGCTCGCCTGGCCCCTTTGTCTCCAGCCCCTGCCCAGACTCCTCCGCTCCACACAGTAGCTGACCATTCCCATAGCCCTCTTGCCCAGCAGCCTAGCAAGCAGCCGCACGATTTCTACAGTCTCCATGGTGACGCAAACACAGAGGTGGATGCATTGGACCCCAGTATCATGGACTTTGCTCTACAAGGTGTGGTCTTTTCTCAGTTTTACAAAGTAAATTTGATTGCAGTTTGTTGGTGGAATGTTTGCTAAATTACAAATCATCTCATAAATCTGACACATCCATACTGTTTTCCTGAGTCGAGGTTCAGACACTTACCTGTGCTATTGTCTCCTCAGGTAATCTATGGGAGGAGATGAAGGATGATAGCTTTAACCTGGATGCACTGGGCACCTTCAGTAACTCACCTCTTCGCCTATCAGACTGTGACCTGGGAACAATGAATCTTCCTCCTGCTTCCAGTGCAGGAAGCCTGCCTCTTTCGGATGTACAAGTGACAGGCCTCTACACTACCTACACGGCCCTGGACACCCTGTCCACTCAGTACATGGGCACACCAACCAACAGCAAGCCCATTGCCCTGCTTTAAAACCAGATGAAAAAATGCGTGCGGAGCTTAACTATGGCCCATTGCGAACATTTTCTGTTTTTTAAGAATCAAAATGATTCCGATATCTATGGATATGCATGGATGTCCACAAAGGAAGTCTGAATTCCAAGCCTGGCATTTGTTGTACCAGTATAATATAAATGACTGGAGTGGATAGTGTTATCTGGATAACAGCGAATCCAGGAAGTATCAGGGGAAAGGTAAAAAAAACAAAAACAAAATCTGTTAAATCATACCTGTAGTTAGAGCTCAAGATGATAAAAAAAAGATACCGGGTATGTGAAAAAACTTTGCCAAGCGAAGTCTAAGTCAAATAACCTGTGGTGAGGATTACGATCAAGATGCTATCCACCAACCTTTATACCATTCATTCTGTGTATACAGATCCTGTCATTTCTGTAGATTCTTGTCCATTGTCTTGTTTTGTGCTAGACAGAATTTCTGTGATGTTTTATTTATATTTATAAAAGGTAAGGCAGCTAGAGGAGTGATTCTATCAAATGTTTTACTGTATATATTTGAATGTTAATCTCTATTTACACAGAAAAGCTTTCTTTCAACTGCATTTACCCACTTCTTCCAAATTGCAAAAGTGTGCCAATACTTTACTTTGTGTGTGAGTTGTTAACTAGCATCTCCTGATTATACACATTTCACTCTGTGATTAACATTTGTGAATATCAGGATGTACATTATGTTCAATGACTTGCCCATAATAAAAAACTAAATGGGTAAAAAAAAAAGAGAGAAAATATTTCTTTTGCCAACAATAGATCGGAATCATATTTATTAACAAGCAGCTTATTCAGTTGAAATACAGTAGAGCTGAGATTTTGTATACATTACTAATATTTTTGGTTTACATTCTTGGCGTCAAACTCTATACTTAAATGTACAATTCAAAAATAGACAAAATATTCTAAGACACGATGTGGAAAACCTCTCCCAGCTTAGATACTGTATCATTTAACAGTTTCTAACAAACTTGGCAAACATGAGCAAATTGAAATTAAAGGCCATTGGGGGGGGGACTATGCAGTCCATTGTCAAAAATTAAATTAAATTAATTGAAAAATGACAACAGCAAACACTGGACAAGTACATAGACAATGATTTTACTTGTCACAATATCTAAACACAATACTGTTACAATGATTTAACACAAATGAAATGTCACAACTAACTTTCTAGTTATAGCTCTGGGAACAACAGTTTCACAATGACTTATCACAATGCAGTCCTTAAACCAACAGAGTTAAGATATTACAAAATTAAATATTTAATTTCTCCTCTGTTTAGTCTTTTAGTTGTTGGCTACATCAAATATACCGTTTCACCAACAATTAAAAAAAGTACCCACCTATGAAAACTGTGTTACACTAGTCAAAGACAGCATTTAACTAGCAATAAGAAGTTGTACACAATACTGATAAGGCACATTTACCTCCGGACATTGAGTATCTTTATTATATGACGACATTGGAGTATGTACACATGTAACCATTTCAATGCTGTAGGATAGACTGTACCCCCACACAACTACTGCTTATTCATGGGCTGCAGTCTGCACTGTAGGTGTAGTCTGTATGAGTCATAATGTCATGTACATTGGTAATTGTGAAAACATTTGTGCGCAATTTGTAGCCCTTATTATCCTGAGTTTTATTTATTTATTATAAATTATTTCAGTTTTTTGGCATACATTGTAGTGTATTACGGTACAAAAAAAAAAGAAAATCAGGTAACACTTCAACTGCTAGCTGCAGGCTAAAGTCTAAATTCTCATTTGGTCTGTCAGTTTAACTTGTGCTGTCCATAGTTGCAAGCAGATGAGAGATCTTTGCCCGCTGGGATGGAGAGATGTTTTGGCTCATGTGAATGATGCAGTCCATGGCTACCTCAGGGTTGTCCTCCACCAGGCTGTGATACAAATGACAATTAGACAAAATAATAATAACAATTTAACATTATATATATATTTTTCCCATTCCATATCGCTACCTTGGTCTATCGATAAATATGTGTATTCTCTGTGTTCCTATGAACATTTGCCAGAGTATCTCTGTGTTTATTTATAGCCACAGTAATACGTGTGTGTGTGTGTGTGTGTGTGTGTGTGTGTGTGTGTGTGTGTGTGTGTGTGTGTGTGTGTGTGTGTGTGTGTGTGTGTGTGTGTGTGTGTGTGTGTGTGTGTGTGTGTGTGTGTGTGTGTGTGTGTGTGTGTACCTGCGGATATGTTTCAAAGTGTAGTCCCTTTTCAGGTACTTGATGTTCTCACGGATGGCTGATCGTGTGCCATCCTCTTTTGATAAATGCTTTTCAAGCCATTCTACAACAGCTTGATTACTGTCCCAAAGGTAGGCCTGAGTGACAAAAACAGCAACAAAGTGGATGGATAAGGCTAAAAATAGAAATGAGCAATACGGCAAAACTTCAACAAATCAGCATTGATTCCTAGATGCATAACAAGTAAATCTGGTCTTCTGATTAATGTTCAACTTTGTACACACAATGTCTACGTAATATATAAGACATAATTAACTATGAAATTAACTTTCTTTCAAATATGAATTATTACATTTAAAAGGTGAAAAAACATAAATAAGTGATCTCATCTTCAGCACAGGATAGGTTGCTGTCTCAATACCTCTATTCTATTTTTAACATACCTTTACAGTTCCCTCTGTTTCCACAAACCAACGTCGCAGCATGGACTGCATGTGTCCATCACTGAGGTCTTTGTTGGCCTGGAGAATCTCACACTTCACCACCTGCTCCAACAGGAGGCGCCGCAGTCGCCAGTAGAAGAAGCTCCGCACATTCTTCCACTCCAAAATGTCCTATGGAATAGACAAAAATGTTTGCTGATTGCAATCATAAACATGCATTGTATTGACTGTGCCCTAATGATGTAACACTCACAGTGATGACCCCCTTTTCTTGCATCCTCCCTGGCGTGTCATGGAGATCCACAAATTGCACTGCCACCTGATGGTAGATGGGCAGCAGGAACTCCTCTCTAGCCTTCAGCTTGATTTCCAGCTCTTTTCGCTGTTTGTCTGATAGTTCAGGGGTAGCTAACCATAACAGAAGAGTTTAACATTATTATAAATAAGATTATGAGCATGATATTGATGATAACCAAGTTTGTGATAAATAAGACACAAAGAAATAGAGGTCTACCTAGTTGTTCAGACAGATGGGCATAGTCTGAATCCAGCCTTCTCATGGACTTCAGCAGGTCCTTCCTCCTGAATTTGATCTCCACAGTGCCCTCAGCCTCCAGCACTCCACCTCTGGACAGAACACGGCAGCAGCAGGTACAGAGACACAAAAATAGAGGCAGGTTATTCACCAGTTCAGATTCCTCATTGTTGTTCTGTGGACCAACCGGAGATAAGATTCAGTTTTAATCATTGTCAAAGAGACTGTTTGATGCACCTGCTCTCCCTGTCAGCATAGAGCTCCATGCACAGAGGATTGATGGTGGGGTCAATCACCACCCAGGAGCCTCCTCTCAACTCTGCGTACGGTGGGATGTACACAAGCACAGGCTGTCTGAACTCGCGAAGGCCATCTACAATATAGGCCCCGAACTTCAGCACTTGGTCATACATGTCTGGAAAAGACATGGGACAAAAGTGTTATGCTAATATGATAGACAGACAGTGAGAGATGAAAAGGCTCTTTTCTGAATGCATTTCTGCAAAAAAACACATGAAAGGTATATAACTGAAAACAATTGCTGATGCAAAATATGTCAGCGATTCAGTTTGGTTTTATTCCGTACCCTTCATGCCTCCTGAGAAACCCCTCCAGTTGGCAAACACCATGAGAGGCAGATGCTCGCGGTTGAAGTCACAAATAGCCTGGGCTGTTTTGAATGCAGAGTCTGGGAACCACACCTGGCCAGCCTGCTGCAGGAGCTGAGACAAGACACAACATATGAGCACTGTTATAACCTCATGGAATTACTCACTTATGAAATGTGACATACTGTAGAAGTGGAAATTTCTTACTTTAGCCTCTGAGTCCAAGTTGGCTGGATCCGCCGGGACAGTGAGCTCCACAGTGCGCGTTTCCACAGCAATAACACCGAGGGGAATTCCTCCTAATCTGCATTTATTAATAAATTACATGACAAGCTATTACAGCCACTAATGAAATTGGTTGGATTTATTCATTAGCTACTTAAGCCACATTTTATACTTGTCATATGGTGGTGGTGTATGTGCACTACGTAACTCAATATATTACATAATATATTACCAAAATGCAGTAACTTGTAATATAAATATATTACTTAACAAAAACAATCTAATATATTATACTTTTCTTTCTGCATTACTGCATTACTTTCAATATTACTTTCTGTCAATCTGTCTCGTTGAAAATGTTCTTGTGAAATTTTCTTGACAACTGCAGAAGTTAAATAATTACTTATTTTCTATCATTTGTCATCAAATTATTTATTCAGGAGGACGTTTTTTCAAGTTGGTAGTAGGTATGCCACTGGCCTACACAATATTTGATTAATAGTGACACTAAATATTTAATGATATATTTTGCACAACATTTTTCTTTTAAGTAATATGTAATAGTAATATAAATATATTACACTTGCTCAGACAGCAATATTGTAATACAATATATTGCTTTAAAATGAAGGTAATAAGTAATAAGTAATACATTAACAAGGTATAGTAATATTCCCAACACTGGTCATATGGTGGTGGTGTACTGTGAAAATAGCACATCTATAAAACATGTATGTATAGACAGTATAGAGACAAAATCTTTGCGTGAAAGTGGTAAATAAAAGGGGATATCTAATGCTTGGCATATCTGTGTATAAATGAACTTACCGAGCTCTGCCCACAACCACAGTCTGAGCCCAAGAGTCCATGATCTCCATGAAGGAGCCGTGGTCAAAGAATCCACTCTGCCAGGATCCTTTCACAGCTAAACACACAAATTGAGATTGGTCAATAAATGGTGATCAATGTTAATAGATTATCATTAGGGGCTTTTAGTCAAGGTAAGCCAAAGCACTCACTAGGGTGTGGCCTCCCAGCCAGCATCCAGCGAGGGTCATAAGGAGCTTTTGTGGGGGTGAATTCTATATCCCTGTCCACTGGATCTTTAGGTGTTATAATGGGAACAGGGGACTGCTTGTTCTGTAAGGATAAGAGCAACATTGATTGTATGAGAACTCCATGCTTGGTACAGTGAGTTGTGTATAGAATACTGGTAGGAAAATTAACATTCACCTTTGGCATATAGGAGAGCCACTTGAGAATGTTGAAGACACCTTCAAAGTCATCCGGCACAGTGATGTGACTGACTCCATTATTGTGCATGATCTGCACTCCTCCCAGCTGGTTGTTGGATGTATAGACCTCCCGTCCAAGAACCTGCACAGAAACAAGGAAAATGTATCGTCAAGGTCAATCAAGCACAGCGTTGTACTGAGCAACAGCATGGAATCTGCATTTGACCATTTTGATCCGAAAAGGGGGTGATTTTTCATGCAACAGCGAGGAGCATTCAGCTTCACAAACCTTGTTGAGGGCTCCTGCTCCAGTGAGGATTATATGAGAGTTCTCCACCTGGATGACCCTCTGCCCCAGGCGGACTAGATAGGCTCCAATCCCAATGGCACGGCATGTCACCTGAAAGGGAATTAAACGACTTACGTAGTACCACAGATTGAGGGGGAACTATATAGTAGAGTAACGGATTGGAGGTGGACAGATAGGAACTGGGAGAAGCAGGGGATGACTTCTCACCATACTGATGGTGATAATCTCGTCATAGGCCTGAGAGGTCTCCCCAGCGATCATTCCAGAACCTCGCAGGTTCTCCACACCAAGCCCATCGTCCTTCCCAATGATGTCGGTAATGATGTACCTGGAACGTGTAATGGCAGATACAAAACCAATTATTTATGATTTGACAGGAACAAGAGCGCAAAGCCTTGCAACAATCGACAGTGGAGGGTTTATTTTACCTGGACTCTCCACCCTCCTCCACGTGGTGACAGTGAACCGCGTTAGTAGAGCTGATACGGGTGTAGTCCTGCGGTGTCAGGTATAGGTACTTGAAACCCTACAGATGAAAGGAGATAACATTAAAAGAACAAGCGTTAAGTGTCCATCATCTCAGACCAACCATTATCATTACTATTAATCATTTCAAATAGGGCTTCAGGTCATCAGAGCCAATCTGCATTGCTATTAATTTGTTACCATGAAATCACTAGCACACATATTAAAGTGGACATGAGCAGAAAAACCTGCTTTTCCCTTTGTTTTCATAAGTGATGAGTCATCTTGACATCACCTTGTAGGGGTCACCGGGGTCGATCCAGGCCACCTGGAACATGTGTCTGATTTCTTCGGCGAGGCCGATGCGTGCTCCGCTGTTGGCAGCGATGTAGATGCGGGGGATCCCCTCAGACCGAGCCAGCTCAGACGCCTTGAGGTAAAGCTCGTCTTCCCGAGGCCCAAAGGAGCCGATCATGTGAGTGATGTCGTTGCAGATGACGATGATGTCCCGCCCCTCAGGGTACTCTGGGGTCTTCATCTTCATCCTGAAGGCGACCATTCCCACCTGGTGAATGAGGATGGCACACATGTATAAAAGCTGTGGCTCCGACACATGGGGTTGCATCAGATTAAATATTTAACAGTCATTTAATCCGAAGTGAGGTGATATTATGATTAACATCTCACATCGTTGTCCCCGGGGAGGCGGTTCATCTGCACCAACCGACCATGGGAGTCCAAAACCAGCTCCGTGCACATCAGCACATCTTTAGGGTATTTGTCCCCTGGACCCCACAGCTTGAATAGCGCCTGAAAAACAAGAGCAGTTACTGTAAAACAGGTCTCAAAAAACAGTGGACTCAAAATAATCACGTCTAATTCAATCATTCTCCAGTACCTGTCTGAACATCTCTGGGAAATCGTAGATGTAAGTAGTGCCTAGACTCTGGGCCTGGAAGCGCTTGGACTGCAGGAGATCTTTGGTCACATATGGGGTGTTGATAATCATGCCATGCAGGAGACCCAGCCTGTCTCCATACGACTGGAATATGATCTGAACAGAGAGGGAAATGAGTTTCCCTTCAGTAATTGTTATGTTTATATGAAATACTAAGTAGCATCAATATACCATTTCTCAAATACGTATATCCAGAAAACGTATGCACAAATCTAAATCACGCTTCAGTCCTATCATAGCCCTATTGACTTACACCATCAATCAATGAAATAGTTCAATTTACATCTGTGGCCTACTGGTAGAGTGCACAGACAATTTGGTGCCTAGCAGTTTGTGAGGTGAGGTAGTTGCAAACACACAAATAGGCACATAGAACGACCCTATTATGAACGGACTCTTGCAAAGCCATGCCATGTTACAGTATGTCTTCTAAAACACAAAACATTTACACTCAAAAACATTATCTTGATATATACTGTACTGTACAGTCAACAACCCAAAAATAGGTTCCTGTCTTTAGAGACAAAAAACCCAAAAGGCGTTCCCATGCTTAATGAGTTAACTGAACTACAACGTATACCACTGCTGCTACAGTATGTCAATGCACTGTATGTAGTGGGTGAACTTGGTCAGTGGCTTGTACCTGCCCACAACTGGGGTCAGTGACTTCCTTATACAGGCTGATGTCCAAGTAATAGCCAGATTCATTGGTGAGGAACAGACGGACGGGTATGGCATGCCCCGTTGGTGTGAGTCGAATATTGATCTTCAGTTCAGCCTGCAGGACCCGAAGCTTCCACAGCCGGCTGCCATAGCGCATCACCATGGAGCGCACAGACTCCTCTATCTGAAGGCCAGGAAGACAGAGGATGTGGATGAAAATAAAGAGAATGTCAACCAGGATCAGTTGTTGGAGAAAAATCGACTGTGATACAACCTGATGTATACTTAGTTGCGTGTCAGTGTTTTATACACTAAAGGCGTGTGCCCACTGTGCAACATGAGAATGTATGTGGTGTGTGACCCCACACACCCACCAATCACAACTCGGCCATTACGTAAGCTGTTATTGTGTTTAGCACAATGACCTTAGAAGGGTCCATAATGACAGTAGGGACAAAGTTGAGGAAGATGTGGTTGCAGTCTGTGCGGAAAGTGGTGTTACTGCGGGCAACTTCCAGTTCATCCATGGCTTCCAGCAGAAGACGTTCTCCCTCATTTTGCAGGTACTCAAAGGAGGCCTCCTGGTTGTGAAATACAAAGGTTTAAAAAAAACAAAAACAACAACAACAACATAACATAATTAACCTTCCCTTGATTTTTCCATAAAACAACCTCAGAGTCTAAAAGCCCCAATAGTGACCTCTACAGGCCGTGCTGCTTCTTGCACCCAAATCGACCTACCTATACAAGGCTATTGGAAAGCACAACTCTCTCAAACCTTTGTGATGAGGTCTGAGTGACGAATGATCGCTCGGATGAAGAAGCGGTAGTCTGTCACTTCAGAACCTGCCG
The DNA here is from genome assembly GCA_039105355.1 of Benthosema pterotum. Taxonomy (NCBI): domain Eukaryota; kingdom Metazoa; phylum Chordata; class Actinopteri; order Myctophiformes; family Myctophidae; genus Benthosema; species Benthosema pterotum. The sequence continues at coordinate 33,456,611 of CM076972.1, read as the reverse complement.
CTACGCGAGCAGCACCCAGATACAGGTGCATCTTGTGGTTGGCACAGGGAACAGCTGTCAGGTCAAAGTTCCTCATGCGGTTCAGCTCCAGCTGAAAGGCCAAGGCTGGTTCCAGGTTCCTATAGATACGGTCCTCCTGGAACTGTGGAAATGCACAGGCAGAGTCATGGGTTATAATCACACAACATTTCTGAACAAATACTGTATACTGCAGTTCTGACAAATTTTGAATTCTGTCATCAACATTATAGTCTACTACTGTTATCTCACCCCATCTCTGGCTCTGAAGGTGAAGAACTTGGGAAATTCTCTCTGTTTCAATCACAGTAAATACAGGGTTAGGACAAATCAACTATATATACACAGTATACATTTATACACCGTATATGCAATAACAAAGTTAGAATTATTTACCATGCGTCAATCTGGTGAAAAAAATAATCAAATCACGTGGCAGTATATTACGCTGCAGGCACTAACACACCGCTCAAACGGCCATACGCTTAAGCATGAAAATTGGATCAGTGCGGCAGCAGAATGTTTTGTCTCTCCAGATATCTGGTGCACCAGTAAACACTTGTGATAAGCCCCCTGTCTGTTCTTTATCTTGCTGTTAAACCCAGGGCCATGCCACACAGACTTAAGGCTTATACAGATCAAGATGTTTTGTACTGATAATGCCAGGTGACGTCTTATGTTTAAATTTTTATGTCTCACGAAAAAGTGGTCGACACTGTAATGTTTGAAGTACATTCAAAGTGTACAGACCCTACTCAAAATATGACAGTTGTGTGGTCTGCTCTGTAATCAGCACACTCCACAATGTGTATTACAGAACACAATTTCATAATTTGATATTAAACATTTGATCAAAAAGCCTTACCTTCTGTGCAAACAGAAATGTGATCCTCCTGATGCCATACTCAAAGAGGATTGCTTTCTGGGAGGAGGAAAGGCATTTTATGATCAATCATCAAAAAAATAAAATTCACTTGAGAAATATGAAGCATGTCACAATAATGCTAATAATTTACACTACACCTAAAATAGCTAATCTAAGAGCTAACAACATACAGTCATAAAACCAACTCTAGATCCTATGCTGACCTTGGACTGAGCATAGGCTGTCAGCGCTGTGACAAGCGCATCATCATCCTCTGTGTCTGCGGACTTTATGGACACATTAATGATGTGGATCGGGTTTTCTCTTGTGTTCTGTAGAAAATATACAATCATTATGTTACAAGGTAGGACAGTTTAGTTTACCATAGTTCAATTATTAGCATACATAAAATAGAAACAATATATATCAAAAGAAATCAAGTTATTGTGGAAGGGAAGAAACCAAGAGGCGTATTTGTAATCCAAAGCGTACATTAAAAGTTCAAAAGAACAATCGGACAGATCCAACCAAGGAGTCAGTGTCTTATTACTAATCCGATTGTACTTAAAAACCTACAAGAACTCCTCACCTTGAAGTTCTCCTCCTCATACAGGCCTGAGCTGGTGTCTGAAAACAGTGGGTTGTCCAGATCATCTGCAAAGCTTGAAAGTATCTCATCAAAGTTTCTGTAAAACATATTGTACAGCATACATTGTTTATATACATACCACATGTGTATATACTTATGAATATACTGTATAAATACTGTTTATTTTGAATTTTAATATTATTTATACTTGGCTATAACATTTTGAGAACCATATCAAGCAAAGTCGTTTTTTCAGAAAACCCCTGGTCTTAAAAACAAATAAAGTAGATATAATTATAGCCATTTTACCTTTTGAAGTCTTCAAAGCAGTGGAAGGCCACCATGGCTCCCATGCGTTGGCACGGTGGGGACAGGTGAGCCCCCTCTAGGAACAGTTCACTGCCCTGACGCCTCATCTCAAACTGGCCTGAGTTACTTGTTGGGACAGCAACCCTGGCATGGGGGAACAGGCCAAATGAGTGAGCCATAGGAGCTTCCTAACAGTGAAAGATAACTGCAGGCAGGACAGGTGTGCTTCAGCACGAAACACTCAGCTACAGCCATCAGAGAGCAGTGAAAGCGTTCTATGTCTATGCCTGCCTATTTGCAAAGCAACTTAATATTACCAATGAGCTTGTATCCAGTAATGTAATTGGAATAGGCATATTTTGATCGAATCATCTCACATGACAAAAAAAAACTGTTGTTCAAGCTTGCAATCGTTGTATTCTGTTTGATTGGGATTGATGGACAAATTACAAATCCAAATTTAACCTCGGAAAATACAGGCTCCCAAATTGAAACAAATCGCAGGTTTTAAGAGGAGCATGCCATGAATAAGACATGACCCCTCTCAAAAGCTAACCAATTACCGGAACATCGGAAATATATTCATAAAGATTCATATATATATATATAAAAAGACAAATTAGTAAAAACTTGTTAAGTGTCCTTTAGTAAATGTTTCATAGGAAGGAAGGAAGAGGTAACACTGTGCATTCAACATGCATTGCTGCGAGGCATACACAGACAGGTCAGCAGGCTTGGCTGTCTGGGAGGAGCTGTACCTGTTCAGAGTAGGGCTGCTCCCTCTGAAATAAGATGATTGACAGTGAATATTAACAACTTTGGCCTCAACCTCTACGCATTAGAATGCTTTGCACATTCAGGTTAATGTCTAATTGGGCCAAAGAATAATATACTTGAAAACATATTATTCTGCATTCCAAGTTAGCTCTAGGCAGTTAGGTATCTGGTTAAACGGCTCGCTCTATGCCTGTGCTACGTCTAATGATTATATGTGTTATGAATCATCAGGTTACAGTCATTAAAAATAAGGTGAGGGTTGAGGGGAAACTCTTAGTTAAAGTCCAAAACATCCTTTAGAAATGGCATACAGTGATACATTTGCACTTTTAAAACAATAATAATTGCTATTGATCATTTAGTGCAGGGGTTTTCAACCTTTTTCATCCCAGGGCCCACCATTTATTCAGCATTTGAGCCACGGACCACCAATTGAGGATATTTTTTAGACCCACAGACCCCAAAACTAAAGATTTCTTTTGCTTCTGTCCATGACCATTAATCTTCTAGTTGTGTAGATTTGGACTAATTCGCATGATGGATATTTCAACTCTTGAGAGTGTAAAAATGAAACCAAATGGACCCGCCAGGGTCCATTTGGTTTCATTTTTACGTTCTCAAGAGTTACATTTGGTTAAACAACTTAGCTGGGGACCACCTGGAACCCTCTCAAGGACCACTGGTGGTCCCCGGACCACCTGTTGAAAACCCCTGATTTAGTGGATCATGGGAAGCACATGGCTTTGCTCCAAAATTAAATAAAGATATTATATAATATCTTTTATGCGACTGTAAAAACTGAGTGTGTTATCATCAGTATTTATCTAATTGAGTCCATTTGCTGAAATTTCCCATGTAGTCAATGGCCTTTCTTTGAGTGAAATGGGAATCACAACGCAATAGGTGAATAATAACAGTGAATAATCCAGAAATAATATCATAAAACAAAAATTGAACCAATAAAAAGGCTTTCAAATTGAAATGTTTTGTATTGTGTATATTTGTGTTGTTTTCTTCTTGGTACCTGTTGGGGTGGGATGATGGCAACATAAACTGGAAGTCTACAGCACATGTCCCATCCCGCAATTGGTGATGCTGGAGACTGTTTAACTCGTAAGCAATGTACCCTCTGCGCACATATACCTGCAGAGAGATACTGTATGTTAAATCACATCGCCTGAATGTATTATGGAAGGGGTTTTCAACTGTTTGTGAACCAGGGACCACCGCCCTGACCAAAGATCAAACTGGGGATCACCACCCTGAATTACGTAAATCACGACCCTGACTAATAATCAACCTAGGTGGAAAGTTCCATTCTAATTCCATTCTCCATTCATCCAACCCCATTGATTAACTGATATACAGTAATGATAGAGTAGACAAATGATGACACAATTTACATGTTTAATTATGAGCACATTTCCTAAGAATGACGACTCATCAGGCAAGCATTCTTGACAATCTAACTCTAGCTTTATTGAGAATGTCCTAACCTCGACAAGACTGCTGAGTAATTGAAAACACTGATCTGCTTCCATGGAACATTATAAAAAATCATATGCAACACCTCCACGGACCACTAGTGGTCCATAGACCACTGTATTATGGCATAAACATTTCAGCATTGACAATTCTTACTATACCTCCAATGCAGCCATGCACACAACCCGATTAGTGTGGTAGAAGAAATTGGGAAGCACATCAAAAATGGAGGTCTCAGAGAGGATGAGTTTCTGTAAGAAAATAAAAGCAGCCATCATTTCATTGAGCCTCAACAATCTAAAGCGATAAGTAGCAATAAATGTTTCCTGTAAACTCTCCACAAACTAACCTTCAGGTTTTCTGGGCAAAACTGGTGTCCATACATGTCAATCGCAGACAAGAAGATGGACTCCACTTGGTTGTGTCTCAATTCATAGGATGGCAAATGAGAGGCAATCAACACCTACAGTATGGACACAAACATTATAGTGATATTAAAACTCACTCAGTAGTATGTTACTGCTAGTATCACACTTGTTATAAGTGTGCAGCCTTTTTCAAACGACAAACGGTGATCAGCAAAGGATACGTTTCGGATACAAAGATTAAAGATTGGACTCAATCAATTGCTGCGTTGTTCGAGTTTGGCACAGGGGACAGCAGGTAGGTGCATGGCGGCACTAAGTGTATATTAATATACTTAACTATAGGAACAGCATTCAAATATCTGACTGAGACCAAACCATACTCATGGCCTTACCTGTCTCGCCCGCAAGGCCACCTTGGAGTTCTCCACCTTGCTGAGCTGCGTGAGTTCATTTAGTATGGCCATCAACTCGTCTGCTAGCGTAGGATCTCTTCCACAAAGTCGGTCCTAAATATGTCAAGACATGTCAAGACACTACACAAATAAAAACGTTACTCAGCTATGTAAGTATCGACTGAGTGTTGACTGAACACTTACGATAAGCATCGTGACCAGGATGTTCTTCTTAGAGACCTGAGCGTGAGAGAAAATGCAGTCGAGCACATGTGTCATGTCGGGCTTGTACTGCTCTCTCAGGTTGATGACACACTTGTCGTAGTGAGCTGTTGAGCAGAGGGAAAATAGCACAAGCTTAGGAACATTCATCTTGGATATTTTCCCAAGTATCTTTTTATACAATTGTTCTTGCCATTATAAAATGTTATTGTTACAAAGGTATGATTATACAGTGTTATAATCAGTTGGACTATAAGTTGGACTATGAGTATGGGATGCATAGCAAATATTATCAATGATTTCATTTAATTCAATTGTAAGTTTAAATATTAACCTTGCTGAAATTGCGTTTCCACTTGTAAGTAGCGCTTTAGCAAGTCCATCACCACAGACTTCATATAGCCTCGGATTCCACTGCGGTACCTAAGACAAAGTCATTAGCCACAGCCTTTTAATTGATGAAATTAACTATGCCATCAGCGTGAATTACTGTTGGACAATTCAGTTGCCTTAAAAATGAATGAAAAAAGTACATAACCAGAAACTAACCTCTGCACCAGCTGCACAATGCTCTGAGTATTCATAAAGAACACCTCTCGATCAGCCTTCCTCTGCAGGGTGGCTGCATGGCTGTCCAAGATATTGGCAATCTGAAGCCAAGCAGGGGATAAAAACAAACATCAAAAACAAAACAATGATTTGTGATTCAGAAAGACACTGGTATACATGCAGAGAAACTTAAGTCAGATGTACTATAATGGACTTATGCATAATAATACATAAGTCCATTGCAGTCAATCATAGTGGAAAATATCACAGTGCGGTGCCCCCTGTGCAATGTTTTTTTTTATACTTGCAAAAGTGGTTTACATTTGGATTAGACATTACATTTTCGACAGTATTTCTTCAATATGAAAACCTCACCCTTTGGCTGGGGAACTGGCAGAGGACAGAGGTGATGTTGCTAGCATACTGTGCCATGACTTTACGGATGGCCTTCTCCACAGCAGGGGGGATGCGACCTGCCACACTGGTCATGATCTCCTGGAGCTCCAGCAGTGGGAGGGAGGGGTCCCTTAGCGTCGTCATCAGGGTATTCACCCACTGCTTCAGCTGCACAGAAAATGTATAACTTCCTTGTTTGGCTGACAAAGAAAGCAGAACTTATACAATCAAAAATCTTAAGGCTGTTGAAAATAACGAGTTAATTAGTTAAATTAATTTGTTGATTAATCTGATTAAAAATTGTAACGCAATTAACTCATGTGCACACTGACTCAACCCACTGAGCATTTTCTCATTGAAAACAATGGGTAAAGCATGGTTTTACGGAGACGTATAGCTGTGTGTCCCTGTAACCAGAGCCATCGAGTATAGCTCGAGAGTTACAAGCATTGGGGGTTTGTAGATCACCTATTTTGATAAATATTTAAGAAATAAACAGGTCTTCCCCGCCCCAGATTCTTTTTCTTTTGTAAACATTCATATCTGTAAAGGGAAACAGGCATATTTTGGACATAGTTTAAATTGTGATTAATCATGATTAAATTTATTTTGAAGCTGTGATTAATATGATTAAATTTTTTAATCATTCAACAGCCCTAATTACAACAGAAAGATACTGTCCTACTTACCTTGTTGCTAAAGTAGGGCTCAGCGAGGCAGTAACCGTCCATGACTTTAACCAGGTTCTCTAGCACACCGTGGAACACCTGGTGAAGCTTCTGCCCCATGATGGGCATTGTCGGCTGGGGTGGCAGCAGCGCATTATTAAGCTCCGCCTATGACCACAGAACACAACGGAAAAATATAAATAAGAGAATTCAGTACATGTTTTCTGGCATGGATAACATGTGGCATTAAATTAGTCTTTTCAAACTAGACCAGCCAGTGGATTTATACTGTATATTATTTTGGGGGAAAAAAACAAACAAACACAGGCTTTTACTGTATATTCACAATGGCTTTTATAGTTGACAAAACCAATATGAATTCCTGATTAATATCATTCATGTAAGCTACACACTACAGTTGGTGTTATGGAGGTAAACTTGCCAGATGGATACTGCTAGGATCATCCAGCTCCATACTGGCTACCACACAGCCAGGCTCCAGTACAGCCCCGGGTCTCTTTACAAAGTGGATGCAACCAGACTCGTGCACAGTCAGAGTCATTACCATCTTCATCACCTAAGTCAACAAAACAGAACAAGTCTATTGAAGCACATGGAAAGGAAACATGGTTGAAGATTTTCTTTTTTTTTACCAAACCATTTCTCATTCACCTCAATCTCTGCATAGGCGTATCCTGCTGAGACATGGCCTCCGTCCTCGACCATATACTGTAGCAGTTTACCAGCAGAGGGTGATCTCAGCTTTGTTGGATCCTTCTCCTTCTCGAAGACACACGTCTTGTTGCCAACAGTGATGCGGTAGCTGCACGGATCAGAATGGATCAGTGTGTGTGTGTGTGTGTGTGTACGTGCACTTCTCATAAACACAACCTTTACTTTGACCGCATTTTTAAAAGTGCGGATCCATCCAGTTTCTAGTAGACAGCCTCACCTGTCCACCTCTTCCTTCATGTAGGTGGTGTGGCTGCTGCCGTCATAGGAGAGCAGGAGGCCGCCGTCACTCAGCCTGTGGACGTCGATCTCTATGTCTGAACCGTTCATGATGATGACATAAGTTGTTGGAGACTGCCGAGCAACCTAATGGGACCACAGACACAGTCGAGAGGTTATTATTTTGAAAATAAAGTAACAGAACAGAACAGACTGGATGAGTTGGGAATTCTCAGGTACCTTCAGACAGAATTTGACCCCCTCATATATCAGGTCCACATTGACAGAGTTGAGCAGACTGTCCGCAGGTAGTACCTGGCCCCTAAATAGGTATAAAATCAGATACAGCTTTTAGGGAAAAGATCTACTGTAACGATCAAAGCACATAAAAGCGTCAAGGAGAATGTTCCTGACCTTTCCAGCGAGTGCAGGAAGTCAGACATGCTCTTTCTAAAATTGGCGTCAGCGACGTGCAATGCCCCGCAGACGATGCCCAGCATGGTATCTGGCCTCTCAGCCTACCGAAAGAGAAGTTGGCTCATGACATCACATAAAACCAAGAGACTAATAAATCATAAAGTTAAACTTTCTATCCCCTTTAAAAAAACATTTGCCTTAACTACTTACTTGCACTTTCTCTGCAATGAGATGATCCAGCCAACCAGTGTCGATGTCGTTGTTTCGAAAGCTTTCAGTCTCCAGCAACTTGATGAGGTATTCAACTGTGGTCCTGAAGTCTCCTCTGATGCACAGCTCTTTCATGGCAACCACCATGTTTCTGGAAAGAAAAAAAGCATAACAGCATAATCCATGTTGTCAAAAGCATTAAATAATGGCCCATATATTAGTCTAGCTCTATATATGAAGTCAGACAGTAAGTTTTTGTCATGGTCAGGTATTGCCTACAGTAATTGCCTTAGGTCCTATTTGCTCAAAATATACATTACAGTACATGCTCACAATAGCTACAATGAATCTAGAGTGACATTGTTGAAGCAACAGAACAATAATAAAGAAACTCACGAAATGGCTTCCTCACGGTTCTCCCCCCAAGAGAAGCAATGTCCAAACTGGGAGTCTGCAAACTCGTGTAGGCCACCTGTGGCTCCAACACTGAAGTAACCCCAAACATTCTTACTGCTCCGAAAGTTCAGCTCCTGGACTGTACCGGAGCTGGGCTTGAACCCCTGTAAGTGATGACCACAAGATCAGATCACTGAGATCAGAGCCATTACAAATAAATGTATATATTATAATAATTATTAACCTATTGTCAGGTATTTGGGTGCGAAAACTGTGGGACCAACCTCATCAGGGTTCTCACTGGTGATGCGAGCAGCTATTACATGCCCTCTTGGACATGGCATGCATTCTGGTGCTTCAAAGTTTATGGTGCTGTCGCCCCATGGGGCCTCTCCATAGAGCAAGCGGATGTCCTTAATCCTGTGGAGGGGAATTCCCATTGCAATCTAGCAGAGATGAAATGGTGAATTAAAATGAGGCAGTTGTGCAGCTCTACATGCACTGTCAGTTGAAGGAAGCATCGTGACATTTTTATTCCTATGGCGTCCTTTCGTACCCAGTAGGAGAAGTTACCTGTAACTGTGCAGCAGGCAAGTTAACGTCTGCTATCATCTCTGTGCAGGGATGTTCAACCTGCAGGCGTGGGTTCAGCTCCAGGAAGTGAAAGCTCCCATCTTCAGAGAAGAGGTACTCTACAGTTCCTGCACTCACATAGCCTACCATCTTTGCCAGTCGAACTGCATACTAGAACACAGAGGAGGCCAGATGTAAGAATATGAACAAGATCTGGGAACATCTTATTTTAAGTTTATTGAGGTTGCAGTGTGCACATTACATCTATTAAATAGCTCACCCGCTCCATCTGCTCAAACGTTGAGGAAGCTGCTATGGTAGCAGGAGCCTCTTCAATGATTTTCTGATGCCGTCTCTGGATAGAGCAATCTCGTCCAAACAGGGAGATAGCGCTGCCATACTGATCAGCCAAGATCTGGACCTCCAGGTGGCGGGCATGCTGGGCCAGCTGCATGATGAAGATGGGTGAGCCGGGCACCTCAGCCTGGACCTGCAGCCAAAGTGTAAGCCAAAGGGAACACAAAGCCACAGACCTTCAGGTCCACTCTCACCAAAATACAAACAAATGCCAAATGCTTAACTGAGAAGCAGCATTAAGATGACCTGCCTAAAGAATGACCTGCCTAAAGAAGACGAACCTGTCTAAAGAAGTTGGGAAAGTCATCAGCACACTCCACCTTCCGAATACCCTTCCCACCGCCGCCCGCAGAGGCCTTGATCACAACTGGATAACCAATTCTTTCAGCTCCCTGCATGGAAAAAGCACACAAGATGAAAACTTACAAAAACTTACAATGTATCGCTGAAGAAGATACTGTATATATAATATATAAGAATGGCTCAAGCCTGGATATCTTTGTTTATAATCCTTACCGCCAAACCCTCATCTACGTCAGACACGCAGCCTTGAGCGTAGACCTCTGGAGGAACACTGATTACATTGCCTTGTGTTTGGTCTTCTTCTGCCCAGTCCAACCTCACACCTGGAACACAAACAAAAGCATCAAGTTTACATACATCATTGTTGCGATCTGTATAATGCCTAATGTATGCTTCTTCAGCAGATGTAAATGCAGACAATGCATTGCATTCGCATCTTGTGTTGTGAGCTTGTAGATTGGCTATTTTCGGCATGCAACTCCAGTGTAAAAATAAGTATGGCTTTGCAAATAACGCCATGACACAAATGAGATAATGTGCTGAATAGTGCGCACCTGATCCGGTCCACGGCAATGTGGGAATGTCAGCACTCTGGGCCACGATGGAGGACGCCACTTTATCACCCAGAGCCCACATGGCCTTGCTGGACGGCCCTGAGAATGATTAGACAACAGGTTTAATCAAAGCAAATTAACAAATAAAAACAAGACGATATAGTGGCTTTTAATAGTGGAACATACAGTACCAATAAATGATATTTCTGCCTTGTTCAACAGCTCCGGCAGTTTGGGATTCTCCGAGGCATGCCCCCATCCAGCCCAGACGGCCTGTCAGAAGAGATAAACAGTTATTGACAGCTGTACAGGGTAAAGCAGGTTTACACGCTAGACACCAATCGAACAAAGACACGTCACATGTTAGTTGAAAGTAGGTTCTTACTAATACTCATAAAATGATGGACTATAGACAGATCATCTGTCCAGTACCAATGACCTCATCTGAGGATGATTCTACTCGTTCCTGCAAATTTCACCCAGTTAAAAAAAATGATCCCACAATTTTCTAACCCATTTTTTCGACCCGGTGTTAATGCCTAAACTAATTATTGGGACTACTCTGTTACCCTGGGACCTCATGCTTCCTCAATCACTCACTCAATGAGTGAGTGGACCTCTTCTGATCACTTGACCTGGTGGAGGGAGGGGGTAGGATGTAGCAAAGCATGTGGAAGGAACACGATATTCTAACCATTTTCCTTTCCCAACTGACCAGGGAGAGGCAGTATATAGACTGTTAATTATTGCATGTTTTCTTGTATGGGTATCTACCCCAGGGGACATGGGGGAGAACATGCAACTCCACACAGACAAAGGCTCTTTTGCCGACCCCACCTAGCATTGAGGCGGCATTCACTGTGATGTGACAACACAGCCGATTCTGATTATTTACGTATAACAGGAGTAGAAAAATGATGGGAGACAGACTGACATACCTGTACTGGAATTCTCTTGGCAATGTCCACTATTAGTTCCACATTGGCATAGTTGTTATTGTTTGGCCCACCAGGAACAGGCACATAATGGTCTGCCATTTTTATGTATTCTATAGGGAAAGAGAGACACTGATTCACTGAATTTGTTATGATCGGTACTGCAGGTCAATATTTAGCAAATACAGCTGAGTTTACTCAAACATGCTTGCTCTCTCGTGACCCACATACAGTACACAATATTTACATTTACAAATTACATTAAAAATGACCTGCGTTGGCTTTCAAGTCTTCAGGGGTAACCATGACGACAAAACGGATGGTCCTCTCATTGCGAAACATTTCATAGGACCAGCGACGAATGGAACGCATACATTTAACTGCTGCTATACCATTGTTGGCTATTAGTACCTATAACAGAGAAAAGGGAAATCATTGAATTTGGCTGAAGAAGACAGGGTTTTTTAGGTTGGGTATTTTACTTTCTACTCAGACAGCATCTACACTACAGTTATGACGCCCAGGTCTCTTACTTTTTCAATGACACGGTTGCCTCCAAAGCGAGTAACAAACTCGGCTGGTGAAGCAACAGTGAAGTCCCTCTGGAGATCCATTTTTCTATGTTCTCGTCCTTTCTTCACCAGATGCAGGCCAGACATGCTAGGCCTAGAGTAGGAGATTATAGGATGTCATCATCATTAATGACAGGATATCATTATATAAAAATAAATACATAGAAAAACTTCACAACATTAAGGCAAGATCAGAAATTAAGAGAGATATGTTATAAGACTGTTCTTGCTGTTCTGACAAAAAACCAACAATATTAAAATATATATAATGAAACTATAAGAGCTTAAAACCACCTTCAAGTAATAATCACATGCTGAGATCAGGCTTTTGCTCAAGCAGCAACAGTTCAAAAGTATGTTGTTCTTTAGTTTGCTCCAACTGAATGAACAAACTTTTTAACAGGGTTAAAATCACAGCTATGGAAGACGATACTATAGTGCACCACACCCAGTGACATATGATGATACAGCAACACACGATGATACAGTACATGCGTAAGCCTACATTAAGCTAAACTAACCTTCACATCATCTTACGTTGAATATATGCATCCATGATGTCAGATCCAAGAGTGAGTAAATGGCAGCAGAACCTGAGTGTCCGATATGTCTAGCCGACATCTAGGCTAATGAGCACTGGCCATATCTGTAGCAATACTTTGACACAGATATGAATGGCTAAACTACCACAAGAAAAACAGTAATGGAAATCAGCAGGGAAAGTCAAAGTTCAGTCTAGTCTGTACAGAGGACGATCCTAATTGGGGCTGCCAGTTCAGTCTTGCCTTATCTGAACAAACCTAGCTACTACTGTAATATGGTTATGGTTGAGTAATCTCTATGGGTAAGGTGGGTAGAGAGGGCCGAGTAATCCACAAGGACATAGTGCAGGGGTTTTCAACCTTTTTCATACCAGGGCCCACCATTTATTCAGCATTTTAGCCACGGACCACCATATGAAGTTGAGGACCTGTGAGGGTCCATTTGGTTTCATTTTAACGCTAACAAGAGTTACAGATCTATAAGGGTGCATTTGGTTACGAACGGTCCATCATTCAGCTGGGGACCACCTGGACTCCTCTCAGGGACCACTGGTGGTCTCCAGACCACCTAGACCACTATACCAGGGGTTGAAAACCCCTGGTATAGTGCAAGCCGGCAAAGCCACTCAGAGGCACTCTTGGTTGTGGAATCAAATTGAAAAATCAAGTACTTTCATGTACTTTGACTAATATTGCAATGACCATTATTAATCAACAATGTTTGTGATAATGGTTTTAGCTGAAATCATTGTTCAAACTGTCTTAATATCTTTGTTGCCCTTTGTGTTTATCTGTGTCATACAATGGCCTCTGTGTTGTTATTATATTATGAGGAGAAGCAACATGTTCCAAATTGTTTTTTTTTTCTGAATTACTTGCCATATTTTGCAAAATAATAAAAAATAAATAAATAACAATATTTGAACGTGCAGCCCCAGCTTACTGTTGTCAGCTAAACCCAATCAGAAATAAGGGATAACGCGCCAAGGCTAACCAGTGAGCTCTAAAATATTTGGGAAGAAATGTTATTTGGCTTGAATGTGAAACAATATAGTGGTTAAACACCCTATCCTTCATATTCATCCATATTCAGTGAATAAAAGAAACGAGCATAGATGTCTCCAGTCAGTCTGATAGCTATTGTTTTGATACCATCTTGTTATGGTTCAGCTTGACCTTGTGACAGCAAGTATGGTTTGAGACCTGCTCTGATGGCAGAAATAGTGTAACACGGAACTGGGTTTTATTATGCTATTCTACCCATGATATCATGTACATTACAGCATAACCATCAGTCCATCACCACCTAGAATATTGACTTGATTTTTATTACCTTATTAATTAATTGATCTAGATATATATCTTAGTCTATAGAATGTAAAGTGTGCACACGAGAGATGCAAATTGAGTGGCTTGCAAAGTAATAAACCATAGTTAATGTTGTTTTATGTAATCATAATCAGCCACTCCCAAACAAACTATGGAAGAGAAAAAAGAACTAACCTATCTTCAAAGCTCTACTAAGGTGCTTGAATCCAAGCACAAAACACAAGTAGTACCACGGTAGATATCACCCCAGGCATATACCTACTTCCTTTCAAAAGTCACTAATAAAAATCACTAAAACACCTCATGTTGCAACAGTATATTGTGGGTCAGCGACTTAATGATATGAACTTATATATCTAATATGATATTCTTTAGAGTATACTGTATGTTGTTCAATGAGTCCAGATTTATTTTATTTTCCCCAAAAATGTTTTATACTTTTTTTTGTAACTTTTAAAAAATCTTTATATTGCTCTGGATTTCAATAGCTGTCGAGTCAGGCTGAAATCTTGTCCAAATATGGAAATGCCTGACATCATACTGTGCTACTACACTCTTGATTTATAATCCAGAGTGACTTTTACTTGGTTCCCTTACGGATGCCATTATAAAAATACAAATAAATCACGAACATCTTTTTTTTCCAGAAAACAAAAGCTGTTAAGATACTCACTTAATGATCAAACATCTAAATAAACTGTTCAGATTCCTTTATGATAACACAACTAAGTCATTGCTGGAGAGAAACAGTTTTGAGCAGGGCGGGGGTTGGATTTCCTCAAAACCACACATGCAGCCCCCAGACGAGTTCTGCACAGTTACGTAACTATAGTATAGCCAAATTATCACCATGCATACAGTGTTACTACATAGAGTCCTCCTTAGCATCAAACAAAAACAGCGAAGAACAAACGGCTCATATGCTCAGTTTTCAAACTTCACCGTTTTGTTTTTGTATTATTTCTCGTCTGAACCGTGCAAAAAGTGGAGCAAGAGTTTCAAATAACAAAGAAAGATCTAATCACAGCACTAACCTCTTGAGATACTGAAACCAGTTGAGAACTGCATTGCCATCTCCCTCCATGACAGATTTTCATACCCATTAAATGAGCATGAAAATCTGCCTTTCGTAACTTTTAACAAAGGCAGTTTGCTAAAACAAAATATAGAATCAAAACAAAGAGAGCTTCCATGGGTCCCTTCTTCCCAAGCAGTCCCTCCCCTCTCCTCTCTCCCCTCCCATGTGTAAAGCAAAATATCCTGCTCCAGCAGATCCACATGGAAATGGAATGGAACGCTGTAAACAGACTGTATCAGGCTATGAAAACTTGCCAACAGCACGGCACGACCACATCAGGAAATCTAACCTCTGGCAAAACATCGGTTGGTCTTCACCAGTTGGACAAACAATCTGATTAAAGTTTCATGCAAAAAAGCCAAATCCTTCATGTGCAAGTTAAGATTATGAGCAACAGACAGTTTTCATTTTACACATTGGAGCAAGCTGAATGCATACATGACCACAAGCAACCTGATGTTCTTAATAATAAGGTGTATCAAAAGATTATTTTCCCAAACACAAACATGCAGATAAGGATAAGCCACTTTACCCCCCAAAATAAATAAAAACTCTTACCTTTCCGTACTGCTAATACAGACATGTCAAGTCAGCAACATTAAAACAGTGTGAAGTTCGTCACTTAGCTACCCACTACCTGAATATTCACCCAGTAACCCTGTCATTACTTTGGTTACAGAAAATAAGTGTATATATGATATGATAGCCTGTGGAGAGGTTTTGATAATGATTGCATATCATGGAACAGCGTTGTGTTCTGGACAGAGACCACAGTTTTCAAAGTCAAAGGCAGTCACTTGTTCCAATAATAGTGCAGGGCTGTGAGGCATGCGACAATAACACAGGTCAGCTGATCACAGGCAGCTTATGGGAGACAGGGCATTTGGGAGCACTATGACAACGTGGCTGCATGTCCCGATTATATCCGACAATGGACTGCTGAGCAACAACACACCCTACTGTCCCATTGAAGTAAGCACATCCCCCTCACACCAAGTGACCATGTCTCAAATTGAGCTATTTACTCAATTGCCACAGGTGCAACTTCTAGATTGGCCGCTACAATATCATCTCTAATCATGGATATTGCAAATCACAAAGTTCACTTTAAAGTAAGAAGCTTCTGTATGGGAAACTTTACCTTATTCCTGATGAGGTGGTGGTCTTTGACTGCAGTGGGACAGTGGAGCTGGTGGTTGGTTGCTGAGATGCTCCAGTTGGAGGTTTGGTGACCACGGTCTCCTCATCCGAGGAATTGTCCTCCGACGCTCCGATAATGAATTTGAGGGGTTGCCGTTTCACCGGGCCTGCGCTGGCCTTGGGCATGGTGACTTCAGGTGGGGCCTGGCAGGTATCAGCTGATGCTGCCAACTGTTCTGGCATAACCTCAGGAGCGGCATGTGATGGTGGAGTGTCCGGTGTTGACACACTTGTAGCTTGAGGACATTTCTCCTCACAGTCTTCTGAGGTAGATCTATATTGTTCTTTTGGAGAAGGGGTGGGCACCTCCACCTGGGTAGCTGGGGCACCACAGCCGGGAGATTCCTCTCCTTTTCCTGGCATTGTTACCGTTTTACTAGTCTTTCTCAGAAGCCACAATACCAGCAGGCTTAATCCCAAAACTACAACCAGGAGCATTCGCAGACATCCTCTTTAACCCTGCAATGAGAACGAAGTCAAGATTTTATGAGTCTGTGAGATAAGCGATAACATCAACCATTTCAGGGGGCCCCACTTGAAGATAATAAAGTAAGGCAATTCTTAGATTAGGCCAGTTCATTTCTGCTTGTTCTACACTGCGTACAAGGGGGTCGGGAGACCTTTGGATCTGGATCAGTGACAAGAGTTCAGAAGTCTCAGGTATAGGAATGCTAAGTAGACTAATAATACCCAAGAGCAGTGCATTATTATAGGCACATGCCAGGGTGCACGCCTTTGTAAACCCATACCCAAATACAGTTTATATTATGTACAAGCAAGGGAGGTAGTATGCCTTTCATGAAAGACTACCTATATTAAATCAATTCAATTATGACATTATACAATCAGAGGCAGATTGGAAACCTGTGTAGTCTATTTTGCATTGTAATGTCAGCAGATGAAGACAGTCTGTCAAAGTGCCTTCAGGACAGGCTATTCCAGTAAACAGTCTATGGACAGCTGACAAGAGGGCTGCAATATGGAGTAAAGGTCGACAAGGAGGGGGAGGAGAGTGATTGGGGGTTACAAGCATCCACCATCCATCCACAATAAATAGCTACACCATTTGAAAGCAGCCTAAGAAGACAAAAAAATAATTTGGGGAAAATGTGTGTTCTACGACCAGGAAAAAACACATATCACTCACACGCATCAAACTACCAGAAACAGGATATCTACAGTAGTCTACATGACTACATCTTATCTATATCTTGCAACAAAATGCAAAGAAAAGCTGCAAGGGCATAAACATGCCCTTGGAACTTCCCTATATTGCAGCACATTACAGCCCTACTTTACAGCAAACGACTTTTATAATCATAATGCATGCAGTACAAACAGGCACAACAAGTTACTTCCCATAAAGTATACTGTGGACTAATAACGTAAATATTATTCTTAATGTGCCGTTTATTAAATATCTTAAATAATCTATCTCCCAAACGAACTACTTAGTGCAACAGTTTTAGTTTATCTACAAAAATAAAGCAAACAAATAAATGTTAAGTTAAACACATTTTGAACTGCTGTAGCTGCTGTAGCTGACACACCAAGAGGAAGAATTGGAAGGCGTGTGTGAACTGTGAAGTATAACTAACCAAGTCCTCCGAGCGAAATAATCGTACTAATTTTGCAGGACATAATCGTCTTTTTGTATTACATTTGGCCCATATTACACACAATGCATAATAACGGTAACAGCTAGGCATGCATTCTGTGTTGTCTCCTTTCACTGATGCTTATTGGCAATACATTACATGCATAACATGAATAACGCCACTGCAATCCACTCACCAGCAACTTACTGATATTAAACGTCACTACGCTTTGTTGATGTTGAGTCAATATAGCCAGACGAGCTACCAACGAATGCTACGGAATTCTGATCTAAACCTAAACCGCCCCTCAATATGTTATCACTCTTTGTCCAATACAGTGTCCAATACAGGGACTGTTGTTGCGTTATCTGTAATTAACCTTTAAATCACGCCTCCCCGAACTTCATTGAAGGAACTAGGAACACATTGCTGTTTTCCTAATGTGTGCTGCAAATGCCAAAGCGTCCTACTACAAAAACAGCCTATGTGTAGTAATCGGAATGAGTGTGAATAATATCGCCACCATCGGTCAATGGTGATAGTAAACATGTGCACTACCCATGACCAAAATATGACGTTCGCCTTGTGACATGCAGAGAGGGAGGGGCCGAGAGGCCGAGGCATCTAGGAGAAGAGTTGAGACATTGAGGGGTCATAAGTTAGTCAATCAGTCAGCCAGTCAACGACAAAGGGCTTAATATAAGTTGTACTACTGTATTACTACGATACAATCTAAACAAACAGATTTAAGATAATTAAAACTGGGGTGTTCCCGGTCCAAATGTTGCTGTCCCCATTCTCAATAGAACTCTATGTAGACCACCATGGAACTGTCCGATAGGGACTGGCCCCATGAAGTGAACGGGGTTTGCGCAACTCTGTAGTCTACACTAAAGGCTCAGCGCCCAGGAAGCTAACTCATGATCTCGCGGCAACAGCAAGAGCGCGCCAAAGTAAGAACACAACAACAGTCTGGTTTTGGAGTCTGGCTCCGAGTCGCTGCTGTCAAATTGTAGTGTGTTGTGATATTACTTCTAAAAAACGAACACATGATAGTTAGGCTATAAACAACGGAGTATTTTCTCGTGGCGTAACTTGCAAGGCCACGATAAAAGATGGTGTTGCAAAACAGTGGAAGGTTTAAAGCTGACCGCGGACAACAAGGAGATTCAGAAAATCAACAGTAAGTTGTGTGTCAGGCACAGGCCCGTTTATAGTTTCATAATATAATACTAACACGATGTAGCCTAACATAGTGACATTGTTCACCAAGATACAGTATGAACATTAGCTCTAACGGTAACGAGACCACGTTCATGTAGGAGATGAGGTAATTTCAGTTCTTCTGATGAAATCTTTCAACCATATAGGGATGATGGGTCGGCCCTCAAGCGGCTGGAGAGCAGTCAGTTCACTGATGAAATGGACGCGCGCTTCGGGTTTGAAAGGATGAAGGAACCGGGGGAGAAGACAGGCTGGCTCATCAACATGCACCCTGTAGGTCCACACACACATCCTGAACCTGCACGTCAGTGGTTTTTAACCAGTGGTTCTTGACAAAGTTCCAGATGGTCTCACTCCTCAGTTCATGGAGAGTTGGCAACTAATTGGACCCTCATAGGTCTTTCACTCTTGAGTGTAACATTTTAAAATCGCAAGAGTTAAATGCTTGTGAAACATCTGCATTACTTAAAGAATACACTGACTACTCAATCAGAGAGAGACTAAACCTCATGAAATGATGGTCCATGATTTAAATGCAGAATATACGGTGGTCCAGTGGTCCTGATATAAAAATATTTTAAAACCATTGCTGTGTGTGCTGTGAAATATTATATTTCACAGCGCACACACAGCAATGGTTTGTGTCTTATATTCAGGCCAATAGGATATATTTCAAATATATCCTATTGGCCTGAATATAAGACATTTTTTCCCCCAATGGAAATATCCTTATTATATTTGGGGGCTATACTATTTGACATTCTTCAATATTCTTTTTCTGCATATGATTCTTGAAAAATGGGGATTGTCTTATAGCCAGAGTCCTCTTATATTCAGGAAGTACTTGCCACTTAACAACCAGTCAAACCAGAGTATTGACTTTCTCTGTGGAAGTAAAGGGACTCAAAATTGCATTTGCACAACCTATTTAATTTAGCATGTTGATTGTTCATGGTTCAGTATTACATGCTTTAACTCAGAGTGTACACATTTATCCAAATCAATGTAGTTATATTTGTGCACTCACTGTCAATAAATTGATTTCTATTTTGAGAAGCGAGCACCCAACATCATTAAATTCATTGTACTTTAAATTCATTCTACTTTCAGACAGAGATTCTGGATGATGATAAAAGAATGGTCAGTGCTGTGGATTATTATTTCATCCAGGAAGATGGAAGCAGGTTCAAGGTGAGGACACGATAATGTCGGCAAAAAGTTGCATTTGTTATATTGGATCATGAGTGACACCGCCACAGCTATGTAACAATGCATTGTTACATGCAACAGGATTTTATAGTATATTTACACATTTGTATTTGAATTGTATTTTTCCATTAGGTTGGCCTCCCATTTAAGCCATATTTTTACATAGCCACTAGAAAGGTATGTAGATTTCTTCTCTCTTCTTTTCTTCTTTATATTTTTTATTTGTGCATGTTTTTAAGAGGAAAACAAATACCAAACAAAAATAATTAATGCTCTGTACTTCCAATGCAGAACTGTGAAAGAGAAGTCATATCTTTCTTGTCCAAGAAGTTCCAAGGAAAAATAGCAAAGTTGGAAGCGGTTCCCAAGGAGGACCTAGACCTGGTGGGATATTTACTATTAACTCAATTCTAATTATCAAACGACTTTTCACATTACTGTGTGTGTGTGTGTGTGTGTGCGTGTGCGTGCACGCGCGTGCGTGTGCGCGAGCATGGCTCTGTGTTATCTATCCAAAAAACACCTAAAACTCCTTGGTGTGTTCTCTGCAGCCTAACCACCTGGTTGGACTGAAAAGAAATTACATCAAGCTGTATTTCACCACACTGGATGACCTGATGAAGGTCAAGCGTGAGATCTCTCCTGCTGTACGCAAGAACAAAGAGAGGGACCAGTCCAATGACACTTACACTTCAATGTTATCCAGGTACTGTCTGTTTGATGACGACGATTCCAAACTCCCATATGTGGAGTACAGACATGATTCCACATGTGTAATATAGTCGTTTTTAAACGTTCTATTGATTTATTTTATTTTAGGAAATTGCAGATTTACAAGCTCACAGCACTGCAATTTTTCCCATTATTCCCTGCTACTTGTATATTACCGTAATATGCCTACTATAAACTACCTGTAAAGTATATGCAATATCTGTACTTCAGCGCCCTGTCAGGTGGAAACGTGATGTCAGCGGATGAGGATGGGAGATCCAAGAAGATTTCAGATCAGATGGACAACATCATCGACATGAGAGAATATGACGTGCCTTACCATATGCGCCTGTCCATTGACCTCAAGATTCATGTGGTAAAACGGAGTATTACATGTATTACTTGGTGATCTAGAAATAGCTTTCCAGTGTTGCTTGTGTTCTTGCTAATTGTTGTTTGTTCCTCAGGCCCACTGGTACAATGTCCGATACAGGGGAAGCGCTTATCCACCAGAGATTGTACGCAGGGATGACCTTGTTGAGCGACCAGTATGCATCTTTTTTTTCTTACATAGAGTCTGACCTAATGGCTGCTATATCATTTTCTCCAAGTTCATGTTAGATTGTCTATAACCTGTCCTTGATTTGGGGGTTATTTTTGAGAGCCGCCCTACTGTATATACAGGTTTAATGTTTGTTTTTTAGTGTAATGTTTGTTTTAAAAATGCCATTCACAATGAAGATAAATTAATGTTTTGTCGCTAACACTAACCGTAATCCGTGTTTTCTCATGTGATTTGTCTTATTTTTTTAGGACCCTGTTGTTTTGGCTTATGACATCGAAACCACCAAACTTCCTCTAAAATTCCCAGATGCAGAGACTGATCAGATTATGATGATATCCTACATGATTGATGGGCAGGTATGTTTAACTTTAATTATAATAACTCCATTTTGCACTTGTTATATGTCTGTCATTGCATATAATCGCTCTAACATATTTTGTTTGTATAAAGGGCTTTCTGATAACAAACAGAGAGATCGTCTCTGAGGACATTGAAGATTTCGAATTCACCCCAAAGCCAGAATATGATGGACCTTTCACTGTGTTCAATGAGGTTGATGAGGT
The DNA here is from genome assembly GCA_039105355.1 of Benthosema pterotum. Lineage (NCBI taxonomy): Eukaryota > Metazoa > Chordata > Actinopteri > Myctophiformes > Myctophidae > Benthosema > Benthosema pterotum. The sequence goes on along the minus strand of CM076972.1, from coordinate 33,434,686 downwards.
AATCAGTGAAATTTGATTTGATAGAGCTGTAGTAGGAATCCTATTATGCCCAGAAATATTTAAATACAGTCTACACTCTAAAACTGTGTTTTCCTTTTGGCTGTAGGCAGCACTCATTCAGAGGTTTTTTGATCATGTTCTGGAAACCAAGCCAAACATTTTTGTAACTTACAATGGAGACTTCTTCGATTGGTAAGTTATTTCATACTTAACATGAACATTAACATGAAGTTGAATGTTTTCAATTGTTTATAGATGACACCACTGAATATTCCCCAAAACACTCCTGTTGTTCCTATCTTTCAAGGCCTTTTGTTGAGGCCAGGGCTGCCCATCATGGACTGAATATGCACAAGGAAATTGGTTTCCAGAAGGACAGCCAGGGAGAGTACAAGGCGAGTCAGGCCATCCACATGGACTGCCTAAGGTTTGTATGCCTGTGATAATGAACTTGCTATATTTGTCTAAAGTCAATCCGTAACTCATCATTATTTGTGTTTAGAAGTTATATGAATTGCTTCTTACCTGTGTCCCAGGTGGGTCAAGCGAGACAGCTACCTACCTGTGGGCAGCCATAACCTGAAAGCAGCTGCTAAGGCCAAGCTGAGTTATGACCCTGTTGAGCTGGACCCTGAGGAGATGTGCCGCATGGCCACAGAGGAACCACAGGTACAGACACAGTTCATTGACTGGATTGATGAGCGTGATGTGAATGGGTTTGCAGTCATCGCAGCTTGAACTGATCTTTTTATCTTCTTCCTATCAGACATTGGCCACCTACTCTGTGTCAGATGCTGTGGCCACATATTACCTCTACATGAAATATGTTCACCCCTTCATATTCGCGCTCTGCACCATCATTCCAATGGAGCCAGACGAGGTTGGTCTAATGTGCAATTCATAACAAAATAAATGACATTCTAGAAATTAATTCCACCACTTTATGTGTTTGATTTGTGCTTTTGCTTCGATGACTTAGGTGCTGCGTAAAGGTTCTGGAACCCTCTGTGAGGCCTTGCTCATGGTGCAGGCCTTCCATGCCAACATTGTCTTCCCCAACAAACAAGAGCAGGTTTTCAACAAGCTGACAGATGACGGTCATGTCTTGGACTCTGAGACCTATGTTGGGGGTCATGTGGAGGCTCTAGAGTCTGGAGTGTTCCGCAGTGACATACCATGTCGTTTTAAAATGGTACAGTCAATATTTTTCTTTTTTATTCTTTTTAATTATTTTGAGAACAGGCAGGTAATGACTTAGAATACGGCATCACAAAACTATTAGTCAATAGATAGTCGTATCATTTCAGTTATATTTTTGTGGGCAAAAAATGTTTTTTTGACTTGTCATTTGCTTTTATGTACAATTAAGCATTGTAAAACATCTTTCTCAATATGCTATATCTCAATATTCAATATGCTGTGTGTGTTACGCACATGCATGTGGATGTGTGCGTGCACATGTCTTAAGGAGTGTCCCCCGACTTGCCACTTGTATATGTCCCACTACAACACTGTTATACGCCATTCAATTCAGAGGGAAATAGGTCCCATATTAAGGTGGTTTAAGTCCTTCATAGTCCGTTCACTCATAATGGCTCAATATTACAGGTAAATGAGACGATCTCCCTGCTCTTTATTGGTTGCAATTCTGTATGTGATCATCAGACGATCATCAGTGATGTTTCTCTGCTGCATGTTGACAGAACCCAGCGGCATTTGACTTCCTGCTGAATAGAGTTGAGATGACAATGCGTCATGCGATTGAGGAAGAGGAGAAAGTGCCCTTGGAGCAGGTCACCAACTTCAACGAGGTCAGTAACAGTTGCATGATATGATTAATCTGTTCCTTAATTTTCACAAGTTGGCCTCAGAGTACATTACTATCACCTGATTTATTAAGTGTGTGATGCTATGTGTTAACTTACACCTTTTGGTCAGTGGTCATGCTGACCAAAGTTCTGAATGAGGGAAGGATGATCCTTCATGCATGGTCTGTTGTGGGAAGTGCAACAGGCCTAATGAAGAACACCAACTGTGCAGGTTAAAGAGGTAACTGGAATTTGTTTTCTCAGGTGTGTGAAGACATCAAGAAGAAGCTTATTTCCCTGAAGGAAGTACCAAACAGGATAGAATGCCCCCTCATCTACCATCTGGATGTCGGAGCAATGTACCCCAACATCATTCTGACCAACCGGCTGCAGGTAGACTAAAGTACACATTGTTAAAATGTTAGATTACATTCATAATAACACAATAAGGTCGTACAGAGTGCTTGCACTTATCTAATATATTGATTTATCAGTTACTGTGTTTTCCAGGCCTGGAAAAAGTATCGGAAATTTGTGTAAAAGTCTGTAGTTTTTTGTTTGTTTTTTCATAATACTGTGCAGGCATGGAAATATTGACAATTTGCAAAAACATGAATAAGAAAATGAACTGAACTGTTTGTTGTAATAACTGCCTGGCTGTGGTTTGCCTGTAGACTTGGAAGAAAGTGTCACTACTAATCCAAAGTCCCAATGCCCAATTATACATTTAATTTGTAGAGGTCACTATTTTATTTGTTTTTAGCAAGCCTTTGTCTTAGAAGCTCTATTTGTTAGAAGTCCAAAATGTGACTCTCTACCCCTGCAGCCATCTGCCATGGTTGATGAGGTGACCTGTGCTGCCTGTGACTTCAACAAGCCTGGTGCCAACTGTCAAAGGAAAATGACCTGGCAGTGGAGAGGGGAAATCAGTAAGCTGAATTAGTGATAAATAACATAACAAAGTAAATACAATTTAAAAGTGTAACACAGGGTAGTTTGCACTATAATTGCAGAACTATTTTCTGGTAAAGTAAAGTAAACTACCATTCAATTGCAGGCTGTTTGTTTTTCCGTCTTCTCCATTGTTTCTTTTCATTTTGTACTGTCTTAGTTTCAGGCTCCTTCCTTCATGCAACTAGAAAAAAGTCGATGCTCATAAATATTTCTCCCTGTGCAGTGCCAGCCAGCCGCAGTGAGTTTCACCGTATTCAGCAACAACTGGAGTCAGAGAAGTTCCCTCCTTTCTTCCCTAACGGTCCGCCTCGGGCCTTCCACTCACTGAGCCGTGAGGATCAGGCAAAGCATGAGAAAAAACGCTTGGCAGGTAATCGTCCGACTACGTCTGTTAGAAATCCTATGAATGTATCAACGTTTATTTCTGGCCAGGCCTATGTTTGTCTATGCCTGTAGCTGTTAATGTGTTGGCACTTTTCGCACCTACGACTTGTCCTCTATATTGTCACGTTGTCTTGCTTCAGACTACTGCAAGAGGGCCTATAAGAAGGTACATGTCACCAAGCTAGAGGAGAGAGTCACCACCATCTGCCAGAGGGAGAACTCCTTTTATGTGGACACTGTCAGAGCATTCAGGGATAGACGCTATGAATTCAAGGGACTTCACAAGGTAACTCTGAAAATGGAGCTTCATAGAGATTCCTCTTTTTACGTGACATTGTACAATGATATTAATTGACGGTAGACTCTATAACATTTCACTTCCATTTCACTACATTCATGAACAAGTGTTCCTGCAGGTATGGAAGAAGAAGCTGTCGGTCGCTCAGGATAGCGGAGATGCTGCTGAGGTCAAGCGCTGTAAGAACATGGAGATCCTCTATGATTCTCTTCAACTGGCCCACAAGTGTATCCTCAACTCCTTCTATGGTTATGTTATGAGGAAAGGGTACGAGACCTTAACCCTTTGCCGGGAAATCTTTTGCTGAAGTCACCGATGTCAATATTTAGCTGCAATGGGGATTCAGGTTGTGTTAACTGATGTAATGATGTATGCTGTTGCCTCGATGGCAAATGTTTATTTTTCTCTCCATCAGAGCACGTTGGTACTCCATGGAAATGGCCGGCATCGTGTGCTACACTGGAGCGAATATCATCACCCAGGCCAGAGAGCTCATTGAGCAGATAGGGTGAGTCAAGCTTGTCAAGCAAATTCATTGTTTAGGCTTGCTTCTACTTACAGCAGTGAGGATATGTTATGTGAAGCGCTAATCTCATTTTCCTACTTTCTCCGCGGCTCAGACGGCCGCTGGAGTTGGACACCGACGGTATCTGGTGTGTTCTGCCCAACACATTTCCTGAGAACGTTGTGGTGAAAACCAGCAACGAAAAGAAACCCAAGGTGACCATCTCCTACCCAGGAGCCATGCTCAACATCTTGGTGAAGGAGGGCTTCACCAACGACCAGTACCAGGAGCTGGTTGATCCCGTCAACCTCATCTATGAGACCAGATCTGAGAACAGCATCTTTTTTGAAGTGGATGGACCCTACCTGGCAATGATCCTGCCTGCCTCCAAGGAGGAAGGGAAGAAGCTGAAGAAAAGGTATAGGCATAGTGAAAAAATGTGTGCATTTTACTGTGATTTAACAGTTGTTGCAAAGCTGCTTATGCTAATGGAGAGCAGCAATAGGCTGATGTTGCCTCTTCGCTGTCCAGGTATGCTGTGTTTAATGAGGATGGCTCATTGGCTGAGCTGAAGGGCTTTGAGGTGAAGAGGAGAGGAGAGCTCCAGCTCATTAAGATTTTCCAGTCCTCTGTGTTTGAGGCTTTCCTCAAAGGCACCAATCTGGAGGAAGTTTATGCATCTGTGGCCAAAGTGGCAGACTACTGGCTGGATGTGCTCTATAGCAAGGTACAGTACCGTTCATCTTCAACCACTTATCCGTATTCAGGTTGCGGGGAGGTACAATACAGTCAATTAATAATATTAACACGTTATTCTTAATTTTAATTTAATTCATGCTTAATGTATGTCACTCAGGCTTGAATGAATTGTCCTATATTCCCATCTATGTTCTCTCGTTTGTACAGTGTTCACCTATTCCAACATGCTCGGCATAGGGATACAAATGTTCATGTAGATCATATACAATTGGGGATGTTAAGTCACATCTCTCACTCTTAATAGTTAATATTCAGACTCAGCCTCATGAATTGTTTGTGTGTGTGCGCATGCGAGCAGGCTGCCAATATGCCGGATGCAGAACTCTTTGAGTTGATCTCAGAGAACCGCTCAATGTCTAGGAAGCTGGAGGACTATGGAGAGCAGAAATCCACGTCCATCAGCACAGCCAAGAGGCTGGCTGAGTTCCTGGGGGACCAGATGGTGAAGGACGCCGGCCTAAGCTGTCGCTTTGTCATCTCACGCAAGCCAGAGGGATCTCCTGTCACTGAGAGGTATGTACTGTACTGTACGGTATGATAAGAGATGTCATCTGCCCAGGTGCCAAACATGCAATAGACTAACACAAAGAAAATTAGGTCTGTACCAATGTTTACGCTCTCATGGATGTTCATCATCCTGATGAATGATTAAGATTAAACCAGTTAGATCACATGGAAGATACTTCTGTTTCTTGCTTTTCAGGGCTATTCCCATGGCTATTTTCCAAGCTGAGCCAAGTGTAAAGAAGCATTTCCTGCGTAAGTGGCTGAAGATGCCCAGCCTCCATGACTTGGACATCCGCTCTGTAAGTCTACAATTAAACATTAATCTTCTTTCTGATAAGTGACATAATTGGTCCCTTTGATTATCTGTTCAAAATTAAAACTCTAAATGTTATTCTAATATCCCCTCAGATCCTTGACTGGAGTTACTACATTGAGAGGTTGGGGAGCTGCATCCAGAAAATCATTACTATACCTGCAGCTTTGCAACAGGTAACCACAAAAATGCTTTTCATTGATCTTGACTGAGCAGTCAGTCTTTATTTGCAGATGACCGTAATGTAAATATTGCGATTGTGTCCTTCTCATCATAAGGTGAAAAACCCTGTGCCCAGAGTGAGGCACCCAGACTGGCTGCACAAGAAACTCCTGGAGAAAAACGACATCTTCAAACAGAAGAAAATAAGCGAGTTGTTCACCAGTGAGGGCAAGAGACAAGTAGGTTCAGATTCAAGTAGGTTCAGACTATGATAACTTTATCTATAGCACTTTAATCTAAATTTTAAAAAAATGTTTCAGATTCACCAGCACCAGGAAGCCTCACAGCCAGCAGACATGGAGGACTTTGGGATGCCAGCAGCCAAGCCCCTCAAGCCAGCCATCCTGATAACCACCAAGCGTAAGCGTGTCTCGCAGGGCGAGGACAGCCAGGTGGAATCTCAGGATACGGAGTTGACCCAATCCTGGAGAGAGATCCTGGGAGCACCACCTCCGATGGGAACGACACAGGTAGGCACACATTACAAACTGTAACCTCAACAGCAAAAAAACGGGCAGTAATTTACAAGGTAAAAACATCCCACGTATCTCTGCAGGAGGAGCGTTTGGTGTGGCTGCGCTACCATAAGAAGAAGTGGGAGCTGCAGCTCAAACAGAGGAAGGAGAAGAAGAAGAGACGGAGGTTATTGGATGGAGAGGCCCAGCCTGTTGGAGGAGGTCTGATCAGAGACGGACCGACCACAGGCCTTGGGAGTTTCCTCCGCAGGACGGCGCGCAGCATCCTGGACATGCCCTGGCAGATAGTTCAGGTAAACTGACAAAATCCTTTTCAACTTCATGGGACACATGGGGCTTGTGGTGGTTTTGTAAATTAGTCTTTTAGTAGGGCTGGGTAATGCTTACTGCCATATCGATACCGTATCAAATGTGACAATACGATTATTGGCAAGGACATTTTTGCTGTATTGATTGATTGAGCACGTCCAATTTTGTAAATGTGTGTAAACAAGATCGCACATGATTGAGACCGAAACTCAACTTTGCGGTGTCAAGCATTTTGTTTCTCATTTCTTTCTGTTATTGTAAATAACACTTTTATTGTAAATGGGACATGTAGTGAATGTCTAATTGACTCTCCCTTTCTGTCTATTGTAAATGGGACATGTAGTGTTCTAATGTCTAACTGACTCTCTCTTTCTGTCTATTGTAAATGGGACATGTAGTGTTATAATGTCTAATTGACTCTTCCTTTCTGTCCATTTTCAGATTGCAGAGACAAGTCATCCTGGTCTGTACAAGTTATGGGCTGTGATTGGAAATGACCTCCACTGCATGAAGCTCAACATCCCACGGGTCTTCTATGTCAATCAGAAAGTCCCCAAGCAGGAGGAGGGAATCGCATACAAAAAAGTACAAAGGCTTGTTATGAATTATCACTAGGCTGGCATTATCAGTACTAGGGCAAGTAATCATGCTACAGTACTTGTACAATGGACTCTTTGTCAGCAGTTTTGATTATGTTACACTTGTTACAGTGACATATTGTGCTTTCAGGTGAACCGCTTGCTGCCTCGCTCCAACATGGTGTACTATCTGTACCAGTACTCTGTGCCAGAGGACATGTACCAAGAGCACATCAATGAAATTAACGCTGACCTCTCCGCCCCTGATATTGAGGGTGTCTATGAAACACAGGTAACCTATTGTGCTGTATGCCTTTAGGATCGAAGAAACCTTCTTGACTCCAGCTGTGAGGGTTTCAGTTATAGCATTGATTGATTCTATATTTAAATTGTGTATAAAGCTGTATACTCTATTATATTATGGCTATTGGCTACTAATGAATCAAAGATAATTGATTATGTCCACACGTACCACAAATGGTGGAGTGGTAATGCAATCCTCTTGTCAACTTGGCTTCTTCTGTAGGTTCCTCTGTTATTCCGTGCACTGGTGCAGCTGGGCTGCATGTGTATGGTCAATAAGCAGGTGGTGAGGGACCTGGCAGGCAGGGAGGCAGACACCTTTGACCTGGAGCATCTGGACATGAGGTCCCTGGCCCAGTTCAGCTACCTGGAACCTGGTAAAAACCTGGCTCTCACCTGGCCTGTTTCTTTTCTTCTTTTCCCAGACTGAGGCCAATACTGTAGATAGAATAGCATGTACATGGTAACAAGAACCCCAAGACTTTTCTACTTTGTTACATTCTACACTGGTAAGTGTCAGGAATGACTGGGTACAGAGAGAGATCCACATAGCGTGAGTGTGATTCAATCACAGGTCATAATTACTGTAGCTCTGTGCATGGGCACAACTTAACATGGTGGCTGAACTCATGTTAACTTAATTTTAAACTCATGTTAACTTAATTTTAATCAGTGATAACAATATAATGTTAGCACGTCTATTGTTCAAGAAAAATAATTTTAAAAAAATATGTTAAGTCTTGCCAATGTGTTTTTGTTTCCTCCTCTTTCAGGGAGTGTTCGTCACATCTACCTGTACCACCACAGCCAGGGTCACAAGGCTCTGTTTGGTCTGTTCATCCCTTCACAGCGCAAGGCCAGTGTCTTTGTTCTGGACACGGTAAGAAAAATCCAACCTTTACCTCACCTCGGCCATCACAATCAGCTTCTGCGTTTTGACTCGGATGATTTTTAAGGACAGTAAATACAGTAAATGACCCATAAATAACCTGTCTTATCCTGTCTTATCACTTAAGGTCCGAAGCAACCAAATGCCCAACCTGAGTTCCCTTTACGGAGCAGAACGCACAGCTCTTCTGGAGAAGACTACCGAGGACCTCCTGCCCCCAGAGAAGCACAACTTTGAGGTCCGGGCTGAGAACGATGCCAAGGCAATCAGCCGGGCCCTGCAGCGCATACTACTCAATTACAAGGTAAAATCCTCCTTTTAACCTTCTGATGTTCCAGTCTCTCATTAAATTTATGATTAATAACATGGAGTCCCTTGTAGGAAGAGCGCCGTGGACCCACCCTGATCGCAGTGCAGTCTAACTGGGAGTTGCGGCGACTGGCGGCGCAGATGCCCATTCTGGAGGAGTTCCCGGTGGTTCCTGTACACGTAGTGGACGAGATCAGCTACAATGTGCTGGACTGGCAACGCCACGGCGCCCGACGCATGATCCGCCACTACCTCAACCTGGACAGCTGTCTGTCACAGGCTTTTGACATGGCCAGGTACCTTGGGACGAACACATACAAAGAAACACGCAGTCAATATGGGCTATCTGGGGCCTATGGAAACATAGACGCTGAACGAGGGTTGTGAAAGTAGTGATGGGCCCAGGGAGAGGTCTAATGTGGCCCTCCACATGATTTTCAAAAAGTAAATAATCCTGCGGCTTTGTTGTCACCTGATGTTGTCACTGATGGGCTCATCAACAGTATTCAACTATTAGTTCAACTACTACTACTACTTTACTTGTGGTTGATATTCCTGCACAATTGTAATACAAGTAAATTCATGTCAAACAGTCTGACAAAACAAGTGACAACTGTTAGTCCATTTTAGTCAACGCCTGTGCATCTGGTCATGGCCCTCATCAAGTCACCTTTTGCTCAATGTGGCTTTTGACCCAAAATGAGCTACCTTCAAAAAAGAAATGCTGACAGGAAGTGGCAACTCATCTCATCCTTCTATGACTATTCTCTCTTCTGTTTGTTCTCAGGTACTACCACTTACCGGTGGGCAACCTCCCTAAGGACGTGTCCATCTTCGGCTCAGATCTGTTCTTGGCCAGGCACCTGATGAAACACAACCACGTACTGTGGCTCTCCCCCACAGCCAGGCCTGACCTGGGGGGGAAAGAGGCAGATGACAGTCGCCTGGTCATGGAAAGTGATGATAGGGGCTCCGTGGAGATCAACATGCAAGGGTGCTACTCCACAGGTACACACTGACAGTTGTTCTTATTATAGATTGAGCTTTGGTGCCGTGCTGTTAAATAATGGAATAATTGAGTGTTTGGATTGCCTGGTTTCTCTCAGCGTGTGTGGAGCTGGACCTGCAGAGCCTGGCGGTGAACACCATCCTTCAGTCGCAGCATGTCAACGACATGGAGGGAGGAGCCAGTCTGGGTGTCAGCTTTGACGTCATCCAGCAGGCCTCACTAGAGGACATGATGTCAGGGAACCAGGGAGCCAGCGCCCTGGCCAGCTATGATGAGACAGCCCTCTGCTCCAACACCTTCAGGTCTGTTGTGGCGGGTCAACATACCATAAAAAGTTATCTATGAGAAATATTGAGGCAACAAGTGCCTAAGGTTTAATACATTACTTTAAATTTATTTTTATTTTCTGTTTTTCTTTTCGTTTTTATGACCTAAATTGCATGCAAAAAACTTTAACATTGAACTTTCAGTGGATTTTCTGTCGCTTTTTGAGATTTTCTCTGAGATTTAGAAGCTTTGAGCTACAATGAAAAGAGGAAAAGTGGCGAAAACAGTGACATCTGCTGGTCCTTACATCATAAACAGCATACGCGTGTTTGAGCCAGAAAACCCCATACCACAGAAAATCTAGTGTTTATTTTTTTCTTTTGTTTTGATCTGTAATTAAGTTAAGAAAACCTAAAAGAACTCAGAAAATAGTTAGAAAAACCTTTTTTAATGTTACAATCCCTTTAATATAATTTTCACCTATGTATACATAATATGCCTGAAATATGGCAGGTTGAAAGTGGTGTTCTAACATGCCTACTGGGTGCTGTTTGCAGGATTCTGAAGAGCATGGTGGTAGGCTGGGTCAGAGAGATCACGCAGTTCCACAATGTCTACGCAGACAACCAGGTGATGCACTTCTACCGGTGGCTGCGCTCCCCCAGCTCCCTGCTGTACGACCCTGCACTGCACCGCACTCTGCACAACATGATGAAGAAGGTCTTCCTGCAGTAAGTGACACCAGCCCATGTTGTCCAATCCTGTGTGACAATAACTCTTTGACTGATTAGCAGAAAACTTAGGCTCACTCCCATTAGGCTCAATAGTAACAAAATAATTTATAGAAAATCCTCTGTTGTGAATTTATGCAAATTAATGATACTGGATGATATCCAGTTTTTTAACTAATATATTTGACAAAACAGCCTGTATTTTCACATTTCACTGTTCCCAGGGCTAATTCAGAGATAAATGCATTTAAATCATTTATCAATCATAGTTGTAAAGTGTGTGAGGTGTTTTCTGGGTTTTGTAGTGCAATCACCACTTAAAGGACTTCAACAAACCCTAAAATGACTTTTGGAGTGATAAACAGACAACAGAATAATCAATCACTCCAAAAGTCGTGGTAAATCTGTTAAGCAGTTAAAGGGGAATTCCACCCCAGAAGGCTTTCTTGCCTTTATTTGCAGTTGATTTATTTCCAAAAAAGTTGTCCAGTTGTTATTTTGTGGGGAAAAAAATCCTTATTGGCTGTTTTCCCTACCTACTGGGATGTTCAATTTCACTTATTTTCCACCCCAAAACACCCCAAAATGTTTTTTTTTTTCTATCGTTCTCCACCATGTCAATAGTGTATTGGCAGGAGTGGTTCAGCTGTCTCAAAAGCTGGGGGTGTGGGCACAAGGTTTATGGACCACTGAACCACTGAACCACTGCTGAACCAAAAGTAGTGCTGACATGGTGGAGAGAGAATATATAGCCAAAAAAATGCATTTTGGAGCGATGGAAATGGGAGAATTTTACAAACGACCCATAGTCCCATTCTAAGTTTATATTGGGGTAGTTTTTTCTTTTTTGGAAATAAATCAACTGGAAATAAAGGCAAGAAAACCATCTGAAGTGGAATTCTCAATTAATGGCATATACAGGTAAATGCAGATCACGTATTTCCATTTAAACCACATCAACCCTAACATTCCTATCTATGCATGGGATCTCCACAGAATTACCTTGTAAATATCCTGACTGTTTGTCTTATATGTATTTACCAACTATACTTTTTTGAAATCATAAGTGTCAAACCTTAACGTCTGCTCTTCTAATTTTAGGCTGGTTGCAGAGTTTAAGCGTCTAGGTTCTACTGTGGTCTACGGGAATTTCAACCGCATCATTCTGTGTACGAAGAAACGCAGGATTGATGATGCCATTGGCTACGTGGAATACATCACCAACAGGTTAGAAATATATTAACTACACCTTCACACTCATCAGACAAAATATCACTGTTTCAAAATCATCCTCAGGCAATCAAGTTTCCCGTGGCTGCCTCCCATTTTACATTGAATTGAAGAAAAGCCACATGAAAAATCACATTGCTGGATGTTTTTCTCCTCCTCCTGACAGCATACATTCCCGGGAGATCTTCCACTCCCTCTCCATCTCCTTCTCTCGATGCTGGGAGTTCCTGCTGTGGATGGACCCAGCCAACTATGGAGGAGTGAAGGGCAAACTGCCCAACAGCGTCCTGTATGGAGAGGTACTGTATGTCGGACCGCTTCTCAGAGCTGGTTACCTTTTTTTTAGGGCTGGGACTTTAACTGATTAATTGAAATTACAGAAACAATAACTCAATCACACATATTTTGCACTACAGAACCTTTTTCACTGGACGAATTTCAGGCCTACTGTGCAGCTAAAAGCGGAAAGAGAAATATACAGAGAGGGGAACAAGGGGGCGGGTGGGGGAAATTATATTTTTACACAGGCGAGTTCCGAATTGCAGCTGTTTGTGCCGAATCTGGGTTGCACATGATTTGTGGGAGAAGAAGACTGCTTTGCTAATTGATTGAATTGTTCTTAATCAATATTGATGTACGATTAAAATGTGTTCAATTAATTACAAAGCCTCTAATTAGGCCTACTTTTTTCCATCACAGAAAGAACTAATCCCTTCATGTTGCCTTTAGGAGGGAGCATCGCAAGATAAAAAGACTGGAGGGGATGGAGAGGAAGATGGTAGTGAGGATGAGGAGGAAGTGGAGGGCAAAGAGGAGGAAGTGGACAGGGATGGAGAGACGGATGAGGTGGAGGAGCTGATCGAGAGCAACTGGAACATCATGCAGTATCTACCGCAAACAGCCTCTTGTCAAAAATACTTCCTTATGATAGTATCAGGTAAATCTCAAATATACATATAGGTGCTGGTCAACGAATTAGAATAATTTGAAATAGGGCAATCATTAAATTCTTTGAATGCATTTCTTGTGCAGAAAGCAAATCAGGTGTTCACCGCACCTGTCCTACTTGTTAGAGTAATCACAGAACTGTTACCTGTAAAAAAAAATTGCTCAGCTGAGCTTTCCAAAAGGACCATTTAGGCCATTTAACTGTGACACTGTTGTTTCATTGAATTAGAATAATGGAGAAACCGTTTCATTGAATTAGAATATTTTTTATTATAATTGGAATCATCACTTTCTCAGTATTTTGTGGCTGCCCCCTTGGCTTGTATGACTGCCTGAAGTCTCCGTGCAGGGGTTGACACTAAGGTCTCCGAGGCACTTGCCCATCGGGCAAGTGCAAATCAGGTTCTACTTGTCCTCAGGTCATGGTCACTTGCCCCCCCAAAAATATATTGTAAATTTTGCTTTTAAGTTTACTTCCTACTTGGGTGCTTTCAACAGTTGGTCCAGGGACCACCAGTGGTCCCTGAGAGGGTTCCAGGTGGTCCCCAGCTATGTTGGTTAACCAGATGTAACTCTTGAGAGCGTAAAAATGAAACCAAATGGACCCTTGCGGGTGCATTTGGTTTCATTTTTACGCTCTCAAGAGTTAAAATTCATCATCTTAATTAGGCCATAGTGGTCACAGACCCAGTGGTCCCTGACCCCAGCAAAATGAGAGTTTGGAACCAAATGGACCTGGGAGAGAGATAGGTAGAGATAGCTAGTTCTTCAAATCGATGCCACGGACAGGGCTTGACACTTGCCCGCTTGCCCGGGGCGAGTAAAAAAAAATGGTGGGGCAAGTGAAGACTGCTACCTGGTTGCCCGATCGGGCAAGTGTGCAACTTCGTGCACTATAACACTACACAAGATAAATTTGGCTTGAAGGCAGTCATTGCACTCTGCCTCTGTGTCTTTCCCTGCTTTCTAGCTATCTCTACCTATCTCTCTCCCAGGTCCATTTGGTTCCAAACTCTCATTTTGCTGGGGTCAGGGACCACTGGGTCTGTGACCACTATGGCCTAATTAAGATGATGAATTTTAACTCTTGAGAGCGTAAAAATGAAACCAAATGGACCCGCAAGGGTCCATTTGGTTTCATTTTTACGCTCTCAAGAGTTACATCTGGTTAACCAACTTAGCTGGGGACCACCTGGAACCCTCTCAGGGACCACTGGTGGTCCCCGGACCACCTGTTGAAAGCACCCAAGTAGGAAGTAAACTTAAAAACAAAATTTACAATATATTTTTGGGGGGGCAAGTGACCATGACCTGAGGGCAAGTAGAACCTGATTTACACTTGCCCGATGGGCAAGTGCCTCGGAGACCTTAGTGTCAACCCCTGCACGGAGACTTCAGGCAGTCATACAAGCCAAGGGGGCAGCCACAAAATACTGAGAAAGTGATGATTCTAATGATAATAAAAAATATTCTAATTCAATGAAACGGTTTCTCCATTATTCTAATTCAATGAAACAACAGTGTCACAGTTAAATGGCCTAAAACGGCCTTTTGGAAAGCTCAGCTGAGCAATTTTTTTTTACAGGTAACAGTTCTGTGATTACTCTAACAAGTAGGACAGGTTCCGGTGAACACCTGATTTGCTTTCTGCACAAGAAATGCATTCAAAGAATTTAACGATTGCACTGTTCAAATTATTCTAATTCGTTGACCAGCACCTGTATACTGTACCTGAATGGTGTGCTGTACCCCTATGATGTTTCAACTTTGAGTTTGTATGCAATGACACTCAAAGTTGAAACATCATAGGGGCAGTGGGTAGAAGACAAACCTTTTTTGCAACTGTCCATTACCTTTTTCCAAGTAGAGAAACTATTACATGAATCAACTTACGAATGAATTACTAATACAAAACCAAACAATTCAAGTTAAGGGCTGCAATTCCCAATTGTGAATCTGTCCTATCTATGCTACCACCTTATGGTCACTTGCATGCAATTAGGGCTTCAAGATTTTGCCTAATAGTGAAACCTTGATTGGGGTGTAGACCTACAAAAAAAACTATCATTTTTGTTTAATGACCATCATTTATTTTAAATATGTTTTTTTTCCTTCCTCCAACAGGGAATAAGGTGGTTCTTATTGAACACCGTGCAAACTTTTCTTTCTGTTAATGAACATTCAAGTAGGCTTTTTTCCATGTTTTTTTTGTTTTTAATACATGCATTAATACATTTAATACATACAAAGTGCATTTCTTTTCTCTTGTTGGTGTCTTAGACTACCTTTTCTTAAAGTAAACAGCAGAACACTACACATATCTGTGGCAACCGTGATTTTCTTTTCTTTTTTTCCCCCCTTTTTATTGTACAAATTCTGAAACCAAGATTTTGATTAGGTATTGATTAATTAAGAAGCCATACATGCAATCCCAAGTTGAAGATGGTCCAAGAATAATCTCTCCCTTACTCCTCAGCTTGTGAGAAAAGATTTAGTTATTTTTGTACCCGCCATCCCCTTTTCAGCTTACATCGCAGCTGTTTACCACAGCATGAAGGAGGAACTGCGACGCAATGCCCCTGGAGCCACACCAGTGAAGAGGAGAGGAGGGAGCCAGGCTACCCAGCCAACAGCAGGAGACCTGACTGCACTACCTGGTCAGTTACTGTAGTGGGGGACTAGTTCAGTTGAGTTTTAGATATTGGTTCACATTCTATACTGGCTAAAGCCAGACCAAATCAGTTGTTGGCAAAACAACTCAGCAGATTGGTCTGGAATATCTCAATTGTACACCCATATTAGGATATGGGTGTACAATTGAGCTATTCCAGACCAATCTGCTCCAGAAAATCTCCAATCTCCAGAAAATTGAGTTTGGCAATCAGGACACAGTATGTAAACATATTTGAATGCTGTGTCCTGATTGGCCACCGCAATCTTCTGGGTGTACTATTGCAACAGGCAATCAAACAAACAAATTAATTCATCATAGGATACAGACTGTGAGCAGCAGCAGCAAGGAGGTTGGATGGGCTTATTTCCAGTTTTGTACACAGTACGGGGTCTATCCTCATTTCACAATTGTTAGACCGCTGAGAGATCACAGAAGTGAAACCCAACACCTACCATCAGCTCCCACTACTTAGAACGACTCTAATCACTGAGCTACCCAGTTTTAGTAATAGAAGGGGCAAGAGCAATTGCTCTTGCACATGCAGCCCATATAAGGACTTCATATTTGGTTCAGGCATGCCCACATAGCGAGTATGACGTACAGACATTTCTGCCTGGTTTACCTAGTCATCTTGTTCATTGCATTCACAATCACATTAATTCAGTAATAGCTTTGGGATGGGGTGGATTCATGTTTTTAGTCAATGAAATCTCAACATTTCCAAAAAATACTGAAAATAGCATTTCTACAGGCTCTCAACATGTCTTGATGCTGTGTCTTGTGAGTTGGATATCGTCTATTTTTGTTTTTACTATAATGTACAACAAAGTGTACACCACTTAAAATTTACATTGGTGACCAGAGTGCCAGGGGTCTGCTTTATAGCTGGTGCTATATAATTTAGTTGCTTATAAACATTCTATTGAAATGCATTCTCTTTGTTGAAACAGTATATTTAAATAATACACACATTAGCGTCTCAGTTATTTCTCTGATAAAAATTAATGTTCTGAAGCTAACATTATTGTAATCTTCTAAATCCGTTGCACAGGTATGATCTCCTTCTCTCAGGATTACGTGTCCAATGAGTTGACACAGAACTTTTTCACCATCACTCAAAAGATCCAGAAGAAGGTGACAGGCACCAGGAGTGTCACCCAACCTTCGGAAATGTTCCCAGACCTGCCTGGTTCCCACCTGTCACTCAACAACCCGTCGTTGGAGTTCATCAAATATGTCTGCCAGGTACACCAACACCACCCACACCTATAACAAATCTATAGTATGTTAAAATGATTTCACGTGGATGTTGGATCCTCAAAATACGCCGCACAAACAATTATCATCATTGCTTGCGTGAGTGGAGCGGGATCAAGTTAAGCGATCGGTCCACGGTCATCGGAAGTATTCCGATTGGCTGGTTTAGGTGATGACATAATGGTATCTTAATTAAGAGATCTTTATAAGTATAGTCAAGAGTATTATCTCATGGAGGTGTCAGGTTACTTGCTCTCTGCTCACTTGCTCCACTCACGGCACGCACAGGTTTGCACTCTGCCTGAGTGCTGATCTTGTTCTTGGTATATTATGGATCAAGTTTAAATCATGTAAAGAAGCAGGCATCCCTGGAGAGGTGATACTAGAATAATATAAATGTCTCTGTTCTGTGTAGGTTCTTTCTCTTGATGCTAACATAACGAACCAGGTGAACAAGCTGAAGAGAGACCTGCTTCGACTGGTGGACGTGGGAGAATTCTCAGAGGATGCTCAGTTCCGTGACCCCTGTAACTCCTACATCCTGCCAGAGGTCATCTGCCACCTCTGCAATTTTTGCCGCGACCTTGACCTTTGCAAGGACCCTTCAATGTCCCAGGTCAGAGACTATGAACATAACAGCCTCAAACTCCCAGCAACGACAATGCCACTGTACTGCTATGTGGCTTATTTCTCCCACTATGTGTTCAGATACAGTATACTGTATATTCTAAAGTGTTGAATGAGTTTAAACCCAGTAATTGCATGTTCTTATGTCTTGCAGGATGGGTCTGTGTTGCCTCAGTGGTTCTGCTCTAACTGCCAGGCCCAGTATGAAACTGAGGGGATTGAGATGGCTTTGGTCGAAGCACTGCAGAAGAAACTAATGACGTACACTCTACAGGACTTGGTAAATAAAGACATGTTGAATAGATTATACATGTTTTTTTTGTTTTTTTGCTTGCTTGCGTCTCCTTTTTCCTGACCACTTTCAGACTACTGAAAAACACTGTACTTCACAGATGTGCACCAAGTGTAAAGGGGTCAAAGAAGCAAACATGCCTCTTTACTGCAAATGTGCTGGGGACTTTGCCCTCACCTTTCAAACTAAGGTAAGTGCTCCACAAGCTTATCTGGCATAATTGGTTGCTTATATATTCTATAGTAGTGGTTTTCAACCATTTTTGTACCAGGGCCCAATATTTATTCTGCATTTTAGCAGAATAAATTTTCAAGTTTTTGTCCACAATTTAGAAGAGAAACTGCCAAAACGCTGGTCTAAATAACAATTCTTCTACATTTTTGTGTAGTAATTCAGATGTTTAAGTATAATTTCACTGAGTGCCCCCCCCCCCTGCTGAGAGAGCCTAAAATCACCTATGCTTTGATTGCATGATTGCATAGCTGATTGAATAACACTCATCCCAGCTGGCCGCTTAGCCCAAACTATGCTTCTGTTTCTTTCAAAGAATCTGGCGGAGCAAATCAAAGTGTTCCGGAACATCGCCTCCCACTACAACATGACTTTCCTCAACCAGACCATTGACTGGCTGCTGGCCATGAGCCCTCAGATCAGCACTATCACTCACTAACTGTAACATTAGTCACAGAGGCTCACTGGGATGGTCATCTGATCATCCTTTTAACAGAAAGCTATTATTGTGCCTCTCGTTCACTCATATTTCATTCTGTACGTGTGTGAATAAGAAGGTCTGGAAGACACGGTTCAATATAATTTTATTGAGTAGAAAAGTGTGGCTTTTGAATGCATCCTTGTGATATTGTAATTATGAATAAAAGTATATGCATTCTCTGACTTTTTACAATAAATATTTTTCTAATTACACAATACTGTAGTCCCCTTCCGCAACAGTTAGAGTACACACATGTCAATGCCTTTCCGATAGACCTACGCAGTGACGTCACTAGCCCTGTTCCACTAGTGGATTCCTCATTCATTTTCCTCATAGACTTTTCAAAAATGGTTAATAAAAACACGATTGCGCCGCGGCCAAAGCCAACTCGGGTCGTGACAAATCATGACAACAAAGACTTTTTGTTTCGTTTTCCGTCTTAGAAATTATTTGATTGACTGTCGGCGTAATCTTCTTTATATAAATTATTTTCAAAAAGTCTATTAGAAAAATGAATGGGGAATCCATTTCTGGAACAGGGGCGGTGACATCACTGCGCAGGTCTATTGCGTACATTTATTTTACGCAAACACTTTGCCGTTGCCTTCACCACCATTAAATGCTAATTTTTCCAAAGGAATTGTCAGGATGAGAGGGTCCTCATGTACACACTTACGCCACTCAGATCACTGTTCTATGGTCTTCCAGCTTAACCTCATTGTTTCGTAGATGACTGGCTTGGTACGATGGGCATATCCCAGACCAGTAATTACATTTCAGACTCTGAACTGAGACAATTAGATTGGCTGCTCAGAGAAAAGATCATAGAACAGATAAGTTGTCTCAAATGAAGTAATGGAAACACTGTACACCTCTAAACTATGCCTGTCATTTCCTTGTTTTTCCATTGTTTCATTTAAACTTAAGAAATGTTCTGCATGAAAAAACAATTTATGCAATCCAGCTGCATATCTTATCTGTTTTTGAAAGGTTGATATACTGTATGTCAGATTAAGGTCCTTCACATCATTGACGTTTGTATTACACTTTCCAGGATAGATTCACACTTCCCCCATAATCCTATTAGACAAAACCATTTTGTGGGAAATGTCAGCATTATTTGATTACTGTTCTGAGAGTTGCTGACATCAGACCATGCCCTTTTCTTCCTCGAGACTATATAGTCATTAGTTGGATCACATTACATTGAAATAGAGAGCAAATGATTCCGAATTTAACACCATTATCCAATCTACAATATTTGGAGTAACATTTTGAAGCATATTCTTAGTGCCAAGTGAAATTACATTTCGTATTATGGCTGTATAACAAGTTGATGAAGAATATTTATTTGTTCGCTTTGAATGTCAAAAATACTTTTTAAAACTTTGAATTGACATTGACAGCGTAAAAATAACCACGCATAAAGGTTCCTTTGGGGTGTTTTTGTCACAGTACATTATAGTCATCCATCAAGACGCCACTATGTATGGCTGCATTTCATTTAACTCCCACAATGATCTAGTCAGACTGGAAGCGGAAATCGCATTTCATTTAAATGGGATTTCCACGATCAGGGTGTTTTACCAGGCTAACAAGGATGGGGTCAGTGGCTTGACAGGCACCTGAGACACCACTCAAATTCTTACGTGACAAGAAGGAACATCAACACGATGGAAATTCAGCTCAAGGTCACAGTGGCACACCGTCTGACAGGTCTGAAAGATTTGAGCCATAGCTGACAAAAATGAACTCTGAGGAACTCTGAGGTTGTGAAGGCTCTGTGCTAAGTACCTGTGGAGAGAGGGCAAAAGATAAGATCTGTTTACACAGGAATCAGTTAGGCTCCCGTGACATTAGTCAAAAACTACATTGGCATACAGCTGTTCACACTAATCTTTTGACTTAATCTAGTGTGTAGATCATTAAACAATTATTTCAAATGAAGGTTTGTTACTCACATCATCAAATTTTCTATCACTGTACACCTCATTCTTGTCAATGAACGTCAGCATGATCCAGTCACAGATTATGGAACACTTGGACAAGGAATAAGCAAGTTATTTAGTTATTGTGATAATTTTACAGTCACAAAAAACAAGAAGAGATTGAACTAAAACCTTACAATTCCAACCGAAGTCATGGCTGTCACTGCATTTATGATGGTTGGGATGAGACTGAATTTACCAGCCTGCAAATATATCACATTCAAGTATGTAAGACATAACTCCAGCAAAGAGTTGAAAAGCATTATAATAAATATTCAGTGATGTATTCTTACATGTCCATGAACTATAACATCCAGTCGGATACCATAGGCTTTGATAAGTGTCCGAGACTCTACTCCATTTTTGCTGTAAAACTTGGCAAATCTATGTTGAAGAAAACGACAGAAGGGAGTTGCAGGCAGATCCAAACCATGAAGGCAAATCAAGGCTAATATTGCGCACAGTGAAACCTTGTTTTGGATGTTACCTATAGTAGTAACCAGAGCTGGGCAGATCCTTTCGAATATCAAGGCGACGGAATGAATATGTGGGTTTACAATGAGAGTAATCCAGATCCAGGTCACACTCCCAGTTGATATAAACACCAATCACGCCTCCCTGGCAGTGGTAGACAGAATAATTTCTGAATGTATGGTATACTCCATTATACAAGAGCAGATCTTGGAGATATATAAACTCACAGTGCCGGATCCGTAAAGATCCACTTTGAACTACTGAAAATCACTGTTACTACACTTACAGTCTTGCAGAGTTCACTGAAGTTTTCTCTTGCTTGTTCAGCGATGTACCCCAGTCTGAAGACGGGGCAGTACGGTTCTTTCTCCACATCATAGTGACACTTGTGGAGAAACTTATGCAAGCTGCGTTTGTTTGGTTCTTCTCTGACATTCCCTCTGCCACAAATGAGAACAGGAAAAGTCAGTGAATCCTGGGAGTGCATGCGTGTGTCCATTTGTGTGTGTGCAACTGCATACCTCAATACTTTAAGTTTGGGGAAGTGAACAGAATTCCGGATGAAGACTGTGAAATTGATGGCACTCACTAATGCCGGCTCCCTTTTGAATATAACAGAAATTGTAGAATTATTATTTTTAGACTGAAATCCCAGCATAGTAGTACATACTCTTGGTGCAGAGAGCTGTAGCCTACCTTACAGTGGCATATCCCTCAACAGGACACCAAGTCTGTATTTGGCAGGTTTTGAAGGTTTGATTGTAATATGGAACACAACGCCCAGTTCTCTTACCTGCAGAGAGTACAACTTTGGACATGTAAAAACTGTTTTTTACAAATACAGACAAATTGTGACCTTCAGAGTGGAAGACATCTTTGAGTAGTTCTCATCCTTTTCTCGATCAGGTCACACTTGAAAATCTGGGTGTCCAGGGCTCACCTGTGTGGCCACTATTACATGGTCGTTGAGCTGCTGTCTTTTGAATATCAATGCTATTTCATCATTAATATCTTTTTTCCCATTCATGCCATACAATCTACCCGGCCCATGTTGAAGACCACTGTTTCAGAGTAAAATAACAAACATACCATGGCCATCAAAGTCAACCTGTCCTGGGACACAGTCCGAATCTGTTGTACAGTTGGCGTTGGGAACAGAGAAATGCTGAAATGAAAACATGGGATGATTATTTCCTGTAGTGGATAGTAGCCATGTAACTGATACACCTTTATTACATTTTCCTTTGGTGTGCATTACGCAGAATTGATGTGTCACTACAGTAAAACCATCTGTGTTCATTTTACTTTAAGAATAAAATATTTCAAAGATGGAGTGGCATGATTTTTGTATTTTTTCCAATTTTGTACATGTTTAAAAGGTGACAGTACTTGATTAGACCTATTGGTGTAGTTTTTATGTGCAATGATGTCTTCACTTTGTATTTAGGGTTTCTTCCTGAGGGCTGAACCTTTCCAGTCAAACGTACCAATGAAAAAAACTGTAATATAGTGACATCACATCATCAGCCCCTCCCCTAACTCCTCCCTCTTTATCATACAACTACAGTTGTGGGTGTGGCTTCAGTTCAGGTATATCTCCACCCATCACCATGCACCCACCAGGCAAATCAGGCATACTCAAAGAGCTGGTGAGGCTGCCCACATGAAAACGTCATTTTAACATATACGGTACGCTTTTTTGGGAAAAAAATCTTCTTCCTCATATTACTCTAATGCCTGATGATCATGTTTTAGGGTGGAAAAAATCATGGCACTCTATCTTTAAAAGGAATCCAAATGATAAATCTTCACATTTCTGTGACCAAAAATAGCAAAGACTTTGGTTAAATTAAAACCAAAGACTTTGCTGTGGGATTTGTTGAAGCTTTTGTGCACTAGTAAGTAAAAGAATACATTTTTTAGTATTAAATCTTTTGATAGCTACTAGAATATGGCATGTTGTAAATAATTCTTTACTAAGTACACAATTGAATATATGGTGGTACTGTGTGTTGTATTTATTAATCTGTTGTATTTATTAATGTGAACACTGAGGATGTGAACAAACTTTTCGCAGGATTACTGTATGTTTTGTGAGGGTACCCAATCTAGGGGACAGGGGGGGACATGCAAACTCCACACAGAAAGGCCCTTTTGCTAACCCCACCTCGATGTAGAGCAAACAAGCTGCCAGCCAGCACCCACAGCATCCCTAGCGGGAATCGAACCCAGGACCTTTAGTTGTGAGGTGACAGTGCTACCACTGTCCCCTCCTGCTGAACTCTTACCTCTGCACACTCTCCTTGCTTCTGATCATAGGTGACCTCACGTCTTAGTATCGCACTAATCACATCTCCCCCCTAGAAGGAAAATGGCAGAACACATTATTACAAAGTGCTAATGTGAAAAGATAAACACGCTGAGAGATACCGGTAGTTAGGTTTCTTCTGTGCTGTTTAATACCCAATTGTTAATGTTATGCAGCCTATTTGGCCACAGATTGCCAGGCTTTTGTGCCAGGGAGTTAGGGTCCCTATAGAAAATCTATGTTGTTAAAAATGTTTCAAAAATATTCTATTGAAAATAGAAGTTCTACAAGCTCACAGCATGCCACCGTGTGACTGGTTGTGACTTTGTAAATATGCTATTTTCAAATAGTCAATGATTATATAGGTTTAACCTAATTTTGGTGCTATATTGACTAATGGGGCTAAGGACCCGTTGGACCCCCCTCTATGGCCCCAGTGGTCTGCAGAACCCTGTTGAAAGCACCCATGCATTAAAAGGAACAGTGTAAACCCACAGGACTCACCTCTGAGGGTCGGACATACTCCACTGTGTCCAGGATATGGTCCTCCTGAATTGCTATGCCCTTCATCCTAGTGTAAACGGAGCTCTCTGGACGAGTTTCACTTTCTTGATATGCTTTCTCACTTATAAATACATACCTGTTGGATGATTTGACCAATATTAAAAATTTAAATATTAAATTTTATGTTGTGCAAAAGCTTAGACTTAGACTGGGGTAGCACAAAAGGGATAGGCCCTATTGTGCCCTATCAATTCATAGATATGACAAGAATAGTATAACAAAACTCAATACCATCACAAGAAAACACTTTATGTACATATTTGTTAGTTTTGTTGCTACTAGGCTCAGTAGGCTGTAGCAACAAATATGTACATAAAGTGTTTTCTTGTGATGGTCAGAGTCATTGGTTTGTTACCTCCAAGAGTTCTTTTACTGTATTTTGTTTGCTTGTTCTTTTATTCATTTATTGTAGTTATTTTTCCTCGGTCGCCTGTGGTCAGTCGTCCATCGGTGGACCACTTTTTAATTACGTCAATTGGCTGGTTTAGTTGATGATGTAAATGATGATGTGAATAGGATATCCTTATATGTATTGTCATGAGTATTATCTCCTCGAGGTTTCGGGAGTATTTGCTCTCTACTCGCGCACAAGTAGGCCATGGCCACAAGTAGGCCATGGCCTACTTGTGTGCAATGCGCAAGTTGGCAGTTCTAGTTAATTGCATGAGCAGAGTGAGTGCAAGTAACGCGATTGGTTTGCGGTCGTCAGTTGTCGACTGTCCCAAGAAGTATTCCGATTGGCCGGTTTAGTTGATGACGTACTGGTGACGTAATTAAAAACCTTTGTAACTAATATAACTATTATCTCCTGAAGGAGTTTTGGCTAAAACAATTATTAATTGTTTTCTAGGAGAATATTAAAAATATTAATTGCTTTTGGATCACTTGCTCTGCTCATGCAAAAGTGGGCCATGGCCTACCTACTTGTGCACAATACGCAAGTTGGCATGAGTGCATATTTATTTTTTTGTTGTGGTCAGAGTCAGAGATATTATTTCTGATCTCTGAGCAATATTATCGAGTATAGAGATAAAAATGCATTTTGAATGATAACTAGGTTTCCTTGGCCAAGGTGCCATAATTATATACTGTATCTTTAGAGGATCTGTCCAGTCCATTTGTTCAAGGGCAGCTGAAAGGCTGTGTGATATTCCTCATTAAGCAGTTTCTCTGGGTTCAACCACTCTCACATGAAGTTGAAGTACTTCCAATAAACCACAAATAGCCTATAGAGATCATCCGCTCATTAATCGCCTGTGAGACTACATGCTCTTGACATTGGTGATCATTTGAGAGTTTGAGAGGCCTTTTATCACCACGCTAATGACAGGATTTTGGTCTCTTGTTTATCTTCAGAGGATCAATTAAGATGTTTGGATTGCATTGTAATGTTGCTCCCATGCCGGATACTTTGGTCCTTAATACTGTATAAGAATATAAGAATCACTTTATTATTATTATTTATTGGAAATTAATTAAATTGGAAAAACAAATGCCTAAGGAAGCATGAAAGACTCATTTTACTTGAACTTAAAATAGAACACAACAAAGTGACAAAATGAGTAGCCTAATTCAGATGCAACATGCAAATAAAACATGAAGGCGAAGCTCACCAGATGAAATACGTCATCACAAGAAACTGTACAGCCCTATAGATGACTCCAAGGGTTCTGTTTTTAACCACCATCACCTTTGGAGTCTCATAGTCCCAGAAACCAAGGAAATAGTCCTTAATGAACTCAAGCAATCCCATTATGATGTCTGAAGTTCTGTCTGTGCTGTAGGCCTACAGATGTGTCTTGGTGAGTCTGAGCCCTGATGTGTTACTGGTGGTGAAGTCTCTCTCTCTCTCTCTCTCTCTCTCTCTCTCTCTCTCTCTCTCTCTCTCTCTCTCTCTCTCTCTCTCTCTCTCTCTCTCCTCTCTCTCTCTCTCCCTCTTTCTCTCCACCCCCTCATGAAGTGTTGTGTACTGTCTAATCTGACAGTACAGTTCTCTCTTCCCTCTCGAGCTGATTACCAATTTTATCATAATAGGCTAGAGACCTCATAGCCTACAGGATGCAGATTAAACATGTGCATTTGGAAATGATGACACAAAAAATGAATGAAAATTGGAACTTGTAAAAAAAAGAATGAAAGAAAGAAAAAGAAAAGTAAATGGGTAGCATACTCTCTCCTAATTGGCTGAACATTTGTCACCTACTTGATGTTGATGTTATTTTCTACTTATCGACCAAAGGAATATAGCTATTAAGTGTTGTTATGTATGTATAACGATCAAATAACTGTATGATAGTGAGAGAGAGAGAGAGAGAGAGAGAGAGAGAGAGAGAGAGAGAGAGAGAGAGAGAGAGAGAGAGAGAGAGAGAGAGAGAGAGAGAGAGAGAGAGAGAGGAGGAGAGAGAGAGAGAGAGGGGGGGGGGGGGGGGGGGGAGGGGGCGGGGCTTTTATTTTATTCAGGCAGATCAGGGAACTGCTTTGGGTCCTCTCGTGCATTTTCTTTTGCGCATGTCAAACAACACGTGTGTCGGCCACTGGTTAGTTTAGTGTGCGGAATGCTGTGTTTACATAGTTACTAAACTATTAAAACGACATCTATATCTGTGCGTTGGATCCCTTAAACTTTAAGAAATGGGTGGTGTTCAAAAGAAAAAGGTAAGTCTGCGCATTAAAGTAACGTGACACCTATTATTATATGTGGCCAACTGGCCATCATCTCTGTTAGCCGCTTTAGCTAGCATCATAGCACTCTGGACACTGAAATAAAATAGATGGACTGGTGTTTTTGGTCAACAACATGTTGATGTTTAGCCTTTTGGATATCTAATGAACTAAAGTAGTCGCCTAATGTCTGACAGTACAGATGTCTTGTTTTTTTGTAGTTCGAGAGGGGTTGTGCCACCAACTACATCACCAGAAACAAAGCTCGCAAGAAGTTACAGCTGAGCCTCGCAGATTTCAGGTACAGTACTACTTACAGAGAGTCTTTGGTCCTTTGTGTATTAAAACCATAAAAGTATACATATACACCAAAATACAATGTCATCAACCCATTCACTGGTGCCATTCACTGGTGCCAAGTAGAAAAATGACAAGCATGCAACTCTAGATTCTTTAATAATTGAGTTGAATCTAGAGTTGCAATTTGACTCTCCCATTACAAGAAATGTCATCTGTGATCTGCTTGTATTAACCAACGTCAAACTCACCAACTTTGCAGCTGTAGAGAAAGCATTATCCTCTTTCTATCTGCAAAGCTTTTGTGCCATAAAAATCCACCATGTTATGAGCTACTTTCTATTCAAAATATACCTCAACAAACATCACCAAGCTGCCATCTTGTAAACAAGACCTGTGGGAGAGCGCTTGTTTTATACACTGACACACACCTGGTGCACACCTGGTCGGTGCACACACAGTATCGCCACCTGCTGTTTGAAGTTTAGTTTGCTGCTCACAAACTAAATCTGATGTCCTGATTTCAGACGCCTATGCATTCTTAAAGGCATCTATCCTCATGAACCCAAGAACAAGAAAAAGGTGAACAAGGGATCCACAGCTCCGAGGACGTTCTACCTGCTGAAAGACATTCGCTTTTTGCTTCATGAGCCCATTGTAGGGAAGTTCAGAGAGTACAAGGTATGTTGACTTTCTCTGATTCACTTTGCACAATGTCTCAATAGATGTATATTTATTGTTATTTATTTTAATCACATGGAGGGTGGGGGTCTTTAGCAATGACGATGCCTGATACTTTTATTTGTGTGACACACAAATAAAAACAAACATTATTCCTAAAGTATATTTACTAAACATACTTATTTCATATATTTGGACATACATCTTGAAGATATTACAAAATGGATCAAAGCATTGACCAAAAATATACTGTGTGTGTGTGTGTGTGTGTGTGTGTGTGTGTGTGTGTGTGTGTGTGTGTGTGTGTGTGTGTGTGTGTGTGTGTGTGTTTGTCTTTGCAATTACTTTGAGGTTAAATTGCATTATTACTAAACTTGCCCAGTCCAGCTCATTGCTTAAATTATGTCCTTATCTTAACAGATATTTGTACGAAAACTGAGGAAGGCATATGGAAAATCAGAATGGACAAAAGTAGAGAGACTGAGAGACAACAAGCCAGCCTATAAATTGGACCATGTTATTAAAGAGAGGTGAGATAACGATGGCCACTTTCACACCCAACGTTTTCTTAAGAGGTCTAGATATCAATATCAAGAAATGCATGCTTTAACTAATTATCAAAGAAATACATGCTATAACTAACTATAATCCCGCCTCACAACTGCTGACGGCTATTTTGGTTAACTTCCTATTTTTGATCCTGTATAAAGTCTAACTGCAAATACACCCCTAATGAACTGCACCCTCTTTTGTTTGGAAACAAACAGAGTTTGGCATCATCAAGTGGTACATGGTCTGTTTGATCCCCACCAAAGAGCAAACGCATATGCACACTAGCTGGATCAAAGGAGTCCTTTATCCCATTTTGACCTGACATTGTCGATTCTACAAAATGTTCGCTATGAAAGAACACATTGAAAGAATTGTGTTGCGCTCACAATTTCCCCCAAAAATAGCAGGCATGCAAACCTGCTATTTTTCAATAAAGTACAGAATGATTTCAACAGTCCTGTGTTAAGGCTTCCCTGAACGTATTTCCAAAGATCAACAGAAGAGGGCACTGTGCAACTTAGTTGCCTCTGGGAACCACCTTTTATTGCTTACCGGTACTATTTCCCGTGTTTCCCCTGTGTCATTTTCTTATTATCAGGGACCAGATAATTTAATGTTAGTCTTATTCTCTATAAAAATGTTGTACTTGGCACAATCATTCAAAATGGAACAATCATGCTCTTTGGAGTGCCATGATTTTTTTCTACCCTAAATCATGATTATCAGGTATTATTGTTATGTGAAAAGTAAGATTTTTTCCCAAAAAGTGTACAGTGTTTGTTAAAATGTCATTTTTATGATTCCACTCAACTAATTCATTAAGTATGCCTGGTGATGGGTGGAGATCCACCTGAACTGAAGCTACACCCACAGCTTTAGTTGCATGATAAAGGGGGAGGAGTTAGGAAAGGGGCTGAACAGGTGATGTCACTATATTGCAGTTTTTTTCATTGGCACATTTGCCTGGAAAGGTTCAGCCCCCAGGAAGAAACCCTAAATACAAAGGGAAGACATCATTGCACATAAAAACACACACAAAGGGGTTTATTTACATACTGTCCCCTCTTAAACATGTACAAAATTGGAAAAAATACAAAAATCACGGCATCCCCTCTTTAAGAGTTATGGGTCATTTCCCTTTAGAAAGCGTTTAATATGCCCAAATGTTTGGGAACCCCTTCTAAGATGGTGAGGTGCAGCCTCACAGCAGTCTTGCTGTGTAATGAGTGTGCTGTGTAATAATTTGGTTAAGTGAAGTTTGGGGGAACCTTTAGTGAGCAGGGACCAGAGTTGTTTTTGTCTGCAATATATTTTGGTAATCTTAATGGGTTTTAGTTGCAGTAGCAATGCTTCACAAATGGCAGTACAGGGTCCGGTATGGAGGGTACTCAATACTCATCTATATGGCGAGTACCCTGAGTATGTTACAAATCACTATGTATACTTCCTTGTATTTTTGATCCTCATAAAGTCTGACTGCAAATCGCCCATAATTAACTGCACCGTTTTGTTTGGAAACAAACCAAGTTTGGCATCAGGTCCATGGTCTGTGTGTTTGATCCGCACCAAAGATTTGTGCTGTGTTCACAATTTCCCCAAAAAATAGCAGGCGTGTACACATGCTATTTTTTCTGTAAAAGTTAAAACACCAAAAGTACAGATTGATTTAAACAAACCAAACAGTCCTGTGTGAAAGCTTCACTGCATGTAGTTCCAAAAAATAACAGAAGAGGGCGTTGTAAAGCTTAGTTAAAAATAAACTCAAGTGTGTCAGTCATAGATATCTTATGATATGAAGTTGTAGAATATTTTATTTTACTTTAACATGTTAAAGGATTTTGAATATATGCATTCTTTCTGTATTCTTGTGGCAGGTATCCCACCTTCACCGATGCCCTTCGTGACGTTGATGATGCCGTCTCCATGTGCTTCCTCTTTTCCACATTTGCTCGCACAGGAAAATGCCATGTCCAAGCAATTCAGCTATGCAGACGCCTTACTGTGGAGTGGATGAATTTTATAATAATGTCCCGTGCTCTCAGAAAGGTAACACTCTTAGCTTTCTACACTGTTTTTTTGGGGGGGGGCTTTGCAGCAAACAAATATTTTTTGCAGATGTTTAAAGTATACGGTGTCATCTGTATATTCTGTCTCTTAACATCCCACCTTCCCTCCATTGAATAGTATATTTCTTTGCCTAATAGGTATTCCTGTCCATCAAAGGAATTTACTATCAAGCTGAGGTCCTTGGACAACCCATTACCTGGCTTGTACCCTACCAGTTCGCTCATGATGTAAGTGCAGAATGATGAAATGCAAGTCTGCACACAACAACAAATAATGCCATTCATATTCACGAAATAAATAGGTCATATTGTACTGTACTACTTGCTGCCATGATTTATCAAGAGTGTATCAATCATCCTTGGATTATAGTACAATGACTGTATTTGAGGAATGTGGTGTTTGTTGACTAAACATCGATCGTCATACCTTCAGTCTGTTAGATGTACTGAATGATTTTCAATCAGTAATAGGATCTCAGATTTCATGTTTGCAGAACCGATTGTGTCAACTAAGGCTAGGCAGTGGACAATAATCACTAACTACAAATTAATCGAATAAGCAAAACGCCTTTTTGTTCCCTTTGAAATCATATCACCCAGACCTTACCTGTCAAGTCGATCTGAAAGCAGACTACAGTTTATTGGGAAATGGGTTTAAGTGTGATACATGAGTGTGAGTGCTTTAGAATTTCTCAAGTATAACTTCTCATGGCAATAATGTGCCTAAACCTAACCTTTGCTCTTCCAGCACCCTACCGATGTGGACTACAGGGTAATGTCCACCTTCACAGAGTTCTATACCACCCTTCTGGGGTTCATCAACTTCCGTCTCTACCAGACTCTCAACCTAGTGTACCCACCAAAGGTACACCATAAAGTTGTTATTGCTATTACAAATGTGAAATATTGTTTTAATGGCGTATATATGCATTATGCACAGAGGTCATGACATGTGGCCACTTTATTTCCAGCTGGACAGCAAAGAGCTGAAGACAGAGGATGAGGAGGACTATGCCATGGACTCGGAAACTGCCATGGAGGTAAGAGACTACAGAAATGTTCCCTATTAAAAAGAGATGATGATGTTTTGTGGAACCTGCTTTCCTTTTTTCGAAATAATGAAATAAAATGAATAAATATCATGCACGATATATCATGATAATTTGACAAACAGTTGAATTTGTCAATAAACCAGGTATTGGTACTGTATGTGCAGTAATAACACTTTTGGCAGTGGCTTCAGCTCTCATAATATCCTGATATTGGTGACCTAGTGGGAGATCTTCTTCAAACATAGCATAAAATGAACCTATCTAAAAACTTACGCACCGTAAGCTTGTAGTGCTGAAGCTTGATTTTGAGCAAGGATACGAATTGGTAATTGGTAACATTCTCGCAGACCTACTGCAAAACGCAACAGCCAAGACCGATCAAACAATGTATTTTCTATTGTAATTGATTCATTAACTACATTTCTGTTGTAATGTAGAAACTTTCAGCCTTGAGCTCCAGCCTGGCGAGGGTGGTGTCCACAGTAGAGGAAGAGGAGGCTGAGCTTGACCACTTCCCTGCTGACGACGTAAGGATCTTATTCTGTGTGCATTTATTTTTAGGAGAAAAAGCAAAGGAGACGGTACTACTATTGTCAATATGTTAATGCGGGAGACCGGCAGAATGAAGAGATCAGATATTTGGCAGTCAACTTATGTAATTACTAGAGGTGTTAATGGAGATCACACCTATGGCTAGTTGCTATGGATGAGATATTTGTCACCCTGGTAGGGTTGTTTTGCCTGACTGGCAAATGGCAATTAATGTAAGTTGTATAGCTTTCCGGGCATGATATAATACTGTATTCTGTATATTAATTTGTTGCCTCTGTGATGGGGGGTACTCATCTATATGAGGATAAATCACTGTATATTTTCTTGTTCACAATGCATAGAAACCACAGGTAATAAACAATATTTTGTGTATGTGTTTTGTGTTAAAAAAAAAGCAATAAAAACAATTCAATAATAAACAATATTTTGATGATCATATCAGGAAGATGTACAACCCGCAGTTTATACCGATGTTCAAAGTATTTTGAACTCTGGTTGTCTTTAACACATAGGAGGACATGGAGAAGATGCAGGCAAGAGAAAAGGAACAAAAAGAACAGGAGGCCCAGAAAAAGCTCTTTGATGGACTCAAGGTCTTCCTCAATAGGGAAGTGCCCAGAGAGTCGCTGGCTTTTATTCTCAGGTAAGTCTGAGTTGCTGTGACCAAAATCACAATCAAAGAAATGGAAAAGAATTAATTAATGCAGGTTAATTTACCATGTGTTCCTTCATCAGGTGTTTTGGGGCTCAGGTGTCCTGGGACAAGTCGGTTTGCATTGGTGCCACATTTGATGTGACTGACGAGACCATCACACATCAGATTGTTGACAGACCTGACATGGACAAGCAGTACATGAACAGGTAGGGGACTAGTAGGCATGGGAGGGGCTGCCACCCCTCAAAAACATAGCTATTCATAATATACTTGAGCAGAAATTCCATTCTGTACATCTTTCTATTCTGAATGTTTAGCTGATTGACCATGTGCCTGTCTTCCCTCAATACCCCCCTTTACATGTCATGGTACCAACAATACTGCCTTTGAAAGGGGGACTTCCTGCCTCTTCAAGGGGGCCCTGTTCTTCATCGTGTTTGGCAGACCCCCCCCCCCCCCCCCCCCCCAACCAAATGTGCCTTTATTATGACATGAACTATCTGTGAACTATATACTATGAACTATATTTTTGGGACAGTAAGGCGCAACTAAAAGCCTTTAATTATCTCAAGCAACAACGCTTTATAATTCGGAGCGCCTTTATGTACCGTTTGCCTGCACTAGCTTCTATTCTATGTTGACTGCAGTAGCCTCTAGATTTTATGCGCCTTAGAATCTAGTGCGCCTTATAGTGCGGAAAATGCGGTTGTTGTATAACCGTAACATGCAATAATGAATGTTGTCTTTGGTAGGTACTACATCCAGCCACAGTGGGTGTATGACTGTGTCAATGCCAAAGTCATCCTGCCAGTGGCAGACTACTTCCTCGGCGTGACCCTTCCACCTCACCTGTCGCCGTTTGTGGAGGAAAAGGAAGGAGACTACGTGCCACCAGAGAAGCTGAAGATCTTGGCGTTACAGCGAGGGGAAAAACCTGGTGCGAAGCACATCACTTTTATTAACCACTTTAACCTGCAGTTCCAGTTTTGGACAAAAATAGAATGCGTTTTAAACTTATAGATGAGTTAGTGGCTAGATTGGCAGTCAGAGGTTTTACACTACACTATGCGTATAACCATTGTGGTTCATTCAGTAGTTAACATTACTCATTATTATGCAGTGATGTATAAAAGATAAAATGACTAATGAATTTATTTGTTTTCTCCTAGTGGAAGAGGAAGAGGAGGAGGAGGAGGAGGAGGAGGAAGAAGAGGATGATGAGGATGAAGACGAGGAAGGTGATGATGTTGAGGAGGATGAGGAGGAAGCGGCAGAGGAGATGAATTTGAAGGAAATGGAACAGCAGCGTTCTCAGGGCAAGGTGAGAGATCATTGAGAATAAAAAAGACTTGTCCTGCTTTTTTGTTTAGATTTTTTAAATAATATAGTTAATATTAACACTTAACGTTCCTTTACAGTCTTTGTCAGTGAAGGTCACTCCTGGGAAAGTCAAATTAGAAAACCGTGCACGCCTGGAGCAAGAGGAGAAGGCAGAGGAGAAACGCCTGGCAATCATGATGATGAAGAAGAGAGAAAAGCATCTTTATGACAAGATTATGTTTGGCAAGAAGAGAACAATCCGAGAGGTTAGTGCAACCATAATGCAAGTGAATATACATTACGGTATGGTAGCTGTTGATACAAGAGTCATTATGCTGGTACACGATGGGGAAACTAAAGAGGCTGTATACTTAACCTTGGGCCCATCATCGGTTTTCTGTCTGGTATGTTGACAAATCGAGAACATGGGGATAATGGTTAACGTGTTGTATAGCCCAGGCCTACAAAGCTTGCATGTTAAATGATTAGAAGAAGACTGCAGAAAATGCAGGAGAGACCGCAGCACTCAGGTTTAGTTTTTCAGCTTTAAAGGTGCACGGCTCAAAAAATGCAAACAAAAGATAAAGGATGCCAGCACTCTAAAAGTTCATTTCACGGTTTATTTACCTCGGAAGGCAGTATGGCATGGACGCGTTTCGCGCCTGAGGGCTTTCTCAACACACATAATGTTAAATGATTACCATTAGGTCTCTACAGAGGACGGGTGAGCTACCTTCAAAAAGTGTTAATACCAATAGGTTCATTGCTCCCTCAAATGTTCATTAATGCAATCTGATCTCCTCTCTCACAGGCAAACAAGCTAGCCAACAAGAGGAAAGCTCATGATGATGCCACCAAGGCTGCGAAGAAGCAGAAAAAGGGCAAGAAACAGTAGTCATTAGATAAGATGACTGGACTGACTTCATTTGTGTAGCTTCATAAGGTTGCATCTTGATGGTTGATGTCTCGTGAGTCTCATGAGTTAAGTGTATGGTATTGTGCATCGGCTGTTCCCATATGGCATGGGAATTGTTGTTCAAGACACTGAAGGCTGAAAAGTCGGACCAGAAGCATAATTTTGTATCGTCTTGAGTTCTCAGATTGTATAACTCTTTGCTTTATAAATCTTAATGTTATTTTATGTTTTATGCATAATAAATTGCCACCTCTCACTTGTTAGACTATACTGGTCTAATTTCCATAGTAAAAAAAACACATGATTATATATACTGTATATTTTCCTGTGTATATATTTGCGATTGTGCAAGATGTCACACATGATTACAAGTTCCATATTTAGACAAACTGTTGAAGAAGCAGGCTTTGTCTTTTCATCCTGTATCATTGAAAGACGTATTCACACAGCGTTAGTAGTGCTGAATAATTTAGAGTTGAATAATTTAGAGTTGTACTAGGTGTGTTTGACAGATCACAGACAGGCTAAAAAGCCTTAGACATCAAAGGGTGGAATCTCAAGTCCACATGTTTTTTAGTGTCTACTTCTATACAAAGACAGGGATCACTGTGGTGTCACTGCGTGGGTGGTCAGGTGGTCTGCCTGGACAGTGGGCGGTGATGACGGAGGAACATTCACATCCGTAGGCCTTCGAGGGTGCTGTGATCTCAGCAGGCTGAGGGCCAGACCAGTCATGCCCTCCACGACTCAATCTCTTCATTCTCTGACTGACCTCACTGGTCTTCTTCCCCTCCCCACTCACCCACAGGCCTGATGCGCATTCCACGCATGCCCGCCCAGTCCAGAGGTCTCAGCCTGGCACTCTGGGTGCGTGCACGCGGGCACACCCATTCAACAAAAGCGTCAGTGTTGAGGCTGGATGCAAAGTGAGTGGGATGAGCAGCACGAGCCCTACGCTGTCTCCCTGCTTGCTGAAGGGCCACAGTGTGCTGAGGGACAGGGTGAGGGTCCATACTGTAACGGGTGATGCGTTAACAACCACATACAGTATTGCTACACCCTGTCGCCCACATCCAGATGGACTTGTTCATGCAGATGGACTCGCCCATTTAATTCTTCTTTTGACACAAGCTCTGTCTTATTTTATATGGATGATTTAAATGCATCAAAACCTAGTTTAGTGCAAGATTTGTTTGAATTTTCGACTAAACATTTTCGTAAACTTGTGCCAAACTCTCTCTTTATTTTGTCTTATTTTATTAAATGCTGGACATTGTCACACTGTCTGACGGTGCATGCCACAACAATATTTCACTGTACATAATTGTGTGGGAGTTGCCCTGGATCTTGAAGTGAACAAAAGGTATCTGGAGCACCCCTGTTACAAATGTAATATTGCAATTGATAATTGCCACTGTATACTGTATATTGATGGTACCATGGTTACCTTTATGCAGCTTGGATACACTTTAATCTAAAATGATGCATGCATTGCATAGTTTTGCTAAATCAGCATTTTGAACAGTACAAAGAAAGAGTGGTGTTGATCAAGTGGCACAATCAAGCCTTTGTGCCTCCCTGCCTCATCTTTCTGTATTTGTTCTTTTTATACCATTTGCCAGCCCTCCTATCAGCTTGCAGCTCCAGAGTCCAGTGGCTTCACTCAATAGCCCTCTGTATGCAGCCACAGAATAGGGCCTATACCCCCTCCCCTTTTCCCTCGCTGCGCTTTCCTCCCTCCCTCTTCAAACTGACAAGTGCTAGTCCCCTGACATTGAGCCTGACGTCACACGTGGCTGGATGAGTCTCCCTGTGGTGCTGGATTCAGCTGAATCTATTCTAGAATTGAAATTGGAAGAGGCAGAGGCCAGGAGCATCAGGTGTATGCCTACATGTGGAGCAAGAGAGGGAAGACGCACAGCACCTGGCAGGTGAATGAGCTTCAGAGCGCTGGACGAGATAAGGATAGTGCTGAGCTGTGTGGTGTTTTTGTCAATGTGTGTATGTCAGGATCAGACACAAGGCAACAGCAGGGAGGGCAACAGCAGGGAGGACATTTGGACGAGAAGGGGAAAAGGCTGTACATAATGTACTTGGTAGTGAAACACCTACCATAGGTTTCTGCTTGGATTTATGCATGAGGGTAAGGAATCATTGAATTCTGAAACATTTTCTGGTCACAATTACATGAGCATACTTAATTCTATGTAACTATTGGGGACGGGAGCTGTTAAAACTTTAATCTTATAATATTTATTACATATATTAATGCTATGCTACAGTATTAACATTGTTCATAAGGCAATATCATTACTTCGCCTGACTGGATGTTCACTATTTGAAAATATGTTTTATGGAATATTAGCAAGCTTGCATTTGCAGTATATCATGTTAATGAGATATTAGACACAGCAGACTTTCTTAAATTGGCTGTGAAGCTACAAAGTAAGGGTTTCAAAAATAAATAGGTATCTATGGCTCATAGAGTTTGGAGCTTACAAAACAACATTGTGCTACTTGCAAAGCAGAACTGCTCCATGTAACCATCCTGCAGGATGCTGCTTCGTATATTATCTCCCATCACAGCAGTCTCTGAAGGCAGAGAGAGAGAGAGCTCCCTCATAACAGCCATAATAGGCCCTTCATGGAGCCCAGACAAAGAGCAAGAAAAAGTCCCAGCTATGTTTGGTGAACACTGTTTGAGTAGGCTGCTCTGGATTATATGCACTGTATGAATGAACTCCAAGGTTTCTTCAGTACTTGAGAAATTCATTTTTGTTCAAACATGACAACATGACGTCTTAGCTATGAACAGAAGATCAGGTCTAGTCAGTTTAAGTTTGCTCAGTGTGGTTGCTATATGCTGCTGCTGTTCATTATTAATGTATATCAGCCTCAAGATCTGAACTGTTTAAAAATACAGAAAAGGTTTGTTTCAAATGCAACTTTTTTGTGATGAATTTTTTGGCAATCTTTCTTCTCTCCTATGTAAGCCCATATATTGTTACTGATTCATATTTGTCATTTTAACTAGCTATAGCATGTTTTAACACCACACAGTATGTAACACAGTATACATTATCCAAACCCACACTTCTGTTATATTCATTAAATAACTGGTCACATGAGATGCTGTTATATTTGCACATTCATTAAAATTGACTTGAGATGAACAATTCAATGGTCTCAACTCTGATACTTAACATCACAGTCATTTTGGAAAGAAGACACTTATGCTTACAGGTGTGTGTGTGTGTGTGTGTGTGTGTGTGTGTGTGTGTGTGTGTGTGTGTGTGTGTGTGTGTGTGTGTGTGTGTGTGTGTGTGTGTGTGTGTGTGCGTGTGTGTGTGCGTGTGTGTGTGTGTGGTCGTTACTTTATATTCTAGAGACAGACTCTTATTACTGCCTGCAGGGTGAATGCTGGCGTAGTGCTGGCTCACTTTCCACAGGAGTGCATTATTTATTATACAGACAGGTGCCAGAGAAACACAGGGCAGGGCATACGTATGCTCAATGAGCAATTATCCTCAAATGCTGAAGTGCCAATGTCTTCATCTCATGACTTGTTTGTTTCAAGTGGTGGAAATAACAAAGATACAGGTTAGACTCTACACTCTACAGTACTTAAAAGACCACGTCATCACTTTTTAACCCATCTTCATATAATAGCTCCTCACTAATGTTCATGATATAAGAGCGCTATTTTTTCTTCAGTGTGTGTCTCAGGAGGGCTGTGTGCAGTTCAGAAACCTGTCCACCATGCGCATGATCACAGCGAATCCAGGGTTTCCCTGATTTCCAGGGTACTGCAGGCTTTCAATTCCTGAAAAGTTTCAATGCGAAAATGGGAAAGCAATGGTGCGCATGGTGAACTGGTTTCTGAACTGCCCAGATCCCTCCTACGCGACACAGAGCAAGTAGAAAAAAATAATCATGTGTGTAGTGAGGACCAATTATTGAGATAGGTTGAAAAGCGGTTAAAGCGCTGAAGTGGTCCTTTAAGTATCTGTATTTTGACATGCTTTTATGACATGAGAATTCTTCATTGTAATGGATTTTAGGGATGTCTTAGATTATGTCAGATCATGATGATACTGATGATTGTTTTTCAAGGTAAGCTGTAATTCATCCGGACCATGGTTGGAAGGCAAGTGAGGCACTGGAGGTCCATGTGCAAAGGCCTGATCCTTGGCACCCTTCTCACCAGCTGTATGATCCTGCTATACTGCCTGTCTAGTCCACAGGTTCACTTCAATCTACCTGAGTAAGACTCATCACAATGGGAAACCTGAAATTATCTATTACATAATATTACAATATTGTGATGTGTAAACCTATGTCCGGGTTTCGACCAAAATAGTTTAAATGCTGTCATCTGCTGTGTGAGTTAATTTACTCCACAGTTAAATGTATTATTTCATGCACCTTTAAAGTGTGCAGATATAAAATTGTGAAAACAACAGTGATAGAAATGCATGTTTGACATGTGAGGTAAAATCCAGAAACATAATACGATTTATCCTCCCCTTTGGGTGCTAGCTCAAATAGTTTCAATATGGTAGTTATTCATGATTTGATGATATTTGCTTTCTCTAGGGTTCCAGTGCCTTACTCCTGTGCCCACCGCCCGGCCCAGTCCCACATCCACCAAACCACCAATGTCTCCAAGCGGGACAAAGGCCTCTGCACTCCTAAAGTAGATGTCATGTTCATGAAGACTCACAAGACAGCCAGCAGCACATTCCTCAATATCCTGTTCCGCTTTGGAGAGAAGCACAGGCTCAAATTTGCCTTCCCTGACAGTAGAAATGACTTCTTCTACCCCACACCTTTCCAACGTTCCCAGGTCAAAGACTACAGGCCTGGAATGTGCTTCAATATCATCTGTAATCACATGCGCTTCAATGCAGCCGAGGTGGCCAAGCTGCTCCCCACGGACACTTCGTACATCACTATTCTGCGAGACCCTGCAGAGCTCTTTGAGTCCTCCTTCCACTACTTTGGTCGTCTGGTGCCTTTGACCTGGAAGATACCAGGGGAGGACAAGCTGACAGAGTTCCTACATGATCCTCATTACTACTTTGATCCAGAGGGCTTTAATTCATTCTACCTCAAGAATCTGCTGTTCTTTGACTTTGGATATGATAACACCCTGGAGCCGAACGATCCACGGGTGCAGGAGGCCATCAGGTCCATCACTGACCGCTTTCAGCTGGTTATGCTGGTGGAGCACTTTGAGGAATCACTCATTCTCCTCAAGGACACCCTCTGCTGGGAGATGGACGACCTGCTCTTCTTTAAGCTCAACGCTCGCAAAGGATCCACAGTGTCTAAGCTGACCCCTGAACTTCGGGCAAAGGCCCTCGAGTGGAACGCAATAGACTGGAAGTTGTATCAACATTTAAACGTCACCTTCTGGAAGAAAGTGGACGCTTACGGACGGAAGCACATGGAAGACGACGTGGCAGAGCTCAGGAGGAGGAATGCAGAGATGGCATCCCTCTGTATCGAGGGTGGTCACGCCGTGGACGCTGGCAGCATCCAGGAGACAGCCATGCAGCCCTGGCAGCCTATCGGGGAGAAGTCCATCATGGGCTACAACCTGAACAAGAACGTGGACAAGGCCCACCGCAAGTTGTGCCGTAAAATGTTGACACCAGAGCTTCAGTACTTGACAGAACTGGGGGTGAACTTGTGGATCACCAAGCTATGGGGTCATGTCAGAGATGTCATTAACTGGTGATTTAAAACAACAACAACAACTGGTGATTACTAGACACAATAGCAAGAGGAGCCAATTAATAGTGTATGGATGAAGCTGACTGAGAGTAAAATGTTACTGTTCGTTTAGTGTGTTGGATTGTGTCACATTACCAGTCATCAGTATTGGCTAGTTATTATGTTTGCAGGCTGTGATCTATCTGATGGTAGGCTACTTTGGAGTTTCTCAACCTTTTTTACTAGCGATGCATCAAATATTCAGCTGCATAAAATATTTGGCAAAAAATGGCTAAAAATGCATTTTCAGCCTCTTTGATTTCGGCCCAAATTGTCAGAAAATGTATTACCAAATAGTGTATGCAATAATGCATTCAAGAGTGCTGAATAAATGTTTTATGGCCCATAATAGTGATTATTATTTAGGTTTTGACATAATCATTTATTTTGCTATAATCGAGTCGCTTTAAGGCACAGCCATACCAGCTATGGTATTAAAAAAGATATAAGAATCGTATTTGGCATCAAAGTGCATCCCTACTTTTTAGGCCACAATCCCCTAAATATTAATACAGTACAACATATTTGAACTGGGGAGCCACCACCACCCAGAAAAACACTGCAAGGGTTGAGGAATCCAATTTCCTGTTCCACAGCGAAATATTGTGAAAATGGCTAATGTACAAGCTGACGTTTGAGCTGTTTCTATAGTAGTCTGTTGTTTTACCTTTGACGTAGTGCATGATCTTTTTCTTTTTGACTGTCATCTTGGGACCCTCCAAAAATCACGTGAGGACCCCGACCCACAGGTTGAGAACCAGTGGCCTTTATGACAATAGCATACTTAACCTCACAATCTACCAAAACTGAAACGTTTATTACATACAGGTGAAGCCTGCTATTGTATAGTGTCTGTGAGTCCCATTTCAAACAATAAGATATTTTTGTCCTTCAATGTAGATTAGTTTTAACTATACTATTGGGGTGGATGCTACATTTTATTTGTTTGTTGTTTTTAATGAATTACAGTCAAAGGTTGCCATTTATTGAGGTTATGAGAGAAATTATGTTGGGGTTTCAACCCACTTTTCTTAGTTTGTGCTGGTTACTTAATGTGGTCCGAGTGAGTCTGAACTCTGAATGGTTCTGAGTTGTCAAAATCCTGTATAATGTTCACTGTTCCTCCACCAAAGCAAGGGACACAATAAGGTACCCCTTGGCAATAAATGATAATCTTTTTTTCATCTCTGTCCTCAAAATAAAATGAAAGTGAAACATCAATCAATCATTCCTTTGTCTGGTCAGATTATTTACTGCATAATAACAATACTAATACTAATAACAATAACAGTAGCATATATATATTAAATACAAAATTAGATAATTACACATACATAATTATATACATATGATATATATTCCACTTCTTCTAGCATAATAGTTATTATCCCTAGAATGTCTGTGATTATACATATATTTCACATATTCAGGATGAAGATGTGTGAAATAATAGTACAAACTAATAGCCTAGTTATTATTATTATTATAGTTAGTATAGTATAATAGTTATTATATAACAGTAGTATAGTAGGCCTATGTTATTATATAGCAAGTAATGTACATAAAATAATCATTCTATTAGTTATGTAGGTTTGTGAGTGATGCGCTGCATGCAGTCACTGCGACACCAAAGAGGGCCTAATCAATGTTAAAGCAGAAAAATGATGATCAACTGTGTGGAAGGATGGAGTAGCAGCCTGTCATTCATTCTGTATTACAGGAAGTCAAGTCTTGTTCCAGTATGGGGCGTGGACACGGATGATGCTGCTGCTAGTCTACTAGTCTTTGATAACAGCTCTTGTTGTTTTGCTAGCTTCATGCTACAGTAGGGTGGTTCGTTTGTCAATATTGTTGCTGTTATTTCTATAATTGTATCGCTTTAGCACCTGAAAACACTCGGACGGGGAATCGGATACACTACTTTTAAACATTACGGCATTGGTTTCGGTGGGGTGGCTGTAATTCACTGCCAAAAGTAGCTTTCATAGCGTTAGCCAGCTAAATTCTTAGCCTGTTCTCGTGTAGCTCGCTGAGTCTCCCTTCTAGAATATAAAGCAAATCACTAATAATATGTGAGCTGTCAAAACAGCGAGGCCAAAAGAAAAGCGAAAAGTAATCGCCGGGATAGTTTTTGAAGCATTGATCATCATGGCGTTTCGTCAGGACGTATTTGAGGATACGTGGCTTTGGTTTTGAGTTTAGTTGGATAGCAACAATGTCTTGCAAATCCACCAAAGTTGCCCCAAGTGTTGATTTCGACCACAGTTGCTCCGACAGTGTGGAATATTTGACGCTCAATTTTGGCCCCTTTGAGACTGTCCATCGCTGGCGAAGGCTCCCTCCTTGTGACGAGTTCGTTGGTGCAAGGTAACGGTGATCAGCAGTGCATAATGCTACTACTATTTAGGAACAGTAGTGTACATGCTGGAGGTGCCTCCTGTTTGGCATGCAATTCATTCCTCTTAAACCTCTTTGGCTTCATTCAGACGCAGCAAGCATACTGTTGTGGCCTACAGAGATGCCATCTATGTGTTTGGAGGAGACAATGGGTGAGTAGCTTTGACCACCCTGTTTTTTTTTCTTGACATATTTTGCCAACCAAAACAACACAATTGACCATGTATGCCCATTGTCACCCATCCATGTAGGAAAAACATGTTGAATGATTTGCTACGCTTCGATGTCAAGGACTGCTCCTGGTGCCGGTAATAAGACTCCAGATCAACACACCATGTCATTACAAACCTCTTGAGCAATGTGATTTCATGTCTGATGTATGTTTTACAGAGCATTCACCACTGGAACCCCACCTGCACCTAGATATCACCATTCAGCTGTGGTGTATGGCAGCAGCATGTTTGTCTTTGGTTAGTTTTATTTCATCATTATTATTATTGGTTAATCAAACACAGGATAAGAAGTAATCCTTTGTGCTAGCACATACCTACGAGTGTCGTTGTGATGAATGGATGAACGTCTTGGTGTCGTCTTATCGTCATGGTTGATGCATGGTGATGGATGATTGGACCTGGATAGTGACATCTGTCGTCGTGGTGATGGGTGGTGGAGCTGGATGCGCATCATCAGTAGTGTACCCTTGGATCGTGGGGTGTTTCGGCCCTACACTATACA
Source organism: Benthosema pterotum (assembly GCA_039105355.1). Taxonomy (NCBI): domain Eukaryota; kingdom Metazoa; phylum Chordata; class Actinopteri; order Myctophiformes; family Myctophidae; genus Benthosema; species Benthosema pterotum. The sequence continues at coordinate 33,391,329 of CM076972.1, read as the reverse complement.
CCCTCCCCAAGGTGGCCGGCTACAGGCTGATCAGGCCTGAGCCTGCGTCAATCCATCTCTGCACGAGAAGTCTGTTTTTGAGGCTGACTTCTCGGGGGACTATGCATGGCAGGGGCGTCCTACTCCCTGAGTCAAGCCTGAGCTGACCGCATACCAACTGGTTTGCTATTTCGGGGCCCAGCAGGGGTCCTTCCTCCTCATGAAGAGCCACTGGCTGCTCCTTTCCGCTGCCTCTGATGCAGCTTTGATGGCTGAGCGCTGTTTCTGGCCTCTGACTCCCAGGTCTGTGAGCAGTCTGATGGTGGACCTTGCCACTATTTTAGATTTGTTTTTTGTTTTTTTTGCCTTTATTGATAGGACAGTAGGTTGACAGGAAAGGGGGAGAGAGATAGAGAGTGACATGCGGCAAAGTCCTCCGGGCTCGGTAATCAAACCCGGGGCACACCGTCAGGGCTGCTTAGCAGCCGGGTGCCCAGGCGGTTGAGCTAACCGCCTGGGCCAGTTTTATTTCATTATTATTATTATTATTATTATTATTATTATTTTTATTATTATTATTTATCGTCGTGTCATTCTGTTTTAATGGTACATTTATTACATTTCAGGGGGCTACACTGGAGATATCTACTCCAACTCAAACTTGAAAAACAAAAATGACCTCTTTGAGTACAAGTTTGCAACGGGACAATGGACTGAGTGGAAAGTAGAGGGCAGGTAGTGCACAGAAGATATATTTATAAACATGTTCTAAATGTATATTTATTTGAAAAAAATATAACTTCTAATATATATATATATATATATATATATATATATATATATATATTTATATATTTATATATATTTTTATATTTTTTCTTTTTCAAATTAATATGAATGCATTTTCTCCATTTTAGTTTGCCAGTGGCCAGGTCTGCACATGGAGCCACAGTCTACAATGATAAGCTGTGGATATTTGCTGGCTATGATGGGAATGCCAGGTGGGTTGCATATCATTTTTTTTTGCAAATAATGATTTTAACTAAGGCTGTTGAAAATCACAAGGTAATGGGATTAAATAAATGTTGATTAATATTATTATTTTTTTAAACTCATGTGAACACTGGCCATATTCTCATTGAAAAAAATGTTTGAGCACGGTTTTACGGAGACATGGCTGTATAGAGTATAGCTTGAGGAAGCACATCCTACACGGAGCTTAAGAGAATAGACAAAGTTACGCCAACTCCATTTACTTCATGGGGCCAGTCCAATCACTCCAATGGTGGCTCTTCTACATATAAATGCATTGGCAGCAACCTATTTTGAATTATCTCAGGCCCCTTTATTTTAGATTATAGGTTTGCAGCGATGGAGACAATTTTGTAGGCAACTCTGGTGCATATATTTTGTAGTATTAACATCGACAACAATATTACCATACTTACAATTACAATACTTAACATACCAAGAATGTACAATATTGAATGAATGGACGCAGTTTTTTATTTTATTTTTCGGTACATTCGGTGGGCAAGAAAAGTACCTGTTTTGGCGCCCCCTACCGGTAAAACCGGATATGGTGGTTAATCATGATTAAATTACTTTTGAAACTGTGATTAATCTGATTAATTTTTCATTTCATTCAACATTCATTCAACAGCCCTAATTTTATTTTTTTCTTATGTGCAGGTTGAATGACATGTGGACTATCAGCCTACAGGATCGAGAGCATGCCTGTTGGGAGGAGGCTAGTATAAAGACCTGTGCGCGTGCAGAACACCTTTACAATCAAAGTACAAATGAATTGTATTTCAAATGTAGCTGTGTTTCTTGTTCTGTCTCAGATTGATCAGAGTGGTGAGATTCCCCCTTCTTGCTGCAACTTCCCTGTGGCTGTTTGCAGGGACAAGATGTTTGTCTTTTCCGGGCAGAGTGGAGCCAAAATAACGAACAACCTCTTTCAGTTTGAGTTTAAAGGCCATATGTAAGTTAGGCCTTATTTCATTGCAGACAGACTCTTAGTTCTAAATGTACTGTATAACTGTGTAATTCAGTGGTTTTCAACCAGTGGTCCCCAGCTAAATGATGGAACAGTTGGTAACCAAGTGGACGGTTATTGATCTGTAACTCTTAAGAGTGTGGTTGGTCATTTGGTTTAATCTTTTAAAGGTTAAATTATACATCCAAATTATTTGATTTTCAAGAATCTACACAATTAGAAAATGTAGAATTGTTATTTTGACCAACGTTTTGCCAGTTATCTCCAGAATTGTGGACACAAACCTAAAAAAGAGTCCGAGAGACTAACTTCAACATCAAATGGTGGTCTGTGGCTAAAATGCAGAATAAATAATGGGCCCTAGTATTAAAAAGAAAAACACTGGTGTTATTGATTAAGATGGCAAACTGTTTCCCCCTGGTGGCTGATCTGGCCATTCCTGATGTGACTCTTTAGTAATTCTTCCTGATAACTCTGTCCTCTCAGGTGGACACGCATCCCGACTGAACATCTACTGAGGGGCTCCCCACCACCTCCCCAAAGACGCTATGGTCACACCATGGTAGCCTTTGACCGCCATCTGTATGTGTTTGGTGGGGCTGCTGACAACACTTTACCCAACGAGCTGCACTGCTATGATGTTGACTCACAGACATGGGAGGTGATCCAGCAAAGTCTGGACAGTGAGGTACAGTACTCTACAGATTGAGTGATGTGTAGTGATTTTCTTTTTTTTTTTTTTAGAACAAGGGTTTTCAACCATTTTCATACCAGGGCCCACTATTTATTCTGCATTTTAGCCACGGACCAACATTTGATGTTGAGTATAGTCTCTTGGACACCAAAACCGAGTGTTTGTCCACAATGTAGATTCTCTTGAGAAAGTAAAATGAAACCAAATGGACCCACAAGGCTCCATTTGGTTTCGTTTTATGATTTCAAGAGTTACAGATCTATAAGGGTCCATTTGGTTACCAACTGTCCATCATTTAGCTGGGGACCACCTGGAATCCTCAAAGACACTGGTGGTCCCCGGACCACTGGTTGAAAACCACTGTTTTAGAACAATAATGATAGGCTCTGAATGAAATGAACTTAACATTATCATTTTTCTCTTTTTATCACAATCAAAATAAAGACTACATTTGTCACATTCAGACTTGAATGTAACTTCATGTGCCTTGCGCCACACCAAAGAACACTACGTTTTTGCATACTTTGTATGAAATCCGTGAATAGATAGGGTGCAAAATCAACAATGTTTGAAGTGAGGAAATGTTCATTGTTATCAAAACAATAATAAAGATAATAGTACAAACAAACATAGCAGCTGGAAGGCTTTGCTATAGGGGAACCTTTTAATGAACTTAACATTATCATTTTTCTCTTTTTATCACAATCAAAATAAAGACTACATTTGTCACATTCAGACTTGAATGTAACTTCATGTGCCTTGCTTATGTGGCCCAAGTCGACCTGCCATTTGGAACTATGCAATGTCAGCTAAAGCGTGAATCTGTGTGCGTGCGTGTGTGCGCGTGCGCGCATGTATAGTGTAACAAGCACAACATGAATTAAGAATGAAGTGACGTAGTTGTGTTGTGCCTCTATTGTGCTTTACATACTGTGTGGTTTCCTGTTGCAGATGGACATGACATGCTGCCTTACTTCTAAACACATTTTTGCTTTGCTTTCTTGTATGAATGTTCTGCTAATTGCCATGTTTATACTTTATTTTAAATAAAATTTAAACATGGGATCTCATACTAAACATCATTTTGCCTTATGTAAATAATTTACATAGGACAAAATGAGTAATAGTAAACATTGTTTATATAACAGATCATACATAAATATAGCAGTCGGTGCATTATAACTTGCACTAGGATGTGCAATCATTTTCTCTCAAATGATCTCCCTCTTCAGATGCCCAGTGGGAGACTGTTCCATGCAGCTGCAGTGATCCAGGACGCCATGTACATCTTTGGTGGAACAGTGGACAACAATGTTCGCAGTGGGGAGATGTACCGATTTCAGGTTGCTGCCGCTCATTTGTATGAATAAAATGTACACGGCACTGCACTAGATATGTTAATTTAACCTGCTTGAATACCGCTACATAGAATTGCTGTTTGCTCTTTTGTTTTTTTGTAGTTCTCATGTTATCCAAAATGCACTCTCCATGAGGACTATGGCAAGCTGTGGGAGAACCGCCAGTTCTGTGATGTGGAGTTCATCCTGGGAGAGGTAGGTCCTCATTGGCTGGGACATTAATCCCCTTCATTGCAGAGAGAAAAGGTTCTCGGTGGGCTACATTCAGGTTTAACAATGTTGTGCTTTTCTCTTCCTGTTTGTGAGTACAGAGGGAGGAGAGGGTCTTGGGTCATATCTCCATAGTTACTGCAAGATGTCAGTGGCTTCGCAAGAAGATCCTGCAGGCACGGGACAGGCAGCGGCAGGTCAGAAACCTGCAAGATTCATTTCCTTTAATACTATATAGGAGTTAGAGGTTAATTTGATCAATTGAAATGTAATTACAGGACATTCAAGGACACTGTTTTGGGTCACTGTTTTGGAGTTGTTTCAATTAGTGACACAGTTGTCAAGCCAGGCATTTTAGAAATGCATTACAATCTTCAAATAAAATCAATAAATGAAATGATAAATAAGGGAATGTGAAAAGCTCATCCAACTGGTCCATGGACAAAACATTTAAACAACCCTTTTTTACAGGGCTTAAAATATTGCGTTAAAATGCATCGCATAAACGCCACAGCAAAGAACACTACGTTTTTGCATACTTTGTATGAAATCCGTGAATAGATAGGGTGCAAAATCAACAATGTTTGAAGTGAGGAAATGTTCATTGTTATCAAAACAATAATAAAGATAATAGTACAAACAAACATAGCAGCTGGAAGGCTTTGCTATAGAGGAACCTTTTAACTCTGATGTTCTGCTGGAAATTGTTGGGTAATCAGTTCCTTTTCCTTGTCCTTACGCTGTGTATAGAAGAGTAAACAAGAGTGCAGCGAGGAGAGCGATGAGGGGGCAAATGGAGCCCCGAGGGATATCCCAGGAGGCGGCAGGCCATCGGGTACACAGCCTCTGCTAGAGGTGGCCATCAGGGAAGCAGAGGCTCAACCATTCGAAGTGCTGATGCAGTTCCTCTACACGGACAAGATCCAGTATCCACGCAGAGGTCACTGCCCTCACACACTCTTGTCATACAGCTATCATCATTCCACAGGGAAAGAAAATGGATAATATTGACATATTTATTTCTATAGCATCTTTCTTAACATAGTTAGAAAGCTTTTATAGAGAAATACATGAAACATTACAACAAACATCATCAGTAAGGCAAACGGTTCAAAACTAGAGCCACGCCTCACTGAAAATAAGATAATCTATTGGTGTTTCTGAGTCCACTTGGATAGTGACAGTGAACGGAGAGAAAGGGTGTGGGTGTGAGCGGGGGATGACCTGCAGCAAAAATCTGTAGCCTGACCTATGTGCTCCAATATAACATAACAACTTTTTAACTAGAGACAATAAATTAAATTAGATACTGATGCACAATAAAATAAGGGCTATAAGCCAGAGCTAGGTATTATCAGGACAAAACTGTACCGAGAGGATCAACAGATGGGTCATTTGCTGTGTCTGACCCCTGCGTAGGTCATGTTCAGGATGTTCTCCTCATCATGGATGTTTACAAACTGGCCCTGAGCTTCAAGCTATCACGCCTGGAGCAGCTGTGTGTGCAGTACATCGAGGCATCTGTGGACCTGCAGAATGTTTTGAGTGTATGTGAAAATGCCAACAAGCTTCAGCTAGACCAGCTTAAGGTATGTTGAGAGCCTGGGCCAACTGCATATATATGGCGCGATTTTCGTTCCACCCGTTGTCCCTAACGTTACCCGATACCCGCAGCGAATTCCCTTATTGCTATTTTGGTCACCTTTTCTCTTCCCTTAGCCACTATTCTTTATGCCGACACCGTTATTTGTGACTGGAGGTGTGGTCATGGGCGTGTTCGTTGCGCAGTCCCTTAAGTTGCTAATTTCGTCAAATAGATTTGGGAACTAGATAGCGCCATCTCAGAGCACCCGATACGAGAAGGCAGAGCCACGTGCGCACGGTGCTGGCGTCTGTGCGCCTTTGGAGATGTCCACGACTCCACGTGGAAAGGCGCCAGTTCAATTCATCTCCTTATTTATGGATTGTTCTATAAACAGCTGTAGATTGCCTGCTGTCGGTCACTTCCTTGTGTTTAGGTAATGTACAGTATATAATATAATCAAATACATTAATTAACTTGTGACGCAATGCTGTAAATTGCAAAAAAGTCGGGAATTCGTGGCAAAAAAGACGTTTTTTTTTATCATTCATTCCTCGGTCAATTCTGGACCATTTTTTACATTTCAAAATGCAGCGTGACGGGAAAAAGCTTCTCTCTCAGATGCTGTTTAGAATATGTGGGTAGGTCTTCTCTACGATGCGGGATCTAGCAAAATGTAAGTGTCGGGGATTCGGTGGACCGTTTCCACCGAAGTCCAGAATTGACAGAGAAATGAATGATCAAAAAAACGTCTTTTTTGCCGCGAATTCCCGACTTTTTTTGGAATTTACTTTATAACATTTCGCAGACTTGGGATAAATGCACGCCACATACAGCAAAAAAAACATGGAACATGTTTTTTCAACATAACAGCTATAATTGTTTGAAAATGAGAGCTATAATCTTTGAGAATAGGCTACTCATGCATGTGTCTGTCCTAAGCCCGCAGCCAGGCTGCGTGCTTAGGAGGGTCAGACTTAGCAGTAGGGATAAGGGAAATAGATAAGGGATGAATTAAAGGGAATGGCAAGACCAACACGGATTGGATGAAAGCTAAAAACGCCCAAACACACCTATGCATAATTTAACAAGTGTAGGAGGTGTTTAAGGGAGATCGGATGGTAACGAAATTATCAACTTTAGTGTGGGAACGCCTCTTACCCAATGCTAAGTGCGTTAATTGCGTATAAGGGCTAATGTAACCAAAATCGAGCCCATACTGTGTTTGTGTGCGTATATATTTTTTTCCCCTAATCATTCTGATTTGGCTGTACACACGTACAGTAAGTAGTACTCTTCGTGCTCTTCTCACTCCTTGCTCCAAAACTATGGACTTCACTTCACTGCAATCAGAACCACAGACTCACTCCCCATCTTCCACCGCAGTCTGAAAATACACCTCTTCAGACTCCATCTCAGCCCATAGTACTTGCATTACATACCAACCCATAGTACTTGCAGTAACCTCCTAGGTAGTTTAGATAGCACCTCATTAAACTGAGATAGTGTTGAGTTCTAGGATGTCTAGGCCTAGATTTTTGTCACCGCTTCTTTGCCTTTTCAAACTATTAAAAAAAACATTTTTCAAATGTTAAAATGACCAGTCTACAAGCTCACAATGTGTCAATAGATTGGCATGTTGAACTATTACAAAAAGTTTGTCAAAATAGTAGAAAATGGATAAGGGGTTTGGGATAAGGGGTTTATGTGTGACAAAAATGGAGCCCCTAATGTATTACCATGTTTTAGTGCTTACATTGTATATTATAGTGTATTGTAAAGTCTGCTTAAATTGTATACTGTAATCTGTATGATGCATAGCAATGTTTTTACATAATGTAAATCGCTCTGGATTAAGAGTGTCTGCTAAATGCCTAAATTGTAGTACATGCATGTTGGTACACACTGTATGGATATAGATATACTGTACATACCGGTAGATAAACGGACTCATTAAATCCACCATTAATTCCAGCAATTCTTTTCTTCCCTCCAGGAGCATTGCCTTAATTTTGTGGTGAAGGAGACCCACTTCAACCAGGTGATTATGACCAAGGAGTTTGAGCACTTGTCCACACCACTGATTGTGGAGATAGTGCGCCGCAAGCAGCATCCTCCCCACAGGCTGTACTCAGACCAGCCTGTGGACATAGGTACGTCCTTAGTGCAGGACATGAAGGCCAGCCTGGAGGGTGGCGGATTGGAGTTCTGTGACATTATCCTGCTTTTAGACGGCCAGCCACGGCCCGCCCACAAAGCCATCCTAGCTGCCCGCTCCAGGTAGGTGGATGGGGGGGGGTCTCACACAGTCCTCTATGATTCATATATCGTGTTGTTGTGTATGTGTACAAACCTTTTCCACTTCCGTGTCTCAGTTATTTTGAGGCGATGTTCCGTTCCTTCATGCCTGAGGATGGTCAGGTGAACATCTCCATAGGTGAAATGGTTCCCAGTAAGCAGGCCTTTGAGTCCATGCTGCGCTATATTTACTATGGTGATGTCAACATGCCTCCGGAGGATTCCCTGTATCCTTTACAAAATAACTGTTTTACGTAGACAAAAAAATTTTTGGTCAGAACCAGTTCTCTCTTAAGTTGTTTCCTTCACTTTTATCAGTGAGTACTGTTTCTCTACTCGAGCAATTTGTCTTCGTTGACTCTTGCTGAAAGATATCTGTTTGCAGCACCATATTACTATGGTTTCTCAAACAACAGGATGCAGGCCTACTGCAAGCAAAATTTGGAGATGAACGTCACTGTGGAGAATGTCTTACAGGTATGTGTTTAAAGCTGGGTAGAGCTATGGCCTAATATGTATCTGCATTTACATTGTGAAAAAAAAAGAAACGTGAACAAGTGAGGGGTGCTCTTATAATCTTACAACATCCATAATATCTGTGTTGGTGACAAAACAAACATGGTTGAAGCAAACATTAATCATGTTTATAGGAGGGGATAGCAGCCCTCAATACATGTTGTTATGATGATGAACTCGCATTACATTCTCTAGGTTCCTCTTGATTGATTATAATTTCCCCACCATCTTAGATCCTGGAGGCTGCAGACAAGACCCAAGCCCTCGACATGAAGAAGCACTGCCTGCACATTATAGTCCACCAGTTCATCAAGGTGGGTGGGCTTGTGTCTGGAGCCTTGGGGGTGTGCTGCCCACTCACTGCAGCTGAGCTAACCCCCTAGCCTGCCTCTTCCTTGTGGGAGACTGAACCCTTGGCCTAGTGGATTACCCTCCACTTCCTACGTAGAGAAGAAGCTGTTTACAGATGAGGCCGGCTGTACAAGCACCTTATCTGTCCCTCAGTGTTATGGGTCATAGTGCCAATCCGAGTATTGTTTGTTTTAAAAGAACAAGTAAAGGAACTAAAACTCCATACACCACCCACCCACACAACCCCCCATGGAAACATTACTTGGTGTTTCCGTTTTGCTTTTGTTCTCTATCTGTGATCTGAATTTTTTTTCTCTCTCTCTGCATGTGTGACTTAAGCACTCCCAGTCCCTCAGATTCTTTCTGCATGAACCTATGTTTCTTTCAGCATCAAAGTCTTTTGTTATGGTTCATTTTTTGTTTTTGTTTTTTGCTCTCCTCCCCTTTTAAAGGTATCCAAGCTTCCCAACCTGCGGTCGCTCAGCCAGCTGTTGCTACTGGACATCATTGATTCCCTGGCCACGCACATATCAGACAAACAGTGTGCTGAGATGGGCTCTGACATTTAGGTGGACCTATAGGATAGGAACTGTCCTCCTTTCCCTCCTCAAAGAAGCCCTGCATATCTGCTCTGCCATTACACTACTTGTAGCCATTCCCTCCTCCCAACATGCAGCATACCTTTTTTTATTTTGGACCTTGCATGTCAGACTCCCAGAGGTTACTTTTATCCATGCTGGATGAAATTGTATGAGATGATTTTCAGTTGATGACAACAACTGACAACATGCCTTTAGTTACATTTCTCATCTACATGATCTAAGTAGTTTAAAGAAAAAAATATAAACAGCCATGAATGCAACTTTTTTTTTGCTGCAAATCCAAATAGTGACATGAACAGAAGTAGCAGTCCAATCTTTTACCTCATAGTCATATTCTATCAATTGGACAAAACTTGAGTCGATGTGTTACGCAGCACAGTACTGTTGCTGCATTTGTTATTTCTTTTCCGAGTTATGCAATGTGTGAATGTATACTATTTTCATCACAGAGAACCCCCCCCCCCACACACACACACACACAAGTAAGTCCTGATAAAAAAGGTTCTGTCCTCTGAATTCAACTAAATCAATTCCTGTAGCTCATGGATACTCATTTATTATCACATTTGAACACTCAAATTTGCAACGTTTGCAAACATTTATGATGTCAACAATGAAAACAAAATCATTAGTACTGAACATTCGTATGTCTCCCAAGTTATTTCTGTTTTTTAGATCATTTTGACAGTGATGTCATAATACTGGTAACCAACTGCCATTGCAGCTAGCAAAGATATGAACATCTTTTTATTACCTGTATAATATACAGTAGTATGTGTATTTAGTGATAAATATATATTAAATGTTAACTCAACTATTTAATGCCTTAATAAATATCTTTATGAAATGAATGAATTGAGCAGGATCAGTGATTCTCTTTTCAGTTTGTACCGGTGGCTGAAAAGCAAGCAGTAGTAGTCGAGATTGAACTGGCATGATTCTAGCACAATGGGACTCATTCTCTCAGCTGCAGACAGCCTCCAATACTTGTTGCCAGAGTATGCACCATCTGACACTGTTTCTTAGTCTTGGGGCTGAGGCAAATCAGGTTTTTGCCGCTTGAATCAAGGCAGGGGGTAAGGGGCGTTCCTTATGTGAATAGGACTGAATTCCTCATAGCTACAAAAAGACCATATCTTTGTTGAATATCTGCAGAATTAATCTATTAGTTTAGTTGGTGTCTAATATTTGTCATTCTATACCATATGTTGTTATTCGGATCCTAAAGAAATAATAAAACTTTACCCATATTACTCCTTTCAGAAAACTACAGATTAAACCTTGACCTTTATCTCTACAAACCAGCAGTGTCCTTCAGGAGTTTCAGCTTTCACCGATAGGTAGTAGATAAGCTTGGACAATGGTCCTTACTATGAGTTGGAAAATTCCTTCTGCCAAGTTTTGAAGCCTAAGATCAGACAGATAATTGTCTTATTTTAGATTAGGAGTAAGGTTGGATTTGTATAACTAAAAAATGTGTATTCTAAATCACAGTCCAAATGATGGAAATATAATTATGCATATTCATATATACTTTTGAGCATTGAGCATGCCTTCTTTAGTTAATTAGTTTAACTGCATGGTAATGCATGTTCATTTCATGTGGTTTGAAAGTGGCTGAGCTAATTGAAAAGCAATATTTTATTTTCTTGTTCTTGCCCAGTTACACACCAGGATCTATAAAGGCTCAGTGGAATTCACAATGTGTTGAACTCCTTTGGGCTCTTTGTAAGCATGAGTACAAGGTGCTATTCATAGTATTGGTACTTGAGACACTTGGCAAATTAACAGATTTTCTCTAGATTTCCTTTGAGTGGGAAAAGCCTTGACTTCAATAATGCCCTAATCTCATATCAGTGACATCAGTAAATTGTTTCATCAGTAATAATTACACCTTTGGAAGAAAGCCATGGGCACTCAGTGACCCATAGAAATGAGCCATTATGGTCACCCCTTGGGACAGCGCTTCTCCTCTAGCTTTTCTTTTCTTTTTGCTTGTTCCCCCAAAGCTGAGCTTCCTCACGTTTCAAATCTTTTGAGACTACTTGTGTGCACATTCAGACCACACTCCCTTCGGACATATTTGGTTTCATCTTAAGACAGTGTGCATTGTTCTGTGTAACGGTATTTATGGTGAAGACAAGAAGACAGAATGTCGGTTGGCTATCTCTCACCTGTCAGGTGTCTTTTATTAAGTCGTTTCTGCCTAGGTGGGCTGACTGGGTCGGTCCAGCTGGTGGGATGGGCTAGAAAGCCTCTCAGAATCTCTTCCTAGACCTAACCAGACAGGCAGAAACGGCAATAGAGAGAGAGAGAGAGAGAGAAAGAGTGTGTGTCTGTGTGTGTGTGTGAGAGAGAGGCAACGACGAGAAAGACAGAAGATGGTTTTTCTGACAACTAAAATGATGCAAAGAACTGCGCTCTTCGTGACATTTGGGGGTCTGGTCACTTCTCTCATCACCGCGTTCCTTCCACTGTGGAAGACGATGAACTCTGACCTGAATGAAGTGGAAAACTACTACTCTGGTCTGTTTCACATGTGCATCTTTACAGAGGAGGTGGGAGTGCAGTGTAAGGCCTATGAGTCCATCTTAGCACTCCCTATGGACTTACAGATCTCCAGGGTGCTTATGATGGTGTCCATTGGTACTGGCGCTCTAGCAGTGGTGGTGGTCTTTCCGGGACTGGAAGGGGTGGAGGTCTGTTCTGGGCAGCAGGGCCTGAAGAGGGGACTCATCATCTTTAGTGGGGTGCTTTCCTGGGTGTCGGCACTCACCACTTTGGCCCCTGTCTCCATAGTGGCCTATACTACTGTTGTGGAGTTCTGGGATGAGAACTTACCTGATGTTGTTCCACGTTGGGAGTTCGGTGAGGCCATGTTCTCTGGATGGTTTGCCGGTCTGGCTTTGGCAATCGGCGGTACCCTCTTTTTCATAGCTGTGTGTATGGGTGACTACGATCAGCGACCACCCAGCCTTCCAAACACACCTCGGATGAACCAAAGGACAAAGCATTACCTAAAAACAGAGGTTTTATAGCTTTCTTGTTTGTCAAATCTTTGTGTTCTAAACAGTTCGTGCTTGATTTCAGTGGCATGGAATTTGCAAAAGATTAAGATTAGCAGAGAGATGGCAAAAGTCACTTTTGCAACATTTCAAAAGCCATACTGTTGTGTTTTAATAGGTCTGTTTTTCATGTGCTAATCTCATTGAATGTAATCCTTCTGATACATTTCTTGCTGTAAACGTTCAAGTAGTGTTCATTGTAAGATAATTAAGAGATAATTAACAGTAAGGAATTGTTGATCATCCACATTCATTCAAGGGATAGATGAATAGGTTATGTCATGATAATAAACATAGATATCCAGGTTACTGGATATCTATCTAGGAATCTATCTAGGCATATTAAAAAAAAAAGAAAACAAAAAGATCAGATGTTGGATGTAGAAATCATTCTTTTCAGCCGTGTGTACATCTTCAGATGAAAGGGAAGTTGTACCAGATTGTTTTCTTGTAAGTTACATAATTCTTTAAGGTTTCATGAACTGATCATTAAATAAGCCTTTTTCCATCAGAATATCTATAGTATGTGTCTTTAACTCAGTGTTTCAACAAAACAGGCTTAGATTATCTTCAACCCTGGCCATACATGATGGAACTGACTGAAGTTTACAATGTGGAACACTGATCTGAACAAGCATCTTAATGTCCAAGATTAATTGCCCCGAGAAGATACATTCTATCCAATACTGCCATGATTCTCTGTGTCCACAGCCAGAGTATAAGAATGAATAGCTTAGTTTATTAAGAGTTGCATTCCACTGCTGCGGCTCTTCTGTGTTGTATTTCGTTTTGGGGAGGGACTTGGCACCATGAGGGTGCCTGAAACCTTAACCACTTAAACCCCAGGATTGTGTTGTGAGCTTGTCGATCTGCTATTGTCAGCAACAGCTTTCCCCGCAATAACAGAAAACAGAAAATATACTAGTACAGAGCCCTAACTACATGGGATTTAAGTGGTTACTGCACAGATGATCAATGATCATGTCTCAATTTGGAAGAAATTGGTAAGAATCTTTTGTTTGCAAATTCAGGAAAATGGATTATCCTCTTTTTCATATACAGTAGATTCCATACAATCTCTTTTACCGCACTATTAAACAATCTCCACTCAAATGAATGAATATATTCCTTATTACCTTTAATATACTCAATGTTACACTCACATAATCTGAGCTGTCATAATGGTTACAACAGTCCCCAGGTAATTGGATAATACTCTTGCACTTAAATTAAACAGATGTAGGCTACAGTAAACAGTGATGTAATGAACCCCCCTTCCTTGGAGAGTATTTATGTAGGCTATCTTGGGATATTAACCCCTGTCCTCTGTTGCAATTGTAACACCTGGGATTCAAACTCAGAGCTCCTGCATACAGTCCAGCATCTTAACCGCTAGACCCTTTGGTCTGGCAGATGGAAATGGAGACATATGCACATTTAGATTGAGGAACGCATACAGCTTTTATTCACACGCAGTTATTTGTGCACCCTCATATCCTGCAGATTGAATGAATGACTGGAATAAAGAGAGTAGGTTATTCCTCTTTTTAACAGCAGAGGGTGGAGTGAGTAGAAGACTGCCCTACAGCACATGTACGATTTCAACATAAGCAAAATAGTCCCAACTTCATCAAAACTCATCATTCCATTTCTGCTACTGAATGTTACACTGTGTACTGATGAAACACATAAAGTTGGCATTTAAATGAAAGCAATGAGTCTAGGAATGTGTGATTGTAAGCCATGCATGACCTTGTTACAGACAGTTAATATACTGTACAAACATCTAAGGCCCTTTTGGTCACTGATGACATTTTTCCACCCTCATCTTAAGGGTTATCCTCTCAAGCTGTTTCCATGTTAGTCTTTTCATTTTGAGTTCTTGCTCCATACTACTTTTCTAGGTGTTTGGGGGTCTTGTATATTTAGATTACTAAATGCTGTGTATCTTTTTAAGAGCTTGTCCTCTTATCACCCACACCCACCCACTCTGAAAATGGGATAGACTGCAACACTACAGTAGATTTGTCGCTATTCCCCTATATGCTTATGAACTGCTTATGAGGTAGGTATCAGACCGTATCACAGGTGAAGTTTATTTTTGCACAGTATGCATACTAACTCACATGGAAGGCATATGAGGCACCAAAGATTATTTGGGTCAATGTATATACAGTATACAGTATATACAGCACATATTGCACACACTCTTTTACAGTATAATCCTATGCAATAACATGCGCCCAGACAGCTTTATAGTGCAATCTATGCATAATACTCATGCATGAGGCAGTGTAGTGGGGGAGCAGCCAGTCTTTGATCAGGCTTAACTCGCAAGTCAGGCAGGCCTTTGGCATCTGAATGAGGCTGAAAGGAGCTGAGCAGAAGGCAGCTTCTAGAAGTAAATGTTTTTATGTAGGCCTATGTGTGAGCAGGAGAGAGAGAGAGAGAGAGAGAGAGAGAGAGAGAGAGAGAGAGAGAGAGAGAGAGAGAGAGAGAGAGAGAGAGAGAGAGAGAGAGAGAGAGAGAGGGACTACATCGAAGAGGGGTGGGAGGAATAGAGCAGAGAACGGTGAGAATTCGTGCTGCGTTAGCATCCCCACAGCAACTCCATCAATACTGCATACAGCTGAGACACTGGCAAGGCTCCCTGGTGCTGCATTTGCAGGCTTGACCACTGAAAGAGGGAGAGAGAGGGAGGGGTGGAGAGAGCAACTTCCCACGGCCAGTCCTTCTGTCTGCTGAAGGGGTTGTTCTCCGAGGGACAGCGCACTCATCAGAGCCCTTCTGCTGCATCAAGCCCAGGGAGGAGGAGGCTGGAGGAGGCTGGGAGAGGGTGCAGTTTGAGAGACACAGAGTGGGAATACTCCTATCAGAGAGAACCAATCCTGGAGAGGGACGGGATTCTTGGGGGACTGAAGTGCTAGAATGCTGCCATACTCTGCAGGATAAGCTGAACACGGGGGAGTCTGTCAGGAACTCAGTGCACCTGCTCCTTATACAGTCAGGCTTTGGTAAGATTTTTTTTTATTTTACTATCATGGTCTGTGCAGCATTCATTTCATAATTAGATGTGTTTTTTATGAGTTTCTGATATGAAGCCCAGCCGGATGAGGGGTATGTCATTCATTACTTTTAATGACGCAATGTGGAATTTGTTTGCCTGCCTTGAACATCAGTTCTGTGGAAGTTACTTGCTTGAAGCTTACATACAGTAGAGTGCTGAACAGTAGCCTATACAGGGAAAATGATGTGCTGTGGATGTGGTGCAGTGTATTCACTGATCCACACTTAGAAAAGTAGAAAATGTATTCTACCACAAACATAGCGTGTTAAAATAGGCACAAACACAACACACATTCTGTAAATAACTGGAAATCTGTAATATGATTGATCACCCATAATGTTTAAATATAATTTAATAGCATCAAAATAGGCTTGTATGTAAATCTGTACAGATTTGTTTGAGAGAGAGAGAGAGAGAGAGAGAGAGAGAGAGAGAGAGTGTGTGTGTGTGTGTGTGTGTGTGTGTGTGTGTGTGTGTGTGTGTGTGTGTGTGTGTGTGTGTGTGTGTGTGTGTGTGTGTGTGTGTGTGTGTGTGTGTGCACGTGCACGTGCACGTGCATGCAATTAAGTGTGTGTGTGTGTGTGTGTGTGTGTGTGTGTGTGTGTGTGTGTGTGTGTGTGTGTGCGCGTGTGCGTGCGTGCATGCGCGCGCATGTACATGCTGAGAGACTGGTCATTATTACAAGAGTTGTTTTTGCCTATGGAGGCACCTTGCCCTGTAGGAGTGGACACCCCTCTGTAACATGCAATCCTGGTTTTCCATGACATCATGGAGGCTATTGCTGAAAACAATACCAACATGACCTGATACAAGTCTACTGTGCTTCCATGATGCCATTGTTCACCAGCTTTAATTGCACAGCACGTGTCTACCTGTGTTCACTGAAGCACTTTACAAACATTCTGTAATGGAGATACTCATCCCATAACACACGCTAATAGCACAATGCCAAACCTTTCTCCTGCCTTCATGTCTACTTGAAGGCAGGATAGGGAAACTTTGACAGTGGAGATAGTTCCCCAACTGCAAGTCAGTGACTTTCATTCAAAAGAAGTTTGGTGACGCTGTTTTTGTCATTCACCAAAAGTTTAACGCTGTTAAAGAAATGTTATTGTGGTGCACTGCTAACAGTGACACATTTGTAATCAGCTATTTTTGCTATATTTTAATTGAAATCTTTTGCTATTCCTAGGGCCAGAACACTGCACTGTAGTGTAAAATCCTATTGAAATCACAATGATTGTTTTTTTGTTTGTTTGTTTATTCCCCTAAATTTGTTTGTTTGAGGCACTAAACATACTCGAAACATTGCAAAACACACAGCACCCTTTACAGTTTGCGCTTGAAACCCCACAATACGGATTCAATTATATGTATGCAGATTGGTACACATGCACCTGTATCATATGTCCTGATTACCAAAAAGCCTCTTGGTGCCATGACCAAAACCAAACAAACTCCTCCAAAACTTGCTCACTATACTGTACACAAAACACCTTAACAATGTTGTACAGACTTGTGAGTGGTGTCATTGAACTTTATTCAGTCCTTGACATTCATTGGAGTAACCTAGGCCCACCACCTCTTCTGATGGGTCCATATTTGTTAGTTTCTATTAGAGCACTATAAGGGAGAGTACTGACACGCTTTGATCTCGCATCTCACCCTTCGTGACCTGCACTGGAGCTCTGCAGGTTCCAAACATAGGACTACATAATTAACCACTGCCAAGCACAGCCTATTTTCTTACAATATATATATATTAACTAAAGCGAGTTATATAACAAATAATTATTCACTAGAGTGACGAGGGGTCTGTTAATGTATTAAAATGCCCTAAAATGCGTGGTGGTTTGTTTGGAACTAGAATTCCTCCTTACTATGCGGTCACGTGTGCTTTTCAGCCAATAGGCGTCTGTGTTCAGATGTTGGGAGTCAACGGGAGTGTCAGTACTCTCCATTCTAGAACTCCTGTTTCTATATTGACCTATAACTTTTCAAGACTTTGTCATTGTGGCTGGTGTCATTGCAGTTGGTTGTCTTTGACCTTCATTTTTGAAGCCCCTTTTGATTGGTTGTCATGCCATATTTTTCTATCATTTTCCATAACATTTTAACAATTTGTCGTACAAGTTGCCTTCAGAAGCTCTGCTCTGCTCCTAGTTCTTATTGGTAGGCCACACTCTTTCTTCTTTCTTCAGCCACATGGCATGACTTGTCCTCCCCCTCTTGGCTAGACTTTTAATTCCATAGCAAGCTAAACTACATGACCTCTGAAACCTGTTAACATAAGAAATTACATTCCAGTCTTCTGTTTGTAACACATTTTTTAGAAGTCTAAATTATACTTCACAGAGTTGCTGATTTACAGTGTATTCTCGACTCCCATGCCACTGTTTTTTTTAAGTATTTTTTTTACTGAGCTTCTGAAATGTTACAGCTGAGTAATCATCATAGAACACAGACAAATAACAAATAAACAAACAAAAACGACAAACAAGTACACCACAGAATAAATATGACTGCAAGAGTCCTTGTTTTTGCAGTTCAATAGGGGTCCATTGTCCAAGACTGCTTTCCATACCTTTGTGAACTCATCCTTGTTAGCATAGAGGAGATAAGTCAGTTTCTCCAGAGGAACCACTATAATTACCTCCTGGTACCAATCATCCAATCCTATATACATCCAGTCCTATGTACAAAGCTTGAGTATATGTTCTTTCTCGCTATGTATAAGAGAATCCCAAATAATTTGGCATGTGTCTGGTCCTTGCACTGGATATCTTAGCTGCTAGCTAGTATGGTTTTGTTTCTTAATGGGGAAATATGAATACATTGTTTATTCATTCATGGCCAAAAAATACTAATGATAAAATACAGAAGTAACTTTAGAGTGATCATCTCGATTTCATCACTCACTTTTATGTTGCAACTGTCCTGTTCTTTTCTGGACAGGTAGCCTATATCAATTCTAATAGACATTTCCAAGTTTTGTGTTTAAGTGTGTAAATACCTGGTGCTCTTTATTATGACTTCTGCTTGTGAACTGGGTGACGCAATCCAGGGTATGATTCCCAGGGCTTATCTTGTATTTGACAAACGTGCTTGCTTGCTTGTTGTCAATAGGGTGCGGACACGTGGTCAAATATTAACCACTTGAACCCCAGTATCCATATTCTGAGGGGAGCATTAGCCAAAAGATAGCAAATCTACAACCCCACAACTTGTACATCATCTATTCTTAATTCTTATCAGCTGAAGCGACAGCCATAAATGTTAACCATATAGCTAAGTTGACCTCCTCCATGTTAGGACATTAGGTCATTCCCTAAACCGGTAGCACTTACAGCATTTTCTTCAGATGTTAGTTTTCTCTCCACAGTTGCAAGTGTTAAGTGTATTAAGCAACATGTAGTAATTAACAGGAAGATATCGAGACGTTACTGATTTAATTAATGGTGTAGTATGTTCATCCATATCCCTGACTGTACGTATCTCTGAGGTCAATAGTTCAGGTGTAATTACGTGTTATTAGTGGTATTAGGCATATTCCCATGCCTACCGTCATACCATTGCTGCATTGTAGACTAGGTGCACGGGTAATGGTGCCCCTCTTTGATGAGTGCAGGAGTGCCTTATTTAATACCAGTTGTTTTGCTGTCAAGGAATGAGCCTGAATCTTGAATAAGCTTCTGTAGAGGTTGTACTTAGTATGTGTTTTGATCTCACACATGGTCATCAGATAGGGCCTATAGTTCTGTGTTCAACATTACAGCTTTCCCTTTCCCTTATAGATCAGCCGTCCTCCGCCACCCGTGGCAGTTGTTAATTCCCTCTACATTCCAGTAACAAGTATTACAGTACATTTGTGGAGAAGTGAGTGAAACTGACAGCTTGTTTGCAGGAAGGATTATTAGCACTGCTTGGGGACAGGCCCAACAGTGAGCGACTAGGCTCTGCGTCATATGTTGTGAGGACCAAATCTGCTTAACCTACTTTAGGTTTGCACAAAATAAATAAACACATCTAAACAATTTGCTGTTCAATACATATTCATTTAGTACAAACTAGAGAAACTAAAGAGACTAAAATGTCATTTTTTCCTCAGGATAGTTTCACTGCAATTGGACTCTGTTCATGATTTCAGAAATTTGTTAGTATTGTACCTTTGTACTGATTTACCTGTATAGAGGGTATGTGTGTGACATCATTATCATCATACCAGGAAGTTTTTCCCTTGGCCTCTAGGAGCTAGTGTGCATATAAGAGTCGGTAAAAACGCAGATTGCCATTTATAGTACCACCATGAGGCTGATTTGTAAGTTTTAAGTTCCAGACACATCAATTCTTACAACCATAAACAATGAAAGACAACAATTACACTCTCCTTTCAACATTTTATACAGACCATTTTCCCCATCTTTTATGCAGATCTGTCCTTAATCTAATTTTATTTTTTAAGTCCATTTTGTTTTACCGTCTATTATATCCTGCCATTGTCTATATCCTGGAGATTCTGTTTTGAGCCAGTTTTTAGTGATCCTAATCAGATACTGATCTCCTGGATGAACCATCCCCTCTAAATTCATTTGCGGGCCTGATTTGGCCCCCGGGCCTTGAGTTTGGCATATGTGGACTAGGCGTGTTCACGATTTGCGGCATTTTGTTCAAAATGGACCAATCCTGCCAATTTTGTATGGCGGGATGAAATATGAACAATCCGACAGATCTGTGTTGATCACATGCCTACATGATGGACAGAATACAACATACTTGTTCCCCATGCATTTGGCCTGGTGGAGACAATTATTTAAGTGACATGTGCACTTAGTCTTTGAGTCTTTGTATAAAAGGTCGATAGTTGGATTACAATACCCTCATGAAATGGATATAGTTTTACAATATCCTTATTGGAACCGGCCTTTGCTTACTACATCAGGGTTTGTGGGTCAAGGATCCATGGTTACCAAGGAGATTGAGTTGAATGTATCACAACAATTGATGTTGTTCTACCTAATGTTGTTTTCCAGTTGTTAACGATTAAAACAATTTATTAGAGTCATAAATAATGATTGTTTTTGAACAAAGGCCTATATTTTTTTGTACAATACAATTATCTATAAATATATTGGATTAATTCAAAACAAGAATAGCAACAACTTCTTATTAAGATATTATTATTACCATATTAATATAAGACTACTGAATATAAGACTACTGTATTCCAGTTTCTTAATGGAAATATTATTACTGTATTATTACTATTACTTCCAATGGCATTATTACTGTATATTCAGGGGTTATACTATTTGACATTCAATGTTCTTTTTCCCCAAATGAGTCTAAAAAAAAAAACTCTAAAAAAGAAAAAAGAAAAACGGGGGTCATCCTATAACCAGAGTGGTCAGATAGATCTTTCCACTTCTCATTTGGTCTCTGGAACTTTACTAACTAATGTCCCATTCCAGAGTGCAGTTGTGGACAACTTTGGGGGCATGAGATGTGCCTTGAATATCAAGTAGTCTCTTTAGTTGTAATTCCTAAAAGAATAGTTTGGTAATGAATTGCAACCTGACAGTGAAGAGTATTGCACTGCATCTGTTCAAATTCATATCAACCACTGCATTGTGAGTAACTACTGTAGCTACATGTGGGAGAAAATACCAGGAGTGTTGGCAGAAATGCGTAGGCAACACAACAAGGGTGATTTTGAAACTGAAGGGGCCCCTGCTTCCCTCCAAAACACAGTGTGACAAGAAAGTTAAAAGGTGTCTGAGTGCTGTTAATGTTTAACAGTTAGCCATGAACAATGCATTAGAAGGGCAACAATGAGTGTGGAAATGTTGCTAACTAACACAATTACTTCCTTTTTAACAAGGAAGTAATTGTGTAACACACACACACACACACACACACACACACACACACACACACACACACACACACACACACACACACACACACACACACACACACACACACACACACACACACACACACACACACACACACACATACTTATTGCAATATGAACAAATTGCAAAAGTCGGCATCATGGTGGCACTATAAGAGGCCAATGTGGAAAATTTGGGGTAAAGGTTTGTCATTGGCATCCAGGGACTGTGTGCACACAATTTTGGCATCGACCGGGACAATAGTGTCGGGATGGAGGGTCACGTTAGACGGAGTGCAAAACATAGGTTTCCCCTTGCCTTCGGCTGGTACAGAGTTATTGTCAGACATTTGAGAACAATAGCTACATTACAATATCAACATTATTATAATTTTTAATTATGGCATTCAGTGAAAACAATCTTGGCTGTTTGCTGCAAATAGTGAGGTGAATGCAAATCATTTCCTGTAAATAAAAGGATTATATTTGATTATAGAGCATCATCTAAATATAAATTAGACACACTGCACTCACATGGCTACACGTGTGCATCTGCGCACGCACGCACGCAAGCAAGCACACACACACACACACACACACACACACACACACACACACACACACACACACACACACACACACACACACACACACACACACACACACACACACACACACACACACACACGAGGTGCTATCAATGCCATATTCCAAAGCTTTTTACTTTGTCTTATTCTGTCATATTCACAAAGATCTAATGAATATAACCAGGGCTGCACATAAATATTTTGATCCAGTACTCAGAGGAGCACCTGGGGATGTTACTTGGTGCTCCCAAAATGCGGCGACCATCGCCGGGCCCTGGTACCCCTCATCACCGGACCCTGGGACCCCTTTATTCCACTCCGTACAGCCCGATCAATGTACAGTATTACAGTACATGGCGATAGTTTGGGCGTTGCAATAGTGGCTAGCAGTACTATTACTACTACCTGCATTATACATCCATTAAAAATACTAGTAGTATTTAGACTTTAGAATTACTATTTCATTTTCAAGGCTTTTTTTTACTGGCCCAGTCGGGCAGTCATTATGAGCCCCAGCTGTGTGGTGCTCAAAGGAGCTTTCCACCCCTGGATTGACAGCTCATTGTAGGATTTTTGGTGCTCCTGAGCACCGGAGCACCACTTATGTGCACCCCTGATAACACCTATGACCACTTTGTGAAATAGGCAGCAATAACACCTCATGCTCACACGCAATACGCACACGCACACGCACACGCGCGCACACACACACACACACACACACACACACACACACACACACACACACACACACACACACACACACACACACGCACACACACACACACACACACGCACACACACACACACACGTTGCACCGCTCTGTTCATAGGGGGGTGATTGTTTTTTCTTTTACTTCCTGAGACTGTGTGTGTGTGTGTGTGTGTGTGTGTGTGTGTGTGTGTGTGGTTTTGTAATTGCTACATGGTGGGGACGTCCGTCTGACAGCACACTCACCAACTGGGGACCCAAAATCCATCTGGGGTCCTCACCCGAGGTCCCCACACCGTTTATCATTTAAATCAATCCAGAACATTGCAATTATGTGCCCAGTGAAGTTCTGTGAAATGTCCCACTTGGTCTTTAAAATCTGAAAAGTGTGTTAAAGTGTGCTAAAAGTGTGCTAGAAGTGCTCCTCCAGTGGCTACAACAGGTACTGCACAGGAGTGTGAAAAGTTTACACACTTCCTGCTGTCTAGCCAATGGGAAGAGAACAACCCCCCCCCCCCTCTCCCCCAGTTAATTAACGACCCGCAATCATAATGCTTCAGGAGAGTGGGAGAACAACCCCCCCCCTCTCCCCCAGTTAATTAACGACCCGCAATCCTGTGCCTGGGCAATTTGAATTCTCTGTCTGTTTGTACAGAGTGGCACTGAATGTCAGAACAGTTTGGAGTTTGGAAGCATACAGTTTTCTTACAATATCGTTGTTGACATTATTGTCTTTGTAAACCTTTTAGTGTTTTAAGAAGTATATGTTCTTTAGCATTGCCAAATACTATCAGCAAGGGTAAAGTAATACAATGAATAATTTTCAGGATTCAAATTCAAAAATGGCAAAAAGCAGCAAGCTCAAAAAAGTTTATCCAAAATAGGAACCTGATTCTTAAAAGGTACCGTAAGTCATTTGGGTGATTTGAAAAATCCCACTGGCCTGGCCTCCCGGTAACAAGATCTGCACACTAAATTTTGGGGTTCAACCACCCATTACTCTACTAGCTTCCAAGCTGTTGTGTAGAAATATTCATATTATTAATGCTGTTTTACACAGTGGTTCTCAAATTGGATTCCAGGGAATCTTGACTGTATACATCCCTAATTAATTATGAACATCATTGTGTCAGGTTAGATGATATGTCCATTTGGTTCCATTTATAGACCATATATTTTTCTGTTCCATTTATAGAACAGAAACATATTATATAGTATACAGTATACACTGAAGCTGTGTGTAAAGTTGGTCTGACCTCTTCAACAGCTTATGCTCTGAGTTGAACTGTCAGCTAGACTCTGCGCCCATCCCCCACTCCACTCAACTGTAGCACTCTGTAGCATCTTTCATTCAGTGTGGACTGGAGTGGGGGATGGGGGGGGGGGGGGGGGGGGTGCAGGTGCATTGATTACAAGAAATTATACTCCACTACATCTCAGAGCCAAACATTGTTAAAACATTAGGCCCACTGACCCACTACAATCATTTAAAAGGTATAGTAAGTGATTTGTGTGATTTGGGAAATCCTCCAGTCCTACTGGTTACAAGATGTGCACATGCACATACTCTACAGTGGGGTGAAGTGCACACCTTACCTTACCATAATGAAGCATTTTAACAGAAAATTTTCAGCATGGAACACGCAGTAGGACAGGGGTCTCAAACTCAATTTGTATGATTCTTATGGGTATCCAAATAACATAATAAAATGGATTATTATATAATCAAGCTGGTGCATTCCGTATTTCAATAGAACTTCTTATTTAAGTAGATCCAGTTTGATCAGTTCAGTGAGTAGAGTAGAGTTGCTGCAGGAGAGAGCACCCCCCCCCCCCCCTCTCCCCAGTTAATTAACGACCGGCCATCATAATACCCTAGGAGAGTGGGAGAATAACCCCCACCCCCCACCCTTGCACTGCATTGATTGGGTCGTTAATTAGCAAAAACAGCAGAAGCCTGTCTGGGGTGTTCACATGAGACTGAGGCGACCTGTGCTCTCTCCAATGTGGAAAATGTTGAGTCAAGTATTTTTGTACACTTTGCAACACTGCATCTTTCGTCAAAGGCAACTTAATTTTTGGACATAAGAGGAATTGTAATAGTAGTGAGTACCATGAAATTATTCCTTAAGATTAGCTGATCTGCAAGCCTACAATGTGTCGCCTCTGCAACACGTGCGCTTGTAGATCTGTTGTTTTCACCATATTTGAAAACACAATGTAATATCTCAACTGAATTCCTACAATTCCAAGTCATCTCAGGGTGGGGGGATTTAGTAGACAAGAATGTTGGCAGAGCTTGAGGGCATTGTCATAGCTGATTTTACTGTTGTTTCCATGTTCAACATAGCCAATGTACAAGCTCACTATGTGTTGAGCTTATATTTTCAGTATGCAGTCAAGCATACAATGGCATGTCTTTTATTTCTTCTGGATCTCTTCTCCATTAGTCCCTTCCCCCCTAAACATTTTTGTCACATAGCTTTCTGTTATTTTAGAATCAGCACTCATTTTTCAGTTCATTTACTGTCTAAATCAGACATGGGCAAACTGCGGCCCGGGGCCCACATGCAGCCTGTTAAGCCTTTTAATCCGGCTTGCCAAACTTGTCCAAATTATATTGTCCTGCATGATATATCATGCAGGACAGTGACACGCTGTGTGGAACTGATTGATGAAGATATAGTCGGCAAGTTAAACCAAAACAAACACTTCTACCATACTTACCCATTTGTCCTAATATTATCCTACGCAATAAAATACATAAATACAACCCATTACACCCAATAGTAGGCTACTAATGAAATAATTAAATCAACACACCTGCAAGTAACCCAAGTGAGCTTTTGAATGTCATTTATTCTGCTTTCTGAGCTGACTATGGCTTCTGGTTGGCCCTGCTGGTTTAGGACAGATTTTATTTGTGCTGGTTTGTAAGGCTGTATACAGAAGCTCGAGATTCGAACCACTCGCTCGCTAAGGTCGCCACTTGAACGAATATTAATGATCCCGAACCATTCGCATTTATTTATTTATTTAACTTTCCCCCCCATCTAGTAGATGTGCGACATCGAGGGGTCAGAAACTCGCTGTCAAACGCGCTGTTACTGCAGTTGGAAATGCATTGTTTTCAATGCTTCGAAGCTCGGCCTGAATTTGCTGTTCGATGTTCGAAGGGCAAATTAAGCCCTAGTATACACCACTACTGGTTTGCCTGGATCTGACCTGCCCTGAACGTTTGCCATAGCAGGACATAGCATACATGCAAACACATTTGCCTAGTAGTTTCTTTCTAGTGTCTCAATCAATCTGAAACAGGTTGCACATGACCGCAGCTGCGACATGCAGTGAGGCTTTCCAACTGACTGGCTGTAGGCCTATTGTTCTGTGCAAAATATAAAATCCCTGATAGATAAATGATAGTTTGGAAACAAATGCACCCTTATCGGTCTGTAACTACTGTAGTGTACAAATGGAACACATAGACCCATTAGTTTGTACCCGCAATCTGAAAGCTCACAACACGACTTCCAGGGGGTCCCTAGCTAAATGACAATTTTAATCCAAATTTACCCTTACCCTAACAACCACACTTTTTCATTGCATAATAAGAATGATAATACTCTTATTAGAGTGTCAAAACACTGCCATTTACTACTTTTATATAGAAATTAAATTAATATTATGCAGAATTTAGTACAGCCTTTAAGCCCGGCCCTCCACAATATTTTCTGTATCTCATTTGGCCCCTTGGGAAAAAATAATTGTCCACCCCTGATTTAGCTGCTTATGAGCTTATTACCTATTATTATTATTAGCCTATTGTTATTATTATGCTGATCCATTCGTATATTGGCCCAACCAGCCAAGCTTGAATCACAGACCACATGGACTTAATAATTAACCTTTATTGAAAGGATAAACCCCTTGAGATGTAACATCTCATTTTAGAGGGGGTCCAGAACACAGAACAGTACAGACAGTACATACAGTGAGTAGTAAACACTACATACAGAACGGCACAACAATACATACAGAAACAAGTACAGATACAGCAGGACAGGACATAAAGAAGCTCTCCCAGAAGGACCCACCCATCCCACCACATCAACCCATCAGTCAACATTGTGGTATGCAGAGGACGTATACTCGGCTCAGAGCACTATAGTAAACATGAAAGTAATGATAATATTAATGTTAACATTAGTAATAGTGGTAATAAAAAGTAACAGTATTAAAATAATAATAATAATAATAGTAATAGACAAGAAACCAGATAAACATGCCTGATCAACCAATACTGAACAAGAATGGTAGAAGGCTAGAGGTTTGAGACTAGAAGCATGAGCAGGGAGTAGAGAGGTAGTTGAAAACTTCCTCTTTGAAAGCATTGAGTGAGGCTATTGATCTTATAGCACTTGGTAAGTCATTCCAGTCGGATGGAGCTTTATATTTGAAGGCCCGGCGACCACCTTCTCTTCTTATCCTTGCGGGAACCATAAAGTAGGGGTGATTGGTATGTCTTAGGTTATATGATGAGGTGTAAGGTACAAGATATTGTTTTAGATACAGTGGATAATTAAGGAAGATGCATTTGAAGATAAACTGCAACCAGTGTGAGTGTCTTCGGGATTTGAGTGGGAGCCAATTCAGAGATTCATACATGGTGCAGTGATGGGTTCTGTAGGGGCATTGCAGAATGAAACGGCATAGGTTGTTATAGGCCACATTGAGAGGGTAGAGATTGGTGTCTGTAGTATTCTGATAAATGATGTCTGCATAGTCTATTATTGGTAAAATTAGCTGTGAGATTAATCTTTTCCTGACTAGGAAAGAGAAGCTGTTGACTGATCGATATAGTGTTTTCAGACTGAAGTTAATCTTCTGGACAATTGAATTAATATGGGATCTGAATGAAAGAGAGGGATCGAGCCGTAGGCCAAGATATTTAAATTCCTCGACTTTTTCCACTGTTGTACCATTACAGAATTTAAGAGATAAGGAGAGAGGTGTTGGTCTTGGGGCAAACAGCATACAGACAGACTTCTTTTTGTTCAGTAGTAGCTTGTTATTGTAGAACCAGTTCTGAACAAGGTCAAAATCAGCCTGTAGTGTGCGTTCGATTTCGGAGATGGATGAACTGGAGACATAGATGACCGTGTCGTCAGCATATAATTGTATAGAGCTATTCGAGCATATTGATGGCAGATCATTAATAAAAATAGAAAAGAGAAGTGGTCCTAGGGAAGAGCCTTGAGGCACGCCTTTTACCATTAGCATAGGGTCCGACTGCGTACCTTGAAACGAGACACACTGATGCCTATGGTGAAGGTAAGAATTGAACCACAGAAGTGATTGTCGTGAGAGACCAATGGCATAAAGTTTATCCAGAAGCAGATAGTGGTCTACCATATCGAACGCCTTGGAAAGATCTATAAATATTGCTCCTGTGGGCATATTGTTGCCAAAAGAAGAAAAAACATCATTTGTGAATTTCATGAGTGTGGTTGTAGTAGAAAAGTTGGGTCTAAATCCTGATTGAGATGGAGAGAGGATGTTAAAATCATTAAGATATTTAGATAGTTGGCTGAACACCAGTTTCTCAAAGATCTTTACTGTGCTATTTATAATGGAAATAGGTCTATAATTGTTAGGGTCATGGGGGTCCCCCCCTTTATGTAAGGGCATGACCCGGGCACACTTCCAAGTTGAGGGGACTTCTCCCGTAGAAATGGATAAATTAAAAATATCAGCTAAGGGGTATGCCAAAATATGGGCTACAATTTTAATAAACTTGATGTCGAGACCATCTGGCCCAGAACCACTTCCAGATTTCAGCTCACGTATAGCTCGGACAACTTCGGAGGGATGGATTTTTCTAAAAGAGAAGGAGCTGTCTCTAATAAGGGAATTTGGGGGCGCTTGGGCGTAAGGTGCATCAGATGGTTGTGAGCTGCAGATGGAGGAGAAATGATGGCTAAATGCCTTACTAATTAAGGTAGGGTCATCAGTTAGGTTATTATTAACTCGGATACTGTTGGTGCTTTTATTCTCTCTATTTAGTATATTATTCATTTTGTTCCAGAATTGTTTAGGGTTGTTGAAGTTATTTGTCAAACATTCTTTAAAGTAATTGGCTTCAGCATTCCTTGTTTTTGTTTTACAGTTGTTTCTTAATTGTTTGTACGTATTCCAGTCATCTAAATTATTTGTAGAGCGACATTTTTTCCAGGCCCTATCCCTTTGCTTAAAAAGGTGTATGAGTTCACCATTTATCCATGGCAAATGTCTGCCTTTAACTTTAATTGTTATCCATGGCGCATGTCTGTCAATTACATTAATAAATTCAGAATAGAAGAAGCTCCAGGCATCTTCAATGGTTGGTATCAACTGAAACCTGTCCCAGTTTATATTGATTACGTCACGTGTGAAAAGGTCAATGTTTATATTTTTATGTTTCCGGACTTTAATAAATTTTGGTGGGGGATGAGGCAATTTAATTTTCCAGACACAATTGATGATGGAGTGATCACTAAGACAGTCAGGCAATACTCCGGAGGAAACTATTCTATCTGGGTGGGTTACGAGGATCCAGTCTAACAAAGACTTAGTTAAATGTACAGGGTCAGTTCTGGTGGGCTCTTGTATGAGTTGAGTAAGGTTGGCGCTATTAATAAGGTTACGATCATTAGAGCAGGACCGGTCAGACCAGTTCCTATTGAAGTCCCCACAAATAATTAACTCGTTTGAGTGGTCAAGGGAGTTAATAGTAGATAGAATGCATTTCATAGATTCGACTGGTGCATCAGGGGGTCTGTAGATGTTTCCAATGGTCAGGTGTTTATTCTCGTGGAGACGTATTTTAATAAAAAGAGCTTCGAAATGCACAGGGATCTCCTTAGGCTTCGTAATCTCAGAGGTCAGGTCTGAGGAGACATAAGTGGCCACCCCTCCCCCCTTCCTGGTAAGCCTGTCGGATCTATATAAAGTATAGTTGTCTAGTTGAATTGAATTGTCGGGAATATTGTTAGTTAGCCATGTCTCAGAGATTGTAATTACTTTAGGTTTATTATAGGCAACCCAGGCCTTTAGCAGATTAATTTTAAGAAATAGGCTTCTAATATTCACATGTATGATCTGAAGACCTTTCATTGTGTTAGTTATAGGTGGGTAGTGCTACATGTGTGTGCATCGTGAATCGAGTATAACAGAGATTAGGCAGGGCTGAGGTGGAGAGGGCAGCGTACAGGAGAGCAGGCTCACAACACAGACAAAGCACATAAACAAGTACAACAAAGAACAGAAAAACAAAATGATAACAGTTACAGAACAGAGTGACAAAACAAAAAACAAAGAAAGCAAAAACAAAAAACAAGGCACTGACGACATGCCATGTATCACATGGCAGCGGCGTTAGGAGGCTAAGGATAACCATTAGCAGAGTGACTTTAAGGTGGAGGTTCGAGAGACTTGGGTGTGTAGAGTTATTTGTGCATTTAAGGTCGAATGAAACATGTGGAGTAAGGGATGTAAAGCATAGGCGACAGGGAAAGCAGCATGGAGTGGGCGGGTGACAGGGCAGAGACCCAGGGAGACAGAGCATGATGACCACCACCCGGCCCCCGAGCAGCCCAGCGAGACCACTGTGGGCCAACGGTACGTCGAGGTACATTCGGTGAGAGCCAGATCCTCCCACCCCCACACCCCTCCCCTCCCTCCCCAATGGATTGAGGTGTCTTTAAGGGACACGCCAGCAGTTAGCTAAAGGCCGCTCCCAGACCCTAGGGAGGGCGCCAGCCCAAAGCACCATGCCAGCGTGGCCTCTTATATATTTTCAGCGAATTAGAGATTAATTGCATGAATGTTTTTAGTTTAAAAGTTATTGATTAATATTATTGTCAATTAATTGTTTATTTATTAGATGATCAGTTTGAAGGAGGGGAGGGGGGAGGGGGTGCGGGGGGGAGAAGACCCCCCCACCAAACCCCACACCAGCGGCCACAACAATGCCCCAGCTGCACCACAAGAGGACCAGGAGCCGGCGACCACACACGAGCACCCAGGCCGTGCCCCGGCACCCAACACCACTGCCACACAACTAACTAGTCCGAATTGGATGAAAAAATAAATAGCAATTAATGGCATCCTTGTTAAAGTAGTAAAAACTGGAAGTAGAATTGGTGGGGAGACATATTCAAACAGATGTTCAAGCATAATAGGGCAAGTGCAGGACTAAAAACACTTGCAGCAGCAGCAAATACAATTGGATATTTAACTTGCCACTAAAGCTGCAGGTCTACTCCACAAACATGCTGGCCTCACAATTATTTAATTCCTTTCGGCCAGTGGTTTTCAACCTTTTATTATTTATTCATAATTTGAGCCCCGGGCCACCATTTGATGACATTTTAGCCCCACAGACTCCAAAACTACACCTATATTTGTTTTGCTTTTGTCCACAATTCCAGGCTGGATTTTGGAGAAAACAAAATAATCAAACGTACAGATCAAAATGACCATTAATCTTTTACATTTTGTCGTTGTGTAATGCACATGATGAATATTTTATTTTTTGAGAGTGTAAACATGAAACCAAATGGACCTGCAACTGCAAAGGTACATTTAGTTTCATTTTTATGCTCTCATAGAGTTACATCTAGTTAACCAACTTTCCATAATTTAGCCTGCGGAACACCTGGAATCCTCTCATGGACCACTGGAGGTCCACGGACCACCTGTTGAAAAGCCCTGCTTTAGGCTACTAAAATAAAGTTGTATTTTCCTAGGGCTGCCGCTGCCCTCGTCTCTTCATTCCTACACAACAACCGTCATTGGTTATAATTATTGTCGACCTAATCAATCTATCAACTTGATGACAGACTGCTCCATACAGGCAACATCAGTG